>FN648515.1:42472-108272 GCA_000310025.1 Ectocarpus siliculosus
AACCCTCCACGCTCCAAGCACAAAGGCTAAGCCAGGCCCTCCACGGTCGCGGCCAGCTCATTGCCGATCGAGTCCAGTCCGCACAGCCCCTTCCCCATCCTCACGTCCTCCCACACCCCTTCTCTCCCCCCCCCACCCCTGCGAGCTCCAAACCCTCCACGCTCCAAGCACAAAGGCTAAGCCAGGCCCTCCACGGTAGCGGCCAGCCCATTGTCGATCGCTTCCCAGCCCTTTATCAAGCCTGTCCCTTGTTCTGCCCCGCGTTCCGCTCCAGGTTGAACAGCGGGCGGTACTGTCGCTTGTTGTCCAGCATCATTCGCAGCGCCATACGGGTGGCGGCGTCGCCCGACCTCGTCGGCGCGGCCTTGGAGGTCGTCCGGAACCCTGCCGGGAGCGTGCGCTTTTCCGTCAGCTGGGGCCGGTCACGTCCGGATTCCCCGTCCTCCTCTGACGGGTTGAGAGGCTTCACTTTCTCGTCGCACAGGAAGTTGTCAGACGGAAAAGTGCAGTGATGAGGGTACTGCGCCCAGGGAACTGGACCCGCAACGGCCTCCACAAAATACCCCACTGTCCAACGAGGATGCCGAAAGCTTGCTCTATCTTCACCCTCAGTTGACTGAGGTAGAAGTTGAAGGCGTCCTGGGCTGGAGTAGTAGCTCCCCGGGGTACGGCGTGAGGAGTTGGTTGCTGAGGGGGTACGCCGCATCTCCTAGCATATAGAAGCCAGGCTGCAGGCGCGCCACGGTGTGTGATAGCTCCGAGCGATTCCACGCAGTCCAGTCATTGGTCGAACCGGCTGCGATGGTCGACATGCTGTAGAAGCGGTAGTTGGCATCACAGGTCGCCTGCACCTTCAACCCATACGCGTTCTTGCTACCCGAATAATAGGAGAGCACGTTCGGGGTTTGCGTGGGAGGTGGAGCATGCATCTTGACCAAAAGGCCATCTCCAGCAGCCACACAACCAGCGAACGCGCCACCGGTGCTTTTGGCCTGGCGATTTCGGAAAGAGCAAGAGTTGACGAAGCGGTGTAGAACACGCATGCGGTGGGGGGGGGGGGAAGGGGCGCCGGGGGGGGTAGAAAACAACGAGCCACAGTTAGAGAGATGTACTGTAGCTTTTTGCTGTTGTTATAGCATTTTTGATGAAGAGCGGCCCAATTGTTTGTTTTTTTTGCAAGAAAAAGCTGTTTAGAGGGATCATGATGTGCATGTACGTACGTGAAAAAACAAAAAATCGTGCACAGGGGGGCCATTTTGCAGCGAGTGTGTCCGGCCGTGTCTGTGTGCCGATAAATACACAGGAGACTCGAGTCCATTTCGCCATCTAGGCACAAAATTGCAATTCGAGAGTGGTGCACAAAAGTAGAATTTTGCCCGAGCTGTCACAACTGCTTCCAGCTCAATCCGTGCTCGGTGCATCGAGCTAGCACAGCATCTGCGGCGAAATTGAAGTAGAGAACCAAGCGTCCTCGCCCAAAATCACAGGCAGGCGTGATTTTTTTTGGTTCCGCCGGTCGATGTTCTCAGCAGCTGCTGCTGCTGCTGTGCCTAAACACACACGCTACACAGAGACAGGGTTGATGGACAAGGGGGGCGGGAGACACACACACACCACCGGAAGAGCAAGGCCGGAGGGTGTGCCCTGTACTCTACAGCTGTTTGCTATCGGCGGAGGAAGCGAGAGGAGACGAGAAGAAGCGTTGGTTGTGTTGTGCGTTTCGCGAGCGGCAGCGTTTTTGTCATAAGCGGGAGAGGACAAGATGCACACCAACACGCGGCTAGACACCACTATTGATGATCAATGTGTAAACCTCTCCATACTTTTGTGCGAGGGCCTGGGGTGCCGCCTGTCCCTTCCGTGTGCTAGTCTGACCACAAATCACACGCTTTGGAGTTGTCTACAGTGCATAGATCAAAGCTCCAACCAGAGAGAAGAACAAACAGAGAAAGTTTTTTCTTGGGCTGCGATGTATGTAGCTGATGATCACACACACACACCCCTTCTCTGGAAATCAGCATTTTGTATAAACGAGCATTTTGTAGCAACGCACGAGCCTACTAGGTACGTTCTCCAACAACAAAGCTATTCCACATTACCCTCTTGTATGACCCGAGTCGACATACACACGTGACAATTTTTTCGTAGGAGTGTGAGGACAGACGCCCGTAAACACACAACAGTACCTCAGAGCGTGGCCGACGGTTCGTACAGCCGTGGTATAGCTTACTACCTTATCGGCGGGCGAAATGAAGGTTCGGGGGCGATAGCGCCTCCCGCATGGAACAAAATGTTGCTGACCTTCCCAACGTAAGGGTGGACGCGCGCGTTTTGACTACGTTTATGGGTCTGATGTCAACCTATTGGGAGGGTGAAAAAAATCTACAGCACTAGTCTACCGCCGTACGGGGCCGGAGGTAGGCAGTAGTAACCTGTTGAATTTTGCGTGCTGTTGTCCGGAATTTTGAGTGTAGGACTGGGTATTTACGAAATGTCATGCAACACACAGGCGCCCACTCTGTAAGAGTCGTTCTTGGACTCCACAACACGTTCGCTTCTATGTTGCTGAGTGAGGGGATGCAGGGGAAAATGCCAGAGATTCCCTTCCCGCAATAGTAGAAGTGTATGGGAGACCACATACGATGTTCCACTAAAGTACAACACCTATGATACAAACACACATGCACCGACCTCCCACTCCTTCGCTTACCGGGAGCACTCCTCTGGTGTCTGGGGAAAAAAGAACGGCCCAACCGTCGGCGTGTTGTTGATGGCGTCCACCACTTGCCACATGATGTGGAAGACGGACTCCTTCGAAATGCCGAACAGCAAGCCGACATCGATGTATGACGCCCCTGCGAACATGCACAGCGCAACTGCCAGCCGAATTTTCACCGGCACAGCTCCACTGCTCGCGCGCAACCCTGCACCACGCGACCAACAAGAATACAAGCATGGATGTACCGGTAAATTCGAAGCCCAAGCACTTGTCAGGCGCATCGCCGGACGGACATCAGCGCACATGCCATCTCCAAGGCGTCTCCTGCGCTGCTGATGTCCCTGGCGGTGCCAATTCATCTTTCGGACATCAGCGGTGAGCAGCAAATACAAGTGCAAACCGGCGGCTGCGCTCGCGACGGCAAGACAACCCTGACGAAACCTAACCCTACTCCCTCTTCCTCACGCGCGGACGCACCCTGTGTGGGTATATCTCTTACTTGCGTAGAAGTCGTTGCGCTCGAAGATGGGTCGTAAAAGTTCCGCGAGCTTGTCGAAGCTGTGCTCCTCCATCCTGTACATGCGTCGGAACAGCTTCCTGCGCCTCACATCTTCTAAGTGCTCGTCCCAAACCAGCCGTCACGGCTCGTGGATACGTTGCCGCGTCTTGGGTGTTAGGCGCTGAACGACAGTCGATGTGGCGACAGTCAGCACCAGCACAATCGCCGCTATTGCTTTGAGCTTGTCGAGGACATCCCGGGTGTGTGTTGGCCGAGCGCGTGCCCGTGGGCGAAGGGAGCCACTACATTCTGTAGCCGCGCCGCGCTTTCTACGGTCGCCCATGCCCCAAACACAACCCTAGCTGGTTTCCTATGGTAAGGGGCACTCGTGTTGTAGACGTCGCTGGTGAGGGGCACTCGCGTTGCAGCCGTCGCAGCCCGCGCGTGCGTCTGTAAGGGTGATTTGGAAAGTGCTCCAAAAAAGCTTCCAAAATTTGGAAGCTAGTGGCTCCAAATTTTCGGGCCCGACTTCGTTCCAAATTTATGTCAAAAATTTTGGAACGGTGGGTTCCAAATTTTTGGAGCTTTTTTGGAGATTTGTACAAAATTTGGATTTTTGGACATCGATTAAAACGGCCCTAATTCCGAACATCATCAATCAAATTGGTGTGACCGCAGTGCCCTGCGGACCACCATTCCTCAAAGTGAGACGACAACGGAATGCCACACCATCCTCAGTATTTCATCGTGCAATAAGCCTCATCATGGCTCAACCTACGCGGTTAGTTACTGAGATGCGCATGGTATACCGGACAGGCAACATCGAGTTTCGTGGACTGCGTTCGTATCCCGATCGAACACACAAGAAAAAAACAACGAGCGAACGGCGGAAAAGTAACAGGCCAGAAAAAATTCCCCTTTGTACTTTCGTCAGTCGTATCATCAAAATCGGCTCTTTATGGGGAAATGCCGACGAGCCGAATTGCACGCAAGGCTCGAAAGCGAACGGGCGTTGATGCACCGTTGGGAAAACAGATCTAGACAACATCAGAGTGCTTCGTATGCGACGTCCAACTCAACACCACCGACTCCAACTTCAATCGCGGCGACTGCAGTTTCAGTTCTCGATGGGCAGTTTTTCGCGTTGTGCCCCTTTTTTCCGCACCTCTGGCAAAGCTTCTCTGGGCATGCACTCGCATAGTGGTCACCATCACAGACGTAGCCCTTGACTCTCTTATCGCTAGCTAAATTCGCCTTCGTAACCTCGGTTTTGTTTCGGACGTCTCTTTCCTCCCCCCTTCCCCTCTACTGCTACGAACGCATGATGGTTCGCTCGCCGATCACTCTTCCCCTTCTTTTCCTCCGCTTTCAGTTGCCCAGCCCGTGTGCGAAGCACTCTCAAAATCTCTTCTTCATCGAGTGTTTTCTGGGCGAGCAGCTGTTGCTTTTGAATCTCAGATTCCGGGGAAAGCGCATCGAGGAACCGTGCATACACGAGCATTTTTGGGATGGGCTGGTCGAATGCCAACTCTAGGTTAGTCACTACGGACTTGAACTCCTGGTAAAACACTCGGGGTTCCTGGTTCTTCCCTTGTTGGGCATTATATAAACTTTCCGATCAGCGAGATCTGCTCGCCGCCGGTCAAGGGGGTGAATGTTTCTTCTAACGCACGCCACGCTGCCGAGGGCCCCTTTCGATCGTACACCAGCATTTTTGTGGAGTTGTTGGATATCGCTCCGGTCAGCATCCCCCACAAATCCCGGTACATGGCTATCTCCCCTACTTCCACTCCTTGCTCTATCATGCCATCATCGTCTACGCCTAGGACCTCAATGTCTCTGCTGTCGCTCAAGGCGCGACCCATCCCACAAGTCTGAACCTGCGTAATGAAATCGTTTCGGAACATCAGCCAGTTTTTCTCGTCTCCGTTGAAGTCCAACTGTTTCAGGCGTGGGATACGGGCATGCGAGCTGAAAGCATACCGTGAAGCTTGCTCCTCTCTGCTGATTCCCTCTCGCGAGATAGCACCGTGTGGTGTAGGCTCTCGTGTTTCCGGGCCTCGCAGTCCTCTCGCTCCCTCGAGCCCTCGTCCAGTATTCGGCGCTTGGTCTAGCTGACCCGCGCCAGGGAAGGCGTGCGTCCTCCCCTGTGACTCCCCCCCGCCGCCCGCTGCGGTCGCACTTCCGGCGGGCGGTGTCCCGGGAACTAACCGGGACAAGGTGTTCATGATGCCTTCCAGTTTCTCCGTCACCATCTTCTCCATTCTGGTGCTGGCGTCGCCCACGGCGTCGTCGATGGCCGTCCTAAGCTCCTCATGAGTCGGGCCAGCCTCGCCCCAGCCAGAAACCGGGAAAACTTAGACTTCGCGTTCAGAACTGGACTTCGCGTTGAGGAACGGTCCCGAACCGACGCCAAACCATCGATTTGATTCCGAAAACCAAATCAAACACGTCATGGCCTGCGACACCGAACGACCAATCGCCCCAAAAACTTCCTCATCGGCCGCCGCTCCAAATGGGCACTGGTAAGCCCCTACACTGGTGTGCGCATGCTCTGGTGTATGGTAGACGTGTTGCCGTTGCTTTGGCGCGTGTAGGCAGCACCGCGGCCTCATGGCAAAAAACCTAATCACCACGTCGGAGAGAGGGAGAGAGAGAACGAGCAATCGGTCACACACACACCCAAAACAAAAGCTTTACGTGTGTCGTGACTCCTGGCGTACATGTTGGAGACTGCTGTCCCTCGCCTCACCCACGCCCTACTCTACACACACACACAGCACGTTGATAGTGGATAGACAGACGTACAGCAGCAGTAGGGATAGAAGAAGAGATACAGGGCATCATCACGGGTAGGATGGAGAAGAAGAAGAAGAAAGAAGAGCAGGCGGGGCAACAACGAAAAGTCAGCCCAATGAAGGACAGGCCGATCGTTTGGACATCCATCCGAGCAGGGCGCGCCACAAGCAACGCCTGCCCGATTTACTTGTGATCCTGTCGGCACGCTCTCTCTTGATACATGTGCGGGTCTATTGTGGCTCTGCCTGTACTCTCTCTTTCTCGAAACGTGTGCCGGTCGGTGGTCTATCCACCTTTTGTTTTTTCGGTCGCCTGTCCTCCTCCTCCTCCTTCCTGCTGTTTTGACCCTTCCTTGCAACGGCCGCGCCTCATGTATGTATAAACAAAGTGTACGTGCTCCCTCGCACAACAACAACAACAGCACACGCGAGCACGCCTTTGACCTGTCTGTAGCTGACCTTCCACACAGCACGCGGCGAAGGAGTAGAGAGCTGCGCAAACCTAGTGGCAGAAAGGGTTGCGAGGAGCACAGCATGTATGTACGCAGGTAGGTATGCATAGGACTTCGCCCCCCCTCTGTCAGCGTAGGTATTGTAGTAGTCTTCTTTATGTGTGTTGTCGTACAGCAGTAACTACTGCCGTATTTCCTTCTCCGCCGTGAAACTGAACCTGCAGCAGCAGTATACCACCACCGTCCGTTGCACAGACGGAGTGGCTAAAATGGACGTGATCATGTGTGATTGTTTGTTCGACGAGTCGAACCAAATGTTGGTGACGGGTACCGTTCGGCAAGGGTGATGAAATGGATGCACTGCTTCGATCCCCGCGGACAGGTCAGACAACATCGGGTCCGAGAACAGCAGTGCGTTCCTGCCTAAAGACAAGCAGGGGGTCATCCGAGCTTGGTTTTGGTCGCCTATCTGGGAGGGCCCATGATGTAATTCTGCTGTAGAAGGGAGATGTCGCCTATCTGGGAGGGCCCATGATGCACTGCTGCTGTGTAGTAGAAGAAGGGAGACGAGCCAACTTCTTCTATTTGCGAGCCAGGTACGGTGCCTCTCTCACAACAACTGCTGTATTACTGTAGGCTACTTGTTTTGGTGTTTTACATGATGAGAAGGTAGGGTATTCGATGTCAACAATGGCACCCACCGGCAGATCTCGGAAGCATGGTGTACAGACGCTCTACCGCGACTTTGTACTGCCTGTTGATAAGCACGATGACCACTAGATCACTAGTCAGGGTTGCGGTGCGCTCGCCATTTGACGAGGGGGGTTTCTGTGTAGTCTCACAATGAGTTTTGTCTGTTGTCATTCTTGGTGTGTAACGTCGTTCCTGCTTTTTTAGTGAAGCTCTCCTTCATTCTGGAGCAGTGACCGATACTAGGAGTTGCAATGTTACGAGATAGATTTTGTTTTGTCGTGGTGCTCGTCACGCTTTTCCTCGTTGTTTGGCTCTGTTTTGCTATGCTGCCACTCCATGCCCCTTGTCTAAGCTGATGATACGTTTTGCCGCGTCTTCCATGGTCAGGGGCGTCGTTGCTTGGACCACCGCTTGGAATGGAGGATAGGGGAGATGGAAAGAGGCTACACAGGAGTGGAACAGCTTGTAATGGAGGACAGGGGAACATGGGTCGGGGCGGTACCTTGGGAAAGCTTGAGACCACGTCTGGGGCTGCACGTGATCGAAAGAAGGCGACGCGGCGGGGCGGGGATAATAATTAGAAGTGCGTACCAATCGGATTGCAGGCCGTTTTCCCTCCCAAGTATGGGGCACGTTCGGGCAGCAAGTGGATACTCTTATTTTGTTTTAGGCGTAAGTTGGCGTAGGATTCGGTGGTAACTGTTTGTTGCGCGGGGGCATGAAGGGTGGAGCACGCACGAGGGACGTGAGAGGTAGCGGCACATCAAAAATAGTATCAGCAGTGGTGTGGCAGAAGGTTCTGAGTTCGGCGTTTGTAGCGCCCCTCGTGCTTGCTGTTGTCGCAACAGGTTGGAAAGCAGCCGCATGTGATAAAGGTCGAGAGGCAGCGAGATGAGTAATCCTAGGCACGTTATTCGTGACTGTTTGTACACGCCTCTGTATACAGCATTGGCAACGTCAGGAGACGAAGCGTTGCCGTTGTCTTACAGCAACCGAATGTCCAAATGTGATGCATGTAGAGGCGCGTACTAAATTGGTACGGTTACCCACTTCGTTTGTGTGGAAGGTCCAACCCTCCACCCTCTTTTTCAGTAGAAGAGAGTGCCCACCCAACAACACAAGAAAAGTTCCCTTTTTTTTTTTACTGTTGTACCATTGAAAGAACCAATCGTCCACTCACATAGAAACAGGGACGATGAAGCGAGGAGATGGCAGTGGCCGCCAACTATTTCGAACAACGCATACGTTTCACACCACACTCCGTCACTCGCTGTGGGTAAACCGACGCCCGTCCAACAAAGTAGATCATTCCGCACACCGATACCGTTGGGACGATGCACGTTGATACTGCCCAAGAAACGGGTGTGTGTCCGTCGCCTACAATTAATTCGTTCTACCGTGCTGCTACTACTTGAATGTGAAACGATGCGAAATTAGTCGACAGGCAAGAAACGAACAGAAAAAAATATACACCCTGAGAGAAACTGGCGAGGGTGTACTCGGGAGTTCCTCAGTAGACTCAATCATGCTCTTCCCGGTACCTCCTCCCCCCCAAAAAAGAAGAGTGCACCCTCCCAACCCCCTCCCCTCTCCTATTGCCTTTAGTACCGGAGCAGTCTCCACACCAACGACACAGACAGGAATTATTGTTCCTTGAAGACGGCCATCTCTATATTGCCATTACCCATGTGGCCGAAAAAACAAATGCAAGAAAAAAAAACGTTAGTCGACTTCTCTGTACTACCTCTGTATGGAAAACAACAAGCTCTAGGGACTCCCGCCCTCGTCGTTGCAGGATGATTCCGTTTCCGGCGATTTGTACCATCCAGGGCGAACGACAGACAAGCCTGGTTGGACGTGTACCACCCGACCCCGGCCCTCGGCAGCAATTTCCTGGCACACCTTGAGGAACACAGGGAACTCAGTAGAGCCGGTTCCCCTGAACTTCGCAACCAGATTGCTCGTCGAGTCAGTTCGTGTACACCTGTTCCGAACCTCGTGGGTTCCAACGTTATCTTCGGATTCATCCCACAAGGCGTAGAACGCCGGGCAAGATGTAGCAACCCTAAGATAAAGGCCAGCGTCCTCGGACACGACGCTCTCTTCGGACTCCTTGCACATCCGCCTTAGCAGTTGGGTGTCAGGGACGTGAAGGAGTCGCACGTACTGGAGGTTTTCGTCGTCGTCGTCGGGTTCAATCGAAGGATAGGCCTGCTCGCGCGAATCATACACGATGTACTCCCCCCACACGGGAAGGTCGGAAGCGCCCACCTTGTAGCGCTGGGCATCCAGGGCGAAGAGAGCCGCACGAACGCCTAGCTCTTCCGGCGGCTGCGGCACGACATGCGCACAGAGTTGGGGTTTGACGAGTTTTGAGACGAACAGGAGCAGGCAGATGGTTCTAACGAACAAGAGGGTAGAGCACTGTACAAATTGGACAACAGATTCGAGGGAGATATTGCGCAAATTAGTTTGGAGAGTTTGCGACATGAAACGGTGCACGCTACCTACATTCATTCAAGGGTTCGGTGAGACCGCGATTTTTTTTTTAATCAGATTAAAGTCTTTGTTTCTGAGAGGCGAATCCATCATGGCCGCCCACCTCCCGACATCCATACATACACATGCCAATACTACTGCAAATATGCAAGGCAGCTTCTTGCAATAAACTCACGTCCAGGCGTACTTCCCACTGGAAGTCACGAGCCACCTTACACGCCACTTCAACCATGGCTTGGATCCTAGCGCCTTCTTCATCCTTCCCCCCTAAAACCAAATTTTCCGTCCAGTTGTCGATTTGGTCGACGATACCTCGCGGGGTGTTCTCCGGGGGATTGCCAAGCGGCAGCGTGCCATGGCGGACTTTGTGGATGTTGGTGGCCGGTGATTTCCGCTTTGGAGATTGGAAGCAGCAAAGTATACAGGAGTTGAGAAAGGAAGGACCGGAGCGGCGGTTGGTGGGCTTAAAGAACGCGTAACCTGCACGCATATGTAATATCTCGCTCTACTTGTAGACTACATATCCATATATATTTACATGGTATTGAACTTTCCAGCACAGTCATCGCACGTATCCCCCACGACTTTCCTACAATAAATACCAACGACGGCAGGAAAGCGGACGCATTACCAAGCAAAAGGAAGTTGAGCAAGTCTACCTACACTCACTGGGGGGGAGGACCTGTGTTAGGGACGTGCTGACAAGGGGAAAGCTGCAATGCATGTCGCTATTGCACAACAACAAGTATCCTTCGGGTGCCCACCATGAATATTCCCATTCTCCAGGGGTCTTCGAAGGCTCGCTCCGCCCGTGTAATGATGCCTTCGCGCTCATTTGGGTCCGTTATGAACAAGCCCACATTCCGCCCGTAATTCAGTGCTGTCTCGAGGACACCGTCCTTGTCGGCGGTAAGCGTCATGACGGTGTCCCCTTGCTTCGTGAAACTTGGGGATGCATAAAACGACAGAGTATACAGAACTGTGAGGTATGAGGGTTACGGTAGGGCTTGTGCGGCATGTGGAATTCTGGTACTTGGCACTCATCGAACGAGGGTTAGGGCGTCCAGGTATGTTATTATTTGATTGAGTGAAGACGACTATCCCCCGTACACCACCCGCACAACAACAAATAGTTCTTCCCATCCTGCCGATACGCGCCCCCCCCTCGTACCTGGTCCGGTGAGAACCCGGCGTGCTCCGTCCCGGCTTTGTAGGATGCGAGGTTCAATGGTCTAACGACTACGGCATGCACGACTATGGGTACACCCCCCCCCCCCTCGTACCCCATGAAGACACACCCCACCCCCATCTACCACGTGGCCCGTCCTGTCAAGGACGCGTGGTTAATGGTCTACCACGCGAGGAGAGTAACCCCCACCCTACCCCCTCACGGCCCACCGCCATCTACGCAAATGTGCTACTTAGATGGGTGAGGGGTGAGATCCCCCCCGGAAGTTGGGAACAAGAAATAAAACAAACTATATGAATGGAGATATATCCAAACCCCACACGCCATGTGGGCATTTCATGGGTGACGAGGATGAAGTATTTATTTTCACGTACGAGCCTCTCATGTCGCGGAGTAAAGCGGCTCGTTCAAGACTCAGGGGCTCACCGTTGAATCCCCCAGGAGGCGACGTTGTTGTGGAAGCATCGAGAAGCCCCAAGGTAGGGAACGTCGTTCATGACGCACTCGTGGCCATTGTTGACAGGAATCCGCTCGCCATTTGCCCAAACCTTATCCGGAAAGTTCTGCGGCAGCACGTCCTTGTTGCATCGGAAGCTAGCGCCATCGGGATGAGCGATAAGAAAGATGTCGACACCCCCTGAAAGATGGTTTGCCTTGGATGTAGCTGTGATTCCACCTCCCCTCTTTCCGTACACAACCACCAGCGGATTGTCTTCTACAACCAGTCCCAAATCGGGCTGCTTGAGGGCGTCTACACGGTGAAAAAGGAGCAAACAAGAAGCAACACGAAAAAATCGAACAAGGACGGCGCCTGTTAGTCCGTACGTGACGGAGAGGACAAAGGGCATCGGGAGCGTCTTCTTCTTCGCGCCCAGATAGTCCCTCCAAACTCCACGTCATTCCCGGCTAAAAAATAATCGAAAGCAAGACGACGACGACCATGCTGACGTGAAAGCTCGTACAAGAGAGAAAAAGCAATAAATAGACAACACTGACCCTCGATGCGCCGACCATGGTGAAGATAGGAGTGAAGAACGTGGACGATCATGGTGCCTTCCTCGTGCAAGAAGTCGCACACGCGGTAGATGATCTTGCTCAGGCGGTCTTTCCAGGGAGCAATTTCCCTGAGCAGATCGTCGTTCACACCGGGATCGACGAACAAGAGCATGGCCTTGTCACCGTCGACCTCGATAGGAGAGTCGGGTCCTTCCACGCGGAAATCACGACTAAGCGGCATAGCGTCGTTGATGCGGATGCACTCAGCCCTGTATGTCGACGGCAAGCAGTGGGTGGTGGGGCATGCGGCATGGAAACCACGGGAACAAAAAGCAAAATACTGTCAGGGTTAGGGATATTCGTTTGTTTATTTATTTCTTGCTGCTTCGGGCCTAGCGTCGACCAACAAGCTCTAGAGCGAATCTTGGGGAAATGGTACTAGTAGTGTACATCGCGCCTTCATCATTCATTGTCACAGTACCTGCGTAGGGTCTTGAGGTCGTCACCCGTGCCGCCAGGCGAGGACGGGAGAGTGGGCAAGGTCGGTGCCGGTGACGTGGGCGTTGGGTCCCTCCTGGGCCTTTTCCCCTTATCCCGCGCGCCGGTTCGTCCGGAGGGGGAAGACGGACCACCGTCCTCCCCGTCTCCCGAACGTCCTGGGGCGGGGCGCTTGCTGGCATCCTGCTGGCTTTGTTCCCCCTCCTCAGGACCCTCCGGTTCCGCTGGCTCCTCTGGCTGCTGCTGTGGCTGGTTGCTGAGGTGGCAGTCCTTGCAGTCTCTGACAGTCGACGTTTCGCTGTCCTCCGAAAAGTCGGGGTTCGCGCAACCACCAGTGTAGCGAATTTTGCAGACGGAACACGAATAGCTGAGGCGAGGGGAGCGAGAGACAACAAGGGTGAAGAGGGCGGCGATATTTAAACACTGTCGTGTCGTAAAAGAAGTAACTCCTACTTTGTACATGGCGTGATACATGGAGGCCGCGCGAAAATATACAATGAATGGTAAGATGGACACGAACCAGTGTTAAAGTCGACAAGAAGGGTCACACCGGGCATGGGATGCGAGCGGCGTAAACTCGCGGTGAGATTGCGACGGTCGGCCACGCGAGCGGACTGGCCGCATATGAAATATAGGCGTGTTCCCAACAGGCGTGATCATTCATCCTGTACCTCCCTGGTCCTTCCCTCGAAGAGGTTGGTGCTTTGCAGACGGTGCAGGCAAGACCCTCGCTGTTGGGGTTGCCGACGGGTTCTCGTGGACGTGGTTGCACTGGCTGAGTGACTTGCAGCTTCAAGCTTCTGACCTTGTTCAAAGCGCTTTCGTACAGTTCCTCGTGCTCGACGAGCATCGGGCGAAAGTTGAGGTCTTCGCGCATGACCTGCCATACGACAAACCAACAGAAAGCAACAAAACTTTGGCCTTCCACCCGCGACTATGTCCCGCCTGTAATAATTTGCGCGGAGAAACGCGACCAACCCTCCTCGCTCGCCCCTATCCGAGTGATTGCAGATGTGCTAGTGAAACCCGTCCCAATAACGGGCAGGGGGGAAAGAAGGGTGTGTGCATATGCAAAACAGCAAAACAAACACATAATGACTAGTGCTAGGTTGGCTGCGCCCATCCACAATACCCTGTACAGCACTTGAACCGCAAGGAAAAATACTACAAACACGCTTAGGCGAACAAAGCAAACGCAAACGCCCTAAATTGTACGGGATTCACCTTCCTGATGGTGGGATGTAGCTTCGAGCGAATGGCCAACACTACATCTTCGTCGAGCTCCTTGATGTGCGGAGGAAGCGACTCGCGGAGCTCGCGTACCTCCGCCTCTCTCTCAAGTTGTTGTGGCTTGACGTAGTTAGCGTAGTGGCCCGTCTTCACGAACGCGAAGTCGCGGACGGTGCTGTTGATGTGGGCCATGGGAACCCCGGGAAGATATTGAATGCGGTCGAGGTTAGTGAACGTTCGTCGTCTTCTTTCTAGGGTTGCCCCAACCAATCACGGACAACCACCGCAAGAACAATATTGCCGAGTGCCACGCCCCAATCTACGTTGTCGCTGCACTCACCCCTTCAGCTTGTCTGACCATTGGTCTTTGGGCACTGCGTGCTCAATACCCTCGACCCAAGACGCCGTCATCTTCGCCCGAGCCAACGCCCAGCCTATCTCGTCCAACCCCTCGCGGTCTCCTTTTTTGGACGTCTTCGGCATCCTGCAGAAGTACCCAAACCACACGGTGGGGTTCTAATCGAGGATGGTCTGCATGGATGCATGCGCTCCGACGCTGATCGTCCGCTTTTATTGGTATGCACGAGTGATCAACATGGCAGCGTAGAACCTTTGACACAAACACTACCGCCAACAGCAATACAGTTGCAGAGGATGTCAACGACGAACGAAGCATGTTAATATTTCACGCTTGTATCACACTTGGATGGTCTTACTCGTTGCCTCCAATATTGCATACCTCACGTAAATGTCGAACATGAGGGCCTGGGTTTGCGGCTGCTCTTCTTTCAAGTCCCGCACGCGAGGGTCGGCGAGGCCTTGGTGATGCTTTGGTACCCTGGAACGCGTTGATCCGTCAGAGCACGAAGCGCGATCAGTGCTTCCTGGCTCGTGTCGTTGACGATAGAAATCCACTGGCGAAGGGTGTTGGCTGCCGGTGCCTGGCTACCAGCCTGAATATTGCAGCAAAAAGCACAGAAAACAATGCTATAATACGAAAATACTGGTGCTTGTACAGTAGTAACAGTACAGTAGTAACATGGCCTGATGTCGGCGACAGGCTACAGGAATAAACACCCACCAGAAATATGGAGAGGATCAGCACCAAAATAATGTGTCAGTCGCACTCACCCCCTTCCAGCATGACGCTAGCTTAGCCGCGGTGACAGACGGTTTCGAACGACCATTAGAAGACCGCCGGCGACCTGATGATGCCTCTTTATCCTGGCTCATCAGCGACGTCATCATCCTACTGTAGAAATAGAGCTGGTCGTAGATTGTCCGCGCTTGGAACGTGGCCGTCGTGACGTTGCACACTGGGGTGTACAGCAGCGGCAGCGGTGGCCCAGGAGACGAGTCACCGATCCATCGGAAATGTGTGGGTGCGTCGTTGAGGAGTCACTACCGCCACTAATAATGGTGTTATTCATTGGAGTATCTCAAAAGGGTACATCGTATGCTAGTCTTGTTCTTGCGGTGTTGCTGTGTTTTTCGTGGTATCGATAATTAATTCGGTCAATTCCGCACGTGAAGAGGCGCGCGAGCAGCGACGTGCTCATCATCATCTCTTCGTTGCTGCTGCGGCTGCGGCTGCTGCTGCTTGCTGCGCCTTTGTAACATTATCGTCTGGCACCTCGACTGCTACACACACACTAACATACAAGTAAGTATGTACCATATGCAACATACATACCCTCCAAACAAAGTACAAAAATCCGACGCAATTTCTATGAGAAGCTTGAGAGGCGATAGATGTGTTTGAGAGCAGCAGGAGGAGTGCTCGTAAGTAAGCGTCATCAACAGACGTCTTCCCAACAAGACCGTGTTTGCTTCATCCACTGTCGAGAGTACACTCTTCCATCTCACCGTCAGAGGCGATTTGCCTGGCGAAGCTATTCCGCGATGAACCGGTAGCACGTGCACCTGATGAGCCGATCTTCTCCGTACACCTCCTTGCAGGCAGCCAAGCGATGATTTCCATCGATGACGACGGCATGTAGCCTAGCGGCGAGCTCGGCAGTCATCTCTTGCCCTTCTGTCAGATCCGAGAACATCACTCGCGGAAAGCTATCCACCCATCCATGAGCTTGGATGCTCTCGACGACGTCCTGCACCGCGGTCGGGCTGGTTTGCCTGCTGTTCTCCGCCAACGTGATGTGCTTTAGTGGCACGTCCCACTCCTTCACGCAGTGCGAAGCCAAGACCTCGCCGATGTTTGTTGCGCTTGTCGGATCATCACCGTGGTCACCCGCAGAAGACGAAGCACCACCACCGCCACCAACAGCACGACGGCCTCGTCCTCGCTGCCCGTTGGCCATGATAAGGTCGGTCGGAGGAGCCTTGAACCCGCGTGGCAGGACAGAAAGGAGGAAGGTGACAACAAACAAACTGAGGCCAGAGGGGGACGTACGATTGATTGTTTGGTTGATGGGTGTCGGCACGCCACGCGGCCACGGGCATCAGCGGGCCTCCTGCGGGGCTAATGCTAAGTACGCATTCGAGGTACCCCGCTTGATTATCGGGAACATAACGAGTAGCGTTGCCCTACGTCTCCTCTGGACTCCATAATCTCACAGTTCGAGAAATGGGGTGTCTTAGATTAAGGAGCGCAGGGATGAACTTTGGAATCGTAACGACCAAAATTTGGGCCGCTGGGATTATATTCTTCTTTGCGACGATTTTTCCGTTCGATTCGATTTCAAACTAATCATATCGTTCGTAGAATGAGCGTTTTCTCTTTAGATCTGCGCGGAAACGTCCGCGTGTCGGTTCAGACCATGATAGATTCCCATGTAATCGAATTGGCATCTCTGGTCTCCAAAAAGATTAAAAAAATCGTCTGGCCTCTCTCACTGGTCATTTTGATTACAAAGCGCTGCCCTGAGCCCTGTAATAAAGATGTCCGCTTGTGGATGACACATCGATTATCGACTGCTCGACCACTCTCTCTTTCCGGGTCGAGACGCGAGAGGTACGATACAGGGAGCTCTACTTCAAGAAACCCACACACACACACGCACACACACCACAGCAACCAACCGAGGAACCAAGGGCACACGTAGTAAGCGTCCGACGAAGCCATGCCCGTGGCGGATTCTGCGGCATGGCTCTTCGGGAAAGCAGACACCCCAGCGGACAAAGCGCGCCGGCAGCGCGAGGAGGAAGAGAGGCGCCAGAAGAGGGCACGAACGACTCCCCTTTTCAGGAGACAGGATGACTCGGGAGACACCCTCGGGGCTCCACAGAAACAGCAGCGTTCCAAGCGCAAGTGGGGGGAACCACAATCCGCGCAGGAGTGTTGGGAGCGCATGAAGGCAACAAGCAACGAACAGCAGCAGCAGCAGCAGCAGCAGCAGCAGCAGCTGCGGTGCTGCAGGTTGAATTGCATCGAGCTGTTCGCCAACGGCGGGGGGGGGAGGGATGATGACGAGGGCGGCGCCAGCAATAGTAACCACAGCAGCAACAGCAGCAACGACAACAACAACAACAGCTTTTGTCACGACGGGGATTTCTTGGAACGGGAGCAGGCCATTTTCAAAGGGTTCACGCGAGAGGAAGACCGCAAGCGGTTCGTCACGGAGCACGTCCCCCTCGCGAAGCTAAGTCAGGGAGGCATGATCGCGGCGGGCACCCCTGTCTGCAATCGAGCCTTCAGGGAGTTTTTCAGGGTTTCCGACAGCCTCATATGTTCATGCAAAGGGACGGAAAAGGCTCCGGCGTCTAGATCAGCGACAAGGTGTGTGTGTGTGTGTGTTGGTTTGTGGGCTGCTAGCGTGTTGGGCCTCGTTTGGTAAATTCTACCACTTACTGTCAATAAGCAGTACTACAGGCATGCTGCTCTCAAGATAGACATAGACTATGTAAGATTAAGTATGTTTGTAGAGATTGCAGCAGCAGTAAGTAGTAGATAGCTGTCTACTTAATTAAACATACATAAATACGTACATTCGATGAGCGGGCAGCTCACTTGTACTTGTCCTTTGGCCTTTGGCTGACGACGTCTTTCCCGTTCGTGCATGTTGTCACTTCTGTATCGTTCATAATTGTGTGTTGATGGGTCTGTCTAAAGATGTCCTGTGCAAAAGACCAGAGATTCACCCAAGAGGGACAGGGCCATCGGCTTCCTTCAGAACTACCAGGACACGTTCGCGCAGCACATGCCGAATTCCGACGACAAGTACCTCTACCTCAAGAACAAAAATGTATGTATGCGTACGCACTTCATATGTTTGTATGTTTGTATGTATGTATGTACTGCGCGTATGTATTTGGGTTGTGACGGGAGGGAACATCACCCTCCCTCCTCATCAGTTTGTGGAAGGAAGGATAGTCCAAAGACGCCAACAAGTTTAGTCTTCTGTATGTGGTGTACTCTTGTTCCATGGTGGCGGTGGTGGTCGTGGGTGTGCGTGTGGAGCATTGCGCAGGTACAAAAAAGGTCGATCCGCAGTAACTTGATAATATTATATCATTTATTTGTTGACCAGTTCGTGCTGACCGAGTGGTCTATCCAATTGTTAGCCTTTTTCTGATTGGTAATACAAGCCTACTGCTGCTGTACTCTTCTATCTACCACTACCTATCGACGAGTCGCCATTGCCACAGCAACAGCTGGAGTACGTAAATACTGCTACTGGCAGCCGCATCCACCCACCATCCATGCACGCCTCTCTTTTCGACTATTGTCATCTTCGCAGGAGTTGTTTGACGAGTACAAGAGCCAAACCCGGAAGGAGCTCCACGGGGAGCTAGTGGGACTGGACGCAGCCCTCTGAACGCGCGAGTACTTCAACAGGATATGGGCCCAAGAGTTCCCCCATCTCAAGTTGAAACCAACCGGAGACTTCATGCTTTGCAAGATCTGCACGCTCCTCAAGTCTGCGATCTTCGGAACGCAGTCCGGCTCCAGAGGCATCCAGGACGAGGCGGAGAAAGACCCGAAGAGAAAGGAGTACGACGACCACATGGAGGTGCGTATGTATGTATTTGCTATTTGCGTGGTTTACAGCGTCATACGACGACATCACAACCCAACATGTTTTTTGAACAGACGCCACAGCACAAACCCGGGGATGCACAGTATATGTTAGACACCCTTGTCTACCGCACCTACCTCCCCAAGAAGAAGTTCCAGGGGTGGGCACACCGGCTGCTGACATGATTGTCGCGCTTACCCTTGAACACGGAGCAGCTAATCTGTGCCTTCGTGTTCGTGTCGACAGGACGTGAGCAACGACCGGAAGGCAATCTCAAAGCTTAAGACGGCTGCAGCGAATGCCAAGATGAACGGGGTGCCGTGGGACCAGCCCTACTGCATGATGGACGGCCCCAACCAGAGCAACTTCGTTGTCCCTCTGTCCAAGGACAAGGCTCACGGGATCGACGACAAGTAAGGGAACCCGTTGCTTTAGTAACGTAGTATCAATTTGTCGAGTAGGCTACGCGGAAAACACATACTTTAATGTAATTGGTTACGTTAACTTCAATCAGCGTGGTATCAGCGAACGTGGACAGGTCACCGGTCGTGAGGAAAAGAAGAAATAGGTGGTAGTAACAGGCCCGTCGGCCCCTTCATCCAACACGAGGAATCGCAACCCCACACCCCATCGCGCGCTCGCACCGCCCCCTGTCTAATTCCTGTTTTCCAGGGGGTATGGCGAACGCGCGAAGGTATACGGTGTGCTCGTCGCCGGGATGATCATGAACGTGTTCTTCGCCCCCCAGATTCTCGGCACGGGTGAGTGCGCATGATGACTCACGTTTGAGGCATGTTCGAGCAGGGTAGGAGACTTTACATCTGAGAACGTAGAAGGGAGCAAGCTATTCACGGACGGTAGCAAGATAAAACTCTTTCATTGCATGTTCGTTCATGATCGAATTGTTCGCCGCTTGCCGATGAGGCTTGCGTCGGTTGGTGTTAGGGTGCATGGCAGTCGGGCATACTGCCATGCTCACACCTCTAACGCAGGGAAGTACGCTTGGCAGTCGCGTTATATTTACGTTGATTGGCGACCGCCGTCTTCAATGGTTTTGAGCTCAGTTGCATTAATCTTGTCCTTTCACGCGTATCGCCGTTTGGCTTGGGCCGCGGCACAAGTCTAGTTCTACGTGGCGCGAGATAAAAAGACAGCTAGGTATCATAAACCCAATGAAATTGCGGGCATCGTCATGTATGTACGTTTTATTCTCATCATGTATGTTCTCGTGCTATGGGGGCGTGACACGTTTTTCCGTCGCAGGTACAAATCTCGTCGCAACGGCGCTGTGCTACCAGTTCATGGAACTGACCCTCTCCTGGGAACATGCCCTGGGAGACGTGACCGTGCAGGTGGACAACACTGTCGCCGAGAACAAGAACAACTACCTCATGGGCATTTTGGCAGCGATGGTTGGTCGGGGAATCATGAGGACGGTCACGCTCTGCTTC
The DNA here is from genome assembly GCA_000310025.1 of Ectocarpus siliculosus. Lineage (NCBI taxonomy): Eukaryota > Phaeophyceae > Ectocarpales > Ectocarpaceae > Ectocarpus > Ectocarpus siliculosus. The sequence continues at coordinate 62,473 of FN648515.1, forward strand.
ATGATGGTTGGCCACACCCACATCCAGATCGACCAGATTTTCTCCTGGTGAGTAGTCGTCGCGGAAGAAACACATAAGAATAATGCACAGGATGGTCGACGTATAGTATGTATCCACTGTGCGTTCGAGGGACGTTACATTTTTCGTCTTGCAGCGCCTACTATTTGTTGGTGAAATAAATGTATATCCCTCGTGATCGAGCCTTTGTCCTCGGGGTGCGGTTGATCTAAGGCGTATATCCACATCTTCATCTTGCCGACAAATAGATCCCGACGTCAACCATTTACAAAAGACACCCCAACCTTTCTTGTTCGTCTCGTGCCCCCCCCTTTTGCCCACGTCGTATTTGCGCCATTTTGATGCGAAGCTTCGCCAAAGCGGTGAAAGGGGTCGACATCTTCACGCGAGAGGAGCTGGGGGACGCCTTCAGACGCGGCTACAAAAAGGTACAAGTGAAATGCCGGACCCTAGAAAACCTCGCCAACTTCAAGGACCTGGTGGCTCCCGTAACACGACGCATCCCAAACATCACCAACTACCAAGCTTTCAAAATCTACAAGGAGGGGCCCTCGATGGTGGTGACGGTAAAGATGAAGATGCACCACGAGGACTGGTTAGGCTTCAGCGAAGATGGGAAGACGGTGGGGAGTGGGGACGGATTCAGCCCTTGGCGCCTGATGCACGCACATGCAGTGCACTTGGAGGCAACCCCGCCCTACGAGCTCAAACTGGTCCAGGATGAAATAATTCACCGGGTAGAGCTGCGTCAACAAGCCTCGTGGCAGAAGCTACCAGTCGCCTACGTCGGCGGTACGTTTTCGTTTTTTTTCGCAATATCGTTCAACGAGAGAATCCCAATATGTTGCTTGCCGTACAAGAGCCCTGGTAATGACGTATCCTGAGTTCGTTGTTCGCCTTTGTCAATGACATGATGCTGCAAGAAACAAAGCTCTCAAGCGTTGCAAAACCGTTGTCCCGAACTACGACGCGCCGTAATGGATCCAGACCCGGAAAAGCAAAAGCGCGTCAAGCTGGATCACGCCGACAGCCTCAGAATATTAAGGACGACGGGAACCAAGGCATTCGACCTGGACACATCCTGGCTTCCTCTTCAGGTCTCCGGCGACGACTCTGAACCAGACCTGGACGACGGTGGCGACGAGGGGGGTCTCTCACACGGTCTCTCCGACGACGACGACAACAGCTCGTTCGGAGACGATCTCAATGAACGTCTACGGCAGCATCAACAAAGTTGCCGTGCCGCCCAGGGGGGGGGGCGGCGGCTGCGGGATAAACAGACATGGGCACATGGCACAATGCACTCTTTCTCGTTCTTTCTGTCGGATGGAGCCCCTTTTCTTGTGAGAAAGGTCATCGACAAGCGCGAAGTTGACGGGCAGGAGGAGGTAGCTCTTCACTGGTACACCCCTAGGAAACGCCTGGTCGACAGCGCGGTGAATGTGTCCTTCGACACGTACGCCGGAGCGTCCTTCTCTCCTACCTACATAGCAGGGGACGCGACTTCCCGTGTGAACTCTCGTCGCAAGCTACTGCCGGACTCGTCGTAGGAGCCTGTGTCCGGATAGTAGCGACGTCCTCCGCTCTCATCTCGGGAGGGTCCAAAATTCCGGCACACACGTCAAACAAGCCATTAAGACGGCAAACCAACTTACGGCCGCGGATGATGAGGATGGGGGTGGTGGCGGGTGCGACAATCCGGGCGGGGGGGCCAACATCGTCACCGAAGGAGGAAAGAAAGGCAAGGGGCGGCTGCGAACCGAACGAGAGGGGGAGGAGGAGGAGGAGGAGGAGGAGGAGGAGGAGGGGGAAGAGGAGGACAACGACCTCAATAAGGAAGGCGATACCATGCACCAGCCTGAGAAGAACAGATCGAAGAACGACAGACTACATGGGGGTGGACAGGAGAGCGGAGTAGAGACGGGAGGGGACACGCACCCCGGAAGCACTGTGCAGGTCCAGGGTGTGCGGACCAGCGCGCGTGGACATGTTCCACGTAGGGAGTGGTAGGAGAGAGAAGATCCAAATATGTACAAAATTAAAACATGAAGAATCACCTCTTTTTTTTGGGTGTTGTTGGTTGGATGGGTGAAGGTTGCAAACTTAGGTAGGTCCCAGTCAGTCGTTCATAGCCTCTCTCTCTGCGACAGCATTCGAAAGGGTGCGTAGCATGCGTTTCTGTGGGCCAGTAGTGTCCACATAAGGTAAGTAAGATCTGATCCCGACCATTGTGCCTTTGACATAAGGGTAACAGGACGAAGTGATGTTGTACTTACGGGTGTTGTAGTAATTGTGTTGATTGAGCACGGAAGCGGGGTGGTTGTCTCCGGTGAGCGTGGAAAAAATCCTGTTATTCGTGCGGAATGCATTGCTGCATTGCTGCCGTACATGCATGCATATACATTTATTTATGGATGGTCCTCGGCTCGACTGGGCCCACATCAATGTTCTGTGTGGGTTATGAGGTTTTAGCGGTCCACGTTGTTGGTTGGTTGTGGCCAAAAACGAGGTCCACGTTGTTCGCTGGTTGTGGCCAAAAAACGAGTTTTGAAATTACGTGACTTACCCTGGTTGATACCTTGCGTGCGTGTGCTTTTGACAGCTCCGCCCACTATTCTACAAGAAGTAGTGGGGAGCACACACAAAAAAAAACTGAGTCCTGCTCACTTGGGTCTTCTCCTAACCCAAACATCATCTCGACACCGTACTGTGCCCCAAGTTCAACACAAGTTCACATTTGGTGCCGTCTACAAACGGCCTACTACATGGCGAGACACACGGAGAAAAAGAAGCTTGGCAAATCTCACACACACGTGATTCTTGCATTCATCTCGTTGCCAGTGGCATTCCTAACCGAAAAGCTCCGCGTCCAGCTTTCGGAGTTATTAGTTCGGGACGAAAACGCGCCGATGGCGGCGGACACATGAAATACACATCGTTAACCATTTTCGCTACTACCACCGCACGGTGGTTCTAACTGTCGTCCATGCCATCTGCCGACCAATTCAAAAAAAATATCACCTTTCTACTTCTCCACCCGCTAGGGCTACGTGCACAGACTACGCGGCCGGACTTGACAATAACAGCAGCTGTCCTCGTCTAAGCCAAGCGTCACCTCCATTCAACCGCACGCCATCATGACGCGGTCTCAAGCGTCCTCTCAACTTCCCCACTGTGCCGCCCCTCTCTATTGTCCTCTATCCTCCAATAACAACCGTCGGTGGAAGCCACGCCCCCTTTGCTGATCGGTGGAAGCCACGCCCTCCTTGCCGATCATGTGGGAGACAACGGGCCAACAACGTATATTTAGGTTAGACGGGGGGGGACTAGTGGTGCATGGCCAAAAAAATTACACACAGTGAATGGACAAGGACATGGCAAATACCTACTGGTTGGTGTAGTGGCTCATAGACTCGATAAATTCTCCCGAACGAGACCGGAAAATCAAAGAAGGACCAATACTGCACGCAACATGCCATCTTGTTTCAGTCTCACCTCATGTGCAATGAACGACAGGCAGCGAAGGAAACGTTCTTACACATAAGCACAACACAACCGTTATGCGAGAGAGAGAAGGAGCGAAAGCCAAATGTGTGTGCCCGCGCGTGTGAGAGAGAGGGAGGGAGGAGCACATGTACATGGATGGAACAACAGGTACACTAAGACACACAGATCGAGAGAGAGAGAGAGAGAGAGAGAGAGAGAGAGAGAGAGAGAGACAGGGGGGTGGGTGGGTGGATAAGAGAGCCTGAGCGAGAAAAACAGGTAGAAATGTTGTTGTATCACCAATAACCGTGTCAGAGTTGAGCTAAACATGCCTAACGGACCATAACGGACCATGTCAGCATCAAAGCTTAACGTTCTGTTCAGCTCGTAGCTTTCTAGTCTTCATGCTGAGCAAACCCACAGAGAAACGCACCCTTGGCATAAGAAAACAGCAGGAGATTACGCCACCTTTCCTATCTACAACGCACCTTGTGGAACTTCATTTGTTTGAAGCGTCAATGCGCTTGTTGTGCTCCCTCCAGTAGCGCCGTTTGACCCATTTATTATATCCTTTCCAAGTCTCGTTTCGAACCCTGGCGTCGTCCGAGTATATGCCGTAGTTGTCCGTGGGGTCCATCGCCTTGACCTTCGTCAAGTACCTACAGGAAGTGACAATCGCAGTGGCGCGGGAGAGGGAGAGAGGGATGAGTATCAAGCGTCCACCGGCAGCCCCCGCTGTGCAATACCGGAACGGTCTCTTCTATTGAGAAGACAAAAACAACCCTAACGACCACAACCACAACCACAACAACGACATCCGCGTATTAATTTTATTGTTCAGACACACACGGACCGGAGTCTTTGCACGGCGAGTGCGTTTTTAATTAGGCCCAGAATATATTTTAACCTTTACGCACAGGAACTGGCAACTTCGCAAGGATCGGCACCTTGGCACCTCTGTGCCATCCAAATATTATGACGCTATTCTTACAGTTAGCTTTCTGCCTCCTCGTAAGTGAGTTCAAATCTTGGTGTAGTCACGCGAACCGGGGAAGTTCCTAACTGAACGCTCAAACACGTCGTCACCCATGCCCTGCAAAATTCTAACCTGCACCATGCGTTGAACAGCATCATTCGACGCTTGACTGGCCGTACCCCAGGCGACTTGATTGCCCATTGTAGATGAGTCCGGGGCCGTCGTGCCGTAGGTAGGGTTAGGGTCCGAGGGTTTGGCCAGGCCCACTCTAGAGGGGTACGTCCGTGTATGGCGATTTTAGTCACCGTCGTCACGACACCGGTGAGGAAGCAAGGTGCTGTTTCATGCCAGACTGCAAGCGAAGGCTTCGCAACCAAACCCGGAGTGATCAGCGTCGGGCAAAAGTCCCACCGCATCAGGATCGGCAATGGCTTCCCCTTCTTGGCAGTACCAAACACTACGTCCATAATGAACGTTGTGTCGCAACCTCTCAGCCCAGCTTGCACCACCGCAACATGTACATGGATGGGTTTTCATACCCAATCCCCCCAAAAATACGTGCTGCCAAAGAAGTGCTTCCCGCATAGCTGTATTGCGCTCGGGAGGCGAGGATGATCCCGGCCAGTCAGCATACCTTTCCGGAGTGTACCAAGAAGACATCTCCGAACACAAACTCGGGTTTCGGCCTGACGACAACCAAACGAAAACGGACGTTGTTCGCTGTCAGCATCCATCACAAACACACAGCCGGTCTTCTGCCACATTGAGGATTGAGCACGCACGCGTACATTGAGCAGATTTCCTATTGGCGTTCTTTGAGGCATCGAGGCAGGTGCGCAGACATGCAGATACCTGCAGCTTATTTTTGTGTGTTTTGTCCTACCATTTATTATGGCCACAGTCCTCCTCACGTTGTGGCCAAGGTGAGACGTAGGTAACTTTAGCAGTTATATCACCCATCGAGGACAACAGCATAACCACCGCCGGTGCTGCAGGGTTACAACTGTGTTGGTTGAGCTTGGCGGTGGTAGTCATCCTCGCGGTAACCGGTATTCCCGAGATAAGAACAAAAAAAACTGAACCCACAGCACCACCAGTCGAACGGATGTGTTCAAGTCTACCTGGTCAGCAGTGATTGAGTGCAAGAACTACTGCATGCAAGGAGGTTGCATGATATATGTCACACCGTCTGGACAGGTCTTGGTCGTGGAGTTATCGAGCTTTTAAAACCGGTCCAAGGGGGTGTGTTAACCTGTGCAACGTCGGTACTTCTCCTGCTCGTGGGCTGAAGGATGGATACATACCCCTCAGCCTCACTGCGGCTGAACAGGACAAAACACATGACCTGGGACCTCGGGAGGGGGCGTCATGGGGGAACTGACCGAGATATTCTACTGGATTGTAACATATCCCGTAGGAATATATGCTGAAAACTCACGTGTCTCCCAAGCAAGGCTCGCTTGTGACTGGAGCAGAGCAGAGCGGCAGCAAGCGGCACCAACACACCAACATGTAGCGTACAAAGCAGACATGAAGAGTAAAATAAAACTGGGCAGACGGACACACGTACATACACACCGAGAGAGCGGGTACCGGCAGGGCCACCAATACCACTGGCAGGTGTTTATTGATGATGGTCCTGACACTCTGTGTCTGTAGTGTGTGGTACATTTTAACCTGCTGCTGGGATGGTACACGTTCGCGTGGCGAACAGCAGTGCCTCCATAAAAAAAATCTTTGCCATCTGCTCTCTTGTGTGATTTTTGTTACGCCGTCTGCAGGCCTTCGTCCATACTGCCGGCATCTCCCTACTGATCTACCCAATCGCGTCTCAGTTGGGACGTGTGTGATGTTAGGGCTATTGACAAGTTCCGTCGTGTTGCGTGTTGATCCTCTCTCCGTGTGTGTTGGGCGTGTTGGCGGCTGGCGGAGCTGGCGGTGACTCTTTCTTGGTGAGTGAGCTGTCTGTCCTTACTGCGTGATTTTTGCATTTTTGCTACATACTGCCCGCTTCTTCCTTACTGATCCACCCAAATACGTGCCGCGTGTAGCTGAGTTGGGACATGTGTGATGTGAGGGGTAGTGACAAGTTCCGTCGCGTTGTATGTTTGAACCTCTCTCCGTGTGTGTTGGGTGTGTTGGGCAGCTGGCGGAGCTGGTGGTGGCCATGCATGATGTAGTGATGATGGATGATGACGATCCGCAAAAAAATGTCGGTTTGTTGTTATGAGGCCGAGGTGCTGCCTACAGACGCCAAACCAACGGCAACACGTCTACCAAGTACTACCGCACGCACACACCAGTGTAGGGGCTTACCTGTGCCCGTTTGGAGCGGCGTCCGATGAGGAAAGGTTTTGGGGCGATCGATCGTTTTGTGTCGCCGGCCGTGACGTGTTGGATTTGGTTTTCGGAATCAAATCGACAGTTTCGCGTCGGTTCGGGACCGTTCCTCAACGCGAAGTCCAGTTCTGAACGCGAAGTCTAAGTTTTCCCGGTTCAGAGTTCACAGAGTCGTTCGAAGACATGTGTGTCTGCCGCACTAGACTATGACGTTAACGCCACAAGACTCTAGAGTGTTGATTGGCCCCAAGCCGAGTGCTGCTGGATGAGCAAGGCTGTCCCGTTTGACAATGTGAAGAGATGGTAAAGTCGTTTTATTGGTCGTCCTCGTAGACACAAGCAACGGAAGAGAGTGGGCACCCAGGTGCATCACAAACACCGAGGCACGCGAGCAACAGTCGCAAGACGCATTCGGAACTCGGAATACATGACAGCAAGGAATGCGCGACAACTTGCCAAAGACCCTACTACCGGAGATACCCCGAACATCCAAATGACCGATGGACGGTCACGCACTTGCGCACCTGCATAGCTCAAAACCACACATGAGTACTACCGCAGTAGCCTTCGTAAGGATGGCATAATCCACCTCACGAACATCTACGACCCTGTCTGTGGCCACCACCCTGTCGCCGGCTTCTCTCGTGGCCTACAGTAGGAGATAGCTGTTGCGTGTGCAGAAGTACACTGGTGTCTTTCTCTGCACTTCTCTCTCTCCCGCTCGCTCTCGCTCTAATTTTTTGTTTTCGGCGCAAAAAAAAAAATCTGACAGTCCAGCCTAGACCCAAAGGGGTTAATTGCCGATCCCGGACATTTTTCACACCGAAGTTAAATAATTAAAACCGAAAGTGTAACAATTCCTGGTTTACCGCAAAACCGTAATAGTCGGAGTCATAGCACAGTGTGCGATCGACTTTTTTAATGTTTTCGTTCTCAGATTTTTATCGCACAGGTGTGCGATATCGCCGATATGTGCGATGACTACGATACCTGTAGAGTTATTTACAACTCGAAAAAATGCATGAAACCAGTGGAAGAGCCCGAAAAGTGGATGAATCGAGTTTTATATCGGAGGGGACTTTTGGGCAAAAACGCATGAATCGTGAGCAAAAATATGTTTGGGGCTCCAGAGCTCCAAGTACATATTTATTTGTGTTCCGAGACGAACAGACTGCTCTCTCTATCTCCCTCTCTCCCTCTCCTCTCTCCTCGCTTTTGCAGCAAACATCACCGCCGTCACAACAGCAAATACACAGCACACAGTCATAACAACGCCGCCACCACCGCCAGCCCCCAACCAAGCTTTCGGGCAGTGCCCGAATGGTTTTTTGTTGTGCTACATACGTATCAACGCGTACGTGAGGTTGCTGCATGCTGCTGCACCCTCTCTTTTCTCCCCTCTGCCCTCCTCTCTCTTCGTGCTCCTTTTTTCTTTCTCGCTTTCTCTGGTGCCGCCATCGCACGCAAGCACAGACGAATTAACAGACACAGTTCCACAAGCCTTACCGCGTAGCTTATAGGCTGCCCCGTTTTTTTTTGGGGGGGAAGGAGGTCCCTCCTAGTCGGCATGGCGGCGAGGCTGGAGGTTGTTGTTGCCGTTGATGCACAGGGTGTGCGCATATTATGCCTGTTCACCTGTCTATTCTATACCCCTCTCTCGTTTTCTGTTTGGCACAAAAAAAAAAGAAGGACCATCGGTTTGTTATCATCAACGTGCCCGAGTGCCAACATATAGAGTATCAGCTAGCGTGGGTTGGGGGCGCTCTTGGCAGAGACGAACGCGCCTTGTCCGCTATCTATTCGTTCACTACGTTAGGGTGTGCATATTTGTATCACCTTGAAAAAGGCACTCACTCAAATATTGCATGCTGCTTGTTTCGGGTCGATCAAATTTGGCTGCACCACAATGGCAGCCCACCTGCCCAAACACCAGCTATTGGCGCAGGCTAACAGTCCTGTGTTTTTATCCTGTGAAGATCTATTCTTGAGTTTTATATCACGAGAGTTTTTCACCAAAAATGTACAAAGCAGCGAAAGGCCCAAAAAAGTCCCGCCGGTCCATGAATCGAGTTTTAAATCATGTTATATATACAAGGGCTCCGGACTTCGGGCGCAGAGGCGCCCTCGTCCTCAGTAGTAGGCTTAAAGGGAAGGTGTGAAGGCTGTGCACTGCATACCAAGGGCATGAGGCCGCAGGGTGACCGAATGAACGGTGTGAAGATGTTCGCGTTGTATTCGAGAAATGTGCCGTTCCCGGTGTAACATGAAGAAGCCAAAAGAGTCGCGTGTACGTGGATTTTTGTCTAGCTTCGCCCGGTGCGAACGAAAAAGAGATGTAAGCTACGGTCGCCTCTATTTTCTTTCGCCGGTAAGAACGTAGCCGTGGAGCGTTAGCATCGGAAACTGAAGAGTTTCGTACGCTGCACTCCACAGGGGCAAGAACCTCGGCTTGTCGTCCGGACTGTCACCACGTGGATACGTTACTACCTCACGTGATCCGCTGTTTTCCTGACCTGATGTGAAGACTAAAGCTGCAATTTCCGGTGCTGAAACGTTTTAACCTTCAACGGGTCCGTCGTTTGTTCTGCTTACTTCAGCGAACTCAATGTACGCCGGGTCCGCGGATTCAACGTGGTGGGCGTTAGGTTGATTAATAATGCTATGTACAGCAGATCGGTATTGCTGTGCCCACGGAATGTTGTTGTGCACATGCGTTCGTAAAGTTGTCGCGATGTTTGCGTCGAATTTAAGGGATGAAATGTTCTGTGTGAATTCAGAATCGTACATGTAAAACCTCCAGTTGTTCGACACGGAATAGTTCTCATAATGAATGTTCTTGGAGGTCGAATGTGCGGTGGTAAGCACGTCCATGCAAGGTGAGCATTGAAGAGGCTGGCGGTTCAGTCCATGTCTTTTTTTGAATACCACGTGCGCCTAATGCAGTAAATCCGAAAAGCCCGTTGTACCTTCATTGAGCAGAAATGAATTTAGTAGTTTCAAAACAGCGCCATAAGATGGTGGGGGATAGATTAGAGAGGATGGATATCTATACGTCTTGCCTTTGTGACAACGATTTAATCTTTTTTCTTTTTTCCAAAGTTGAGCATTGCAGTGAGAACATGTGATATATTGGTAATCATCCAAATCCGTGTGTTTTAGCTCCAAACGCGTGCCGATTGCGAGTCAATGTCTTGCACTCGAAGGCGTATTTGGTTGTTAGCATCACCGCGATGGCTGTCTAGACTCGGTGCCGGTAACCTTGGTGCACGATTCCTCATTTGGCTAAAATGTTGACGTATCATATCGAGTTCAGGGTCTGAGTCGTGTGGTGCGTTATTGTTTGCATTGCGACGTCGACGTTCCGTTAAGTTTCCAGCACGTCTTCGTCTGCGAGATCTTGCTAGTTCTGCGTGTTGCGCGTTATCCGCATACGGTGACGTGCTTGAACTTCTTGCCGTCGGAAGAGTTGGCACCAGCGCAAAGACGCCACACCGCGTGGATATTATTCCACTCTGACAACAACAGCAAGCAAAAAGGGCATTGTTGTGGAGAGATTTAGCGGTTGCGGTTGCGATGCAGTTTCATGTCAGGGCTTCATGCAACACCTGAACAACATTCGGGCACACATCATCAGGCGGAAATTACTAGATATAAATTAAGAGAGAAATTGCTTTTACCTTTGTAGACGCGGCTGTTGACCTGTTCGGTTGAGACCCCGCGCGAAGGAGTACCTCCCACCGGGGCGAGGCAGAGCTGGCACGGCTTGGGGTACGTTGTCGACGGGGTGAGGATGGTGCAGGATACGCTACAACTGTCCTCGTCGCGGTTGTTGTTACGGTCGCAAAGGGGCAAACTTGCCTTTACCGTCGCGCTTGTTAATGAGCTAAAGGTGACCGCCGTCGTCGCAGTCGGGCCCGGGGCAAGGCCAGTTGGGGTCGGCCTTTTGTACAGGGCGGCGGGACTCTCCACTACGACTCTCTCTCTGACTGGGTGGACTTGCGCTTTGCTGGGGAGCGACGGGAGAGGGCGTTCATGTTGTGTTGCAGCTGAAGGTCGATGCGGGGATGAGAGGGGAGGATGTCGAAAATGAGAGTGAGTGACCGGGTGGGGCCGGTGGGGCTGGAGCACGTTTTCACGCTTTACAGACTAAATTCTGACTAAACTTCCAACAATTATTCTAACTTCTGACTAACTTCCAGCAATTATTCCATGAAACGGTGTGGTATCACGAAAAGTTCATCTCTCTTGCTTAACTGTATATATATATATACGATATAGCGCAGTCTACAGCTGCACCTTCAATACAACAACAGCAGTGTTCACAGTATTACAGAAGACATATGCCTACAATCTTGCAGCACTTGCAGCAATCGATGATGCCGTGAGATTTGCGTGCATGTTCAAGCTCAAAACAAAGCAAGTTAAGTCTAAGGTTGTGGCGTACCACAACAACAACAATCTACATTTGGCCAATCTTCCTTGTTACAGCTGTAGAATATGTGTATGTTGGAGGTTGTGTGAGGCATATACGTTGTACGTAACCATCCGCGCGGTGACAATACACGATGAACATACAGTACTCCAGTTCGCGTTGCTTACGGTAGAGAAGGCGACAGGATGCATGCATGCAACTGTACCTACAACGCATACCACATAGTACGGACAGTCTGTCGACATCTCTCTACAGATGAGACCATGCGGCAAAAAAAAGTCTGTGCTAGGTACTACATGTATGCTTGTACTTCAAGTATGTGTCATGATTAATGAGTTGACGTTCTCCCAAACCTCGTCCAATGAGCTGCGTGATTCTTTAGAGATCACAGTCCCTTGAAGCCCCTTGCGTGGACGCGCCCGGATGCAGGAGATTTAGCCGTACTTCACGGTGCTGTAACTCGGCTCGCCCTTGGAGTCTAGAGCTCGCGACAGGGGCGCTGTGATCGTGAAAGTGGCACGCCCACGTCGGCGAAGACGGCCGAAACATATGTTGAAACCCCATTTAAAAACAATTAAAACCGATTTACCGCACCGCAACCTCTAGCTCAATGACTGAAAAAGTGGCGTGCACCGTGCTGTAACTCTACTCGCCTTTGGAGATTCGAACTCGCGACAGGGGCGCTGTGATCCAGAGACTGGCCCGCTGCAGCGGGCAATAGCCGGCGAAAAAATAAGTCTCAAGGCGACCGCGAACTGATGCACCGAAAAAAAACGTCTTGCTTTTAGAGTGCAACAATGGTTGAACTCTTGCGTCTCAGGCCTCCGACATAATTGTAGTTAAGTCTATACTCACAGGATGGTCGTCGTGACGTGATACATTTCTTGTTATTAGTATGGAAAAAAATAAAAAAAGATGGCTCGATTTTTGTATTTCTACAGCAGTATGGACCAGACGCCGACTGTACATGGAAGTCGTACGAGTGTCGACTCAGTTGTGCTGTCACAGCATCTTCCACGCACTTCTGCCAGTGCTGGTTTGTCGATTGGAGTCTTGTAGGTCGAGATACAGCAGTTGGATTCTCGGGTTGTGGAGGCAAAAGTGAACCAGCGCAAAAACATTTCATGCATAGTTCGACTACTGCTGTGTTTGCGACAGCAGTATGGACTAGACGCCGAACGACGTCCGCGTACTACCGCAACGACCTAACTGGATGGGATACTTCCTGCCACGGCGAACCATAGTACAGTGCGATGCTAACATCCGTTCGTGTGTCGCGCGGCTGCCACACGTGTCGACGACAGGTACACGTAGAGCTCTCGCCATGTTGTCATTACCGCGCAGGAGGACCCCTCGGAGATCTTCCACATGGTGCTACAACGACAGCAGTACTACTGTAAATAGATGTCGTAGGAGAGTGGAGTTGTGCTGTCACGGCATCTTGCACGCACTCTTCTACCGGTGCTTGCGTCGATTGGAGTCTTATAGGCCGAAATGCAAGAGTGGGTTGGGTTCCGGGTTGTGGAAGCAAACCTGCCTGGAACAACAGAGAAGGCGGTGTTCTATTTACTAGAGTATCCCGCTCAACTTTGTTTCTTTTTGCGACATGTGGTTGCATGTTTCTTTGCCACTGCCGAAAAAGACCGCTGGATCTTTACGCAGTCCACCTTTCGCATTTATCATTTTACACCGAACGACGCAGGACGGGTCGACCTTCATCATTGTTGTTGTTGTTGTTGTTGTCTTCACATGAAAAATCGTTCCGATCTCTCTCTACCCAGTAACTTCATATGGCCGTACTTACTTGTGGATTACCTGTTGGAAATTGTGGGAATCCCTTCATTCCGAGAGAGCCACAGGTCGGCATCCGGCCTTTTCTTTTTTTGTATGCACTTTTCTTGTATGCACTTTTCTTCCTGTGAAGTTTTGACGTTGCGCTTGCCATCGTCGCTGAAGTGTTTGTGTCTTCAAACCTTCTCAGCCGGCCTTCAAACTTCTTGTTGATAAGTCTCCGTGGTAACTTCTCCGCGCATGAGTCATATGCAGTTATGACCTGCGCTTTGACTTTCACGATGGGTATCTTACCTCTTTGTCTTGCCTTGGTGAGTACCTGCGATATACGGAAGGATCGTTCCACGACGCAAACGTCGACGTCTCCGGGTTCTTTTTTGTTCCGTCCGCACTCCTTCCTTGCGGCGGTTTTCACACCGACTTCGAACGTGGGGTGCAATTTCCTCTCTTCGTACCTTCCTCGTCGGCCTTCTCCATCGTTATGTACATAATGTATACCTCGATTTTTCGGCTTTTCGATTCCGATAGAGACAAGACTACGGACTGACATTTCCCTTTCACCCCCGACGGGACCGCGCGCTCGTCGAGTGCCGAAATTCTTCACCACTTCCTTGCCTCTCCCAACACCGTCCCTTCTTCCCGCCCCAACAAATCTTCTCCCCTTTTCTTCTTCTTTCCTTCCTCCCGGACACTCACCACCATCCATCCTGGATGTTGGCCCCCAGCCTCATTGGGGGGCGGGGGGCCAATCCTTAATCCTAGTACCTCTTGTGCGATAATCGAATTAAATGATTTGGTTCTTGTTGCACCGCACGCCCTGTGCGATAACTCCGATATGTGCGATGCTGAAATAAACAAACGCTAGCCGTGCAGGGAGTATTTCGAACACACACCCCTGTGCGAAGACTCCAATATGTGCGATCCAAATCAAATCACAGCGGACGTAGCAGCAACACACCACAACACACACCGAACAACGAACACACATGACGCGCACACGCAGACGCGGCGAAATACGGGGAGTTGCCCTCACAATATCCCGACAACCCATACAATTTCCCGACACCCGAGATTGTGCTTGCGCACACGCACCACACATGGCTATCATGTCGGACGAAGCAAGCGCGGGGTCTACGGCCACCTCGCAGGCCTCACAGGCCTCACAGGCCAGTGCTGGGGGCTTGTCCTCCGCGGACCAGAGACCAGCCGCTGCGGACCCGAAGGCTTCAAGAGAGGCTATCGACGAGATGCTGGCCGCAAACGATCCCGACACAAACAAGAAACGCAAGTACCCTGAGCCCGACTTCCCAGTGGAAAGGGCGGGGAAGACGGGGGGGGAGAGGGAGCTACCCCATCGGGTTCAAGCTAAAAGCGGCGGCGTACACGCGCGTCATCTGCGAGGATGGTAAGCCGGTGGGAAAGAACGGAGCGGCGACCGTGCTGAACGTGCCCCGCAGGCGCATCATCGAGTGGGTGGAGAAGGAGGAAGCACTCAAGGGCAAGGTCAGCGTCAACCCGAAGCTATCGAAGTCCAAGACATTTCACAGTGGAACGAAAGCTTCGACATTCGACGTGGAAGAATCCCTGGTGGAGTACATCAACGAGCAGCGCAAGCTCCACCGCGGTCTTGGCAACCAGGAGGTCATGAACAAGCTACTGGACCTGAAGCCGGACGCCCTTGGCGGGCTGTCAGCGGATGCGAAGCCGGAGGAGGCGTTGGCTTTTAGGGCCAAATTCAACTGCTGGTACCAACGCTTGCGCGCGCAGAAAGGGTTCAGCATCCGCCGGCGTACGAGCGTGGGCCAGAAGCTACCGAAGGGACACGAGGGTATGGCGTGGGCTACGTTGATGAAGCTGCGCGAGGCTCTGGTGGAGCGAGCTGATGAGATCTACGCTCGGCGCAACCCGCCTGCACCTGGCGAGAGCCCCATCAAAGGAGAGGACCTGACTTCCGAGCAGCTGGAGTCAGTGACGGCAGAAGTGTTCGTGGAACTCGGCAACATGGACCAGACGCCAGTCCAGCACGAGATGCCGGTGGAGACATCCCTGGAGAAGACTGGCGCGAAGGATGCCCGCATCGCCACAGGAGGTGAGAGTGTACCGTAGCTGCAGTGTTGTTGCTTTTTCTGAAGTGCGATGCGGATTTGTGGTCGAGAATCTTTGTTGATCGGATGGATACGGCTGTAGGTACCGGTAAGAGCATCTCTCTCTCTCCCGTTTGCATCCATGTCAACCATAATCTCTTGTTCCGCAGAATTGTTCAAAACCCCTTCTCCTACCCCTCACGCCGTGCACCCTCTTTTTCCCTCAGGGAAAGAGAAGGAACGTTTCACGCTCTGTCTTGCTGTCACGGGGGACTGCAAGAAGGTCCCGCTGCGCACCATCTTCAAGGGGACGCCGCTCATCCCGCCGGACAGGCCCGGAAAGGGCAAGGCGACTCAACCGCGGAAGAACTCTATCGCGTGGGAGATGCTTCCCGAGAACCGCTCCAAGAACGGCTACCCCGTGGGAGGCATGTCCTTCGGCGTCCAGGAGAAGAGCTGGTGTGACCTGCGGGAGTGCAAGCTGTGGATCAAGCACAGCTGGACTCTCCGTCCCAACAACGGAAGCCTCGTCAAGCAGCGCCCGTGCATCTTGGTACTGGACGACTTCAAGTGCCACAAGGACGACACCTTCATCGCCGAACTCAAGAGGCAGGCAAACACCATCGTCATCTTCATCCCCGGCGGGTTGACTCCTCTCCTCCAGCCGCTTGATCGCATGCTCAACAAGCGGATGAAGCGGCTGCTGCGGGGCATGTACACCAACTACCAAAGCGTCGGTCCAAGCTGACCCAGAGACGGGCAAGCTGAAACCACCAGGGCGTGGACGCGTAGCCGCGTGGTGCAAGCAAGCATGGGCATCCATCACCGCCGACACGTTCAAGACATGTTTCAAGATCTGTGGCCTCACCCTTGCGCTGGACGGCAGCGAAGACCACGCCAGGTGCATGCACAACTTCGGAGAAGGCTACCGCCAGCTTCTGGAGCAGCAGCGAGCCGAGTGGCTTGCCAAGCACCCCGACAACACTCTACCGCCGCTCAAGCTTCCGGACATACCGGCGTCTGACACCAACCACATCGAGGCTGCAGCAAAGGAGCTCGAGGCGAAGCTATTGCCTCGCGGTGATGACAGCGATGTCGAGATCGTGGACGACGACAGCGATGTAGAGGTCATCGAAGGGGATGGGGACGTGGTGGAGCTGTGACATGTTCGTTGGGATTGCTAGTACAGCAGTAGAGGTGTTGTGCAACAGTTGGGAACACCTTGGCGCCAGAACTCTGTGATTGCAGCTGGCATGCTTTGTAGAGGTGGGGTTTGGGTTGTGTTTTTCTCAGCAGTGGTAGACACCCGGCCTTCTTCGGCCAGGTATAAGTAGAGTCCTTCGTCGCAATGCCGGCCCTCTTCTACCGGTATTCCTACCGTTTGTTCGTAGAGTCGAGATGTTTGTTGCTCTCGTGTCGGGTTGTAGGTATGGTAGTGCGTGTTTCAAAGGGAAAAAAAATCAACATAAATTAAACAGGCCATTGCGTTTGAGCACCGCCGTCCCCGGCCGAAGTACAGCAGTGGAGCCCACCATACAGGCCCACTGTACTACCGCATCTTTCATCGTGCCAAACATGGACACCAGTCGCGGTATCCCGTCCAACCTCACCCCAGGTATCGGAGCTATCGCACACTGTGCGATGACTACGATACCTGTGCGAAAATCGAATTAAATCATTTGAAACTCGTTTTTTTATCGCGCAGGAGTGCGTTATCTCCGATATGTGCGATAAAGACGATATGTGCGATGACTCCGACTATTACGGTAGTCGGAGAGTTGGCAACGGGTGCGATCGTTTTTTCTATTGTTTTTTCCTCGTTTTTTTTATCGCACCCCAGTGCCATCTCTCCGACCGGCGCCATCTCTCCGACCCCGGTGCGGAAATGCAATTAAAACATTTCGTTTGGAATTTTCAAGGCATCCCGGTGCGATCTCTCCGACCGGTGCGATTACCGATGAAATAAATACACACAACAGGTATTGCACCCCGGTGCGATCTCTCCGACCGGTGCGATCCCCGATGAAATGCACACAGGTGTTGTTTGCACGCAGCCCGGTGCCATCTCCCCGACCGCTGCCGTAGTATTGATTGGTAGGCACCAGTGTAGGTACCCACGCACGCACACGGTCTCTGCACACACACGCATATCTGAGCCGGAAAGAAGGCAGCGAAATACACATACGTACCCCGAAAAAGCGGCGGAATAGCGCAAACAAAAAAAAAACTAGACGATGCCAGTGCGTGCCGTGTCAGAGGGTGCAGGTAGTGCTTCCTCACAGACCGGTGGCAGTACTGCTGGTGGTGGTGCTGGTGCTGCTGATGCTGCTGCAGCCGCTTCCGCAGCAGCTCCTGCAGCAGCTCCTTCAGCTTCGGCGGCGGACCCGTTAACCTACAAGCTTCGGCCTACCCGGTTTACCCAACACGCTAGCGTTAACGACTTTGTCGAGGGTGATTGGGTAGCACCGATGGGCAGCGGCATGCGCGGCTGACGACACCCAACCAGACGAAGAAGCCACCAACGGCGAGGGCCTGCACAGCAGTCAAGCACCCCCGAGACCTACAGCAGCGCCATCGTCAGCTGCGCCCTGCCGTCTACTGGGGTTGTAGACATGAACAGGCACGTGATGACTTGTCAGTTTTGGACTGCTGTCATTATGTGTACACCCATGAGGTGATGCGGTACACCTACATAGTGCCGTCAGATCCTAAAACGCGGCATTATGCCGTGCGGTACTGCCGTCAAACGCCAACGCTTACTCCAACTCCACCTCCATCCGGCACTGCCGTCAAACTCTCTCCCCTACTCTTTCTCTAGTATAATCGCGGCAACACGCTGCGCGGTAATGCCGTCAAACGCCAACGCTTACTCAATCAAAACGGGACAATACGTCGTGCGGTACTGCCGTCAAACTCCACCGCTCGGTCAAAGACCGACTACCTGTAGCAAATGGGTAGACCCAACCTAGGTTACCAGTAAACCTCAAAAACTGATGCCAGTTTCGAAACTGATGATACGATGTGTGCGTGT
Organism: Ectocarpus siliculosus; assembly: GCA_000310025.1. Classification (NCBI taxonomy): domain Eukaryota; class Phaeophyceae; order Ectocarpales; family Ectocarpaceae; genus Ectocarpus; species Ectocarpus siliculosus. The sequence continues at coordinate 80,631 of FN648515.1, forward strand.
AGCATGGTATTAGAAATAGTCTAGTATTGTGCGTAATGTAATGCAGTGATTGGCGAGGTTTTGTGCTTTGTCTTCCTGACAGCCGTGCTGAGACCAACTTTCTCTCCCCGGCAACAGCGTGATCAACGTTTTATCTGGGCTCTTATTGGTAGCTACTTTTTGAGCAGCAGGTCTAGCCTGATCAAAAATGCGTGGTCAACGTTTTATCTGGACTCTCTTTGGGTAGCAGGTTGAACCTGATCAAAAACTTTTCATGTCTTGGTTGTGTCAGCGAGTACCAGAGACGTGTGAAGTCTCAGCGACGTGCAACATTGATTGGTACCTCCACCGTGTTGCAGATTAAACATCCACAATATTGACGAAACAAATATTGATATCCGAATATTGTTATAGGTTGTCTTGAGATTGCTGTTTGTTGTGAGATTGCGGTTCCAAGTTGTTATGGTTTTGACTTAGGATTGATTACCCTATTGTTAGAACAGGAGCAGCGGCTGTAATGATATTTTGTAACAGAGGACTAATCAATCTCCGTTTCAGGATGATATTCAGCTATTTTATTGAGTGGCAATGTCGCAGTGATCGGTACTTGCAGACAAACCATAAATCCTATCCCTGTTTGGGTGCGGTTCCCCTGGCAATTCTAGGTTGAGGTTCCCTAATGCAGAGGTTCTCCATCGATGGTGGCGTTGAGGTTCCCTAGTGCAGAGATTCCCCTTGGACTTTTGTGGGAAACGGTCCCCTAATGCAGAGGTTCCCTAATGCATTGCACCATTCCACAAGTAGGGTCCGACGACTTGGAAGTGTGCCTCGTTTGTTGTCTTTTCTGCAGCAGTCACTTCTGTGCACGGTATGTGATTCTCATCAGTAGTGCTGGTTTGTTCGGAACTAATCTGCCGCCATCTTCCCCTCCAAACGTGCGACCTGCCTTGCACCACCGCCGAGTCAATCCTCCGGGAGCGACAATTGTTCTTCCCCCACTTCAGGCGGACGCAAACATCCAAGCTCGAGTCGCGGCCAGCTGGAAAAAATGAAAGACGGAGGGCGACCGCGGCGAAGGCGTGCGAAATATCCGCTGGGGGGGGGAGAAACAATGGCTTGGGCAATGGGTTAAGCGCCGGAGCTTGATGCGCCGGCAAATGTAGGGTTTCGAATGTTATTGTTTTAGAATTGGACTGGTTATTGGTTGAATTGGATTTTGGCCTGGGTATTGGATTGGTTTCTAGCATTGGGATTGGCGAACGTCATTTTGGCATTGGATTTGATTTGGTTTTGGTGTTTCGTCGGGATTTATTTGCAGGAGGATTGTTTTTCTTGGGTCTCGACTGGATGAATATTGAAGATTGTTCCTTTGGTATGTGGTTCTGTCTCCAACCCCTTCTAAACTAGGGGGGCGGATCTCTAAGAGCAGGGGGGCACGATGTTCATTACCTACCTGTTGTAGCTAGATACAGTTGCTAGAGAGAACCAATAGGAATACTCGCGTATTTTCTGCGCAAATGATCTTCACGCTGAACGAATGTTTGGAGACGGATGTTGTTTGATCGGAAATGTGAAAGTAGAGGATTCACACCATGCCCAGCTGCGTTACCTGCGAAGTGGGCATCCGCGAAACATGAAACATATACATTTACGAAATTTGTGTTGTCTTGGTAGGACTTGTAAGACGGATGGATTAATGCAATCGTAGCACAACGAAGGCGAATTTCTACGAATTAATCCGTGTTTTGGAACGTGAACGAGGAGGAGTCTAACAGATAGGTTTGGTTCAATGTATTCTTTAATGCTTTGAGTTGTGCGGGGGACATGAGTACTTTGCGGGTGTCGTTGCGGCGAAGTGCTGAGGAAGGATGGACCAGAAGAAGAGCGTTTTGGAGAGAAGGAATGAAGGCGATGAGACAAGACGTTGTGGATTCAGGAACATTTGCATAATCGAGTTCTTGGATATTCGTTTGTCATGGAGGAGAAGGATCTACGGGTTGGGTCGTAATTGGAATTATCTTGGCTTGCCATATCATTACGATGCATACGAGCAGGGGGGCTGTAAGATATACTCCTAGCATAGTAAAGATGGGTGAGTATGGGACATGGTTCTACGGAGATTACAGTTGGTAGATTGCGGAGAAACAGGGTGTTGGAATACTCAATGTCAGTCATTAGAGTTTGCACTGCTGTAAACAACAGTAAGTAGGTACTCACCTAACGAGTATTACCGGAATAGTCTTCGGTATGTTGATTCAGTAATCGGATCATTGTACACACCTACGGGTTAGTATACATTGCACCATAGAAGTATCTATGGTACATCGGACCATTGTCCTATAGGATATTCTAGAAACGTTGCCATAGGTCGGAGTGACCGTCTATTACCGTGATCGGTACGTTGGAATAGCCCGTGTGTGTTTCCTTTCCGTGATGGCGGTGGATGGCTCGCCCCCGTGGTGCTCGCCCCCACTCGCTCACTTCTACGTCTCTTCTTCTTCTCCTTTCTCTCTTCTGACCTTTCGGCCAACTAAGCGCCAATTCAACCGTATCATCTGGTCTACAACACAAGTGTACTTTGCAGTCACTCTGTGAGCCTCTGCACACTGTTACTACACAGTGGCCACTGCCAGGGATACACCTATCACAAAGGTTACATCCCAGCAGGTTATCAGCTCTTGTTACATCACAGCAAGGGGGAGCATCAACAGCAGCATCATCTGCACAAGCGTCGCGTACAGCCCAAGATCGGCACAACGCATCGAGTTCCGAAGAATCTACCGCTGGCCAGCACTTCTTCTTCGGGAAACGCGAGGACTTCCATCGAGTTCGTCGGCTTCATCCCCGACTTTATCTGGGTCGTCCATTTCACGTTCTACGCGCTTTGTAAGTTCTAAGCGTTCAACTAGCTACCCTCAACGTCTACCCGTCCATAGGGGGATCGTTATTCAGAGACATCGTAATTTCTCCGCAATTTTTCGCGGCATTTTTCGAGAAGGAAAGACCTGAGTTCGACGGGACATCAGGTAAACGGTACACAAACCGTTAGTTCGGCAGGTTCTTCAGCAGCTTAGCCAAGATATAGGCACGCACACAAGAGACGCTTGCCACTACATCGGCATTCATCGCCGTCAGCACCACCATCGGCATTCATCACCGAGAAAATAAGGTACACGCAAATTAGCGGTACTTACGTCATACGCGGGACTGTCAACTGTTCACGCGATATTCAACACACGTCATCGACTCGTTCAACATTCGAGAAAGCAGCAGCATGGGAGATTCACCGTCTGCTAGCAACGGTATCGACTAGCTTATGAAAGCGGTCGGCAAATTCAACGGCACAGGCTTAGAAGTCTGGCGCCGCCACGCAGTCAGTGTTCTTAGTTCCAAAGACAAGGGCATTGCAGACATTCTGCGCGGGCGTCCCTGCCCAAAACCCCGCCTGGTTCAACAGCGCGGGCGTGGACGCTCACGCGATTCATCAGGCCGGTTCTCGCGTGAAGGCGAGTGCGGAACTACATCCGAGGACGACAAAACAGGTTCGGGAGTCATGGATACCATCGCCGAAGAGCCAGAAGGCGGAAGCGGCGCCGGCGAAGCTGATGGTAGTGATAGCACCACCGCTGCAGGGACTCCGGGCTCCATCATGTGGGACATGGATGAAAAGATCATCAATGCAGAAGACATACGCGGTTGGCATAATAGCAACCAGCACCTCTTCAACTTCTTACAGCTTCACATAAAAGGACCTGCGGCGAGCTACTTCCTTCAGTTCCACCCGGAGGACGGCATGCTACCGGATGGAATTGCAGCTTGGAATGGTTTGGTATTTAAGTACAAAAATTCGACCCGTATCAGAAAAATTCTTCTGCAGCAGGAACTAACTTACCGGGTTATGCCTTCTGGTCAAGACCCGGATGTATACTTCCAGGAGCTTTTTTCTCTTAGAAATGAGCTAAAAGTCATGGGAAAGATTGTTGATGATGACGAGATCTTTGGCATCATTCTGAACGGACTGCCTGAGGAATTTTCGCAAGTACGGGCAAATGCGGAATCGCAACGTGATTACGATCTTCACGCGGCGATGGAAACCATGCGCAACATGTATGGTAACCGCACCGCTGCAAGCGGGCTTTCGCGCGCCACGAAGGGCCGTTCTTCTGCCATGACAGCAACAACGGCGTCTACTAAATTCTGCACTTATTGCAAGAAAAAAGGGCATACTGTGGAACAATGCTTCTGAAAAAACAAGAAATCAGCGGGAAACGCTCCCGGTGGTAGGAAGGGAGACTGGTGCACTCTTCACAGAACTTCACTTCACGATAATTCTACTTGTCGTGAACAACAACAAAACCGGAACAACGGCGGCGGCGGCGGCTTCAAGACCAGTCGTCAGCAGCACGGACGCCACCATGGTCATCGCAACCAAGGACACCGGTACAACAACGGCGATCAGCAAGGCGGACAGGACCGCCAGTACAACAACAACGCCCCGGGCGGACAAAACCGTCACAGCAGCAACTACAACAACAATGCAAATCATGGCTACGCTAACCATGCGTCATCTGCTCCTTCATCTACAACTATTGTACAAAGCTACTATCCAGCCGGCCTGCAAGCTCCCGGCTCAACAACTGCTCTATCTGCTCCATCGCCTCCTGCGGGAGTCGGTTATTCCTTCGTCGCAGCGAGCAAAGCCCCGGCGACCACTTTCACCATGACAGTTGACACCGGTGCCTCCAGCCACTTCATCGACGTCGAGCTACGGCCGGAGGTCGTCCATCGTATGATCGAGTACATCAAGATCGACCCCCTGCTCGTCATCAACGTCGCCGGTCAAGGACAGCTCCACGGAACAGCTAAAGGAGCCATCCACGTCACCGTCTCCGACCAACACGACGTTCAGCGCTCCGTCCGCCTTCCGTTCATCTGCGTCCCTAAGCTTGGGCGTCACCTGTTTTCAGGGGGTACGGCGGTCAAACAAGGAGTGTCAGTACACTTCGGGCGATCATCATTCATCGACATGGGAGATTTTCAAATACCCATTCGGACGGACACCGCTTGTGATACGCTTTATTTATCACTTTGATTTAGTTATGGCACCAGGCGGCGTCAAGGCACACCATGCATTCACCACAATATCTGGGTTGGATGTTCCGCCGGAAAGCGCGAACATAGTGTCTATCACGGCATCTCCTGCTTCGGAGACAGCAGCTGGCGCAACAACGGCATCATCCAAGACAACCGCCTACGCGGCGGCTGCTTCATCAACGGCCTCAGCCAACACTTGGCATCAACCGCTGGGACACCCCAACGTTCAAATTCTCGAACGACTCGCACGCATCGACGGCAGTGGAGTTCAACTACGCGATTCATTTTCAGCGTGCAGCACCTGCATGATCAACAAAAGCTCGCAACAAAATCATCCCAAGACCGCGAACACGGACGGTACCATCGAGCGTCTACAGCTTGTTAGCACGGACCTCCTCGGCCCCATCACGCCAAGTGCTATTGGGGGCTACAACTACATGGCGAAGTTTACCGATCATCTCAGTCGGCTTAAAGCGGTCTACTTCATAGCCAAGAAAAGCGATGCTCTGTCGTCGCTCATTAACTACGTCCAAGAGATTGCAATTCCGCTCGGACTGCGGGTGCAGCGTCTACACTCGGACAACGGGGGAGAATATGTCAACAGCGAATTTCGGCGCTATTGCAAAAACACCGGCATCATTCAGCAGTTCACTTCGCCGCACACGTCGCAACAAAATGGCATCTCGGAACGTGATGGCAGAACCATCATGAACATGACCCGTTGTCTCCTGAATGAGCCTGGTCTCCCCAAGCATCTGTGGGGGGAAATCGCAGCTACTTCGGTGTTCCTCATCAACCGTCTACCGCACAAGGCACTCAAGGGGGACACGCCGTACTTTCGCATTTTCGGCAAACAGGCGAATCTTTCGTTTCTGCGAATCATAGGCTCGCGCGCCTTCGTCCATGTTGAAGGTCATACTACCAAGCTGCAGCCAAAGGCGTGGGAAGGAGTTCTGGTCGGCTACAACGACGACAGCCCTACTTTTCGCATCTACGACAGGGCAACAGAGCGAATCATAAGCTCTCGCAACGTCACGTTCATCGAGCAGCCTGTTGGTCTACCAATCGAAGACACATCATCAGAGGATTTCGAGATAGACCAAGAATTCGACTCGGCAGAGGTGGAGAACATCAACGACGGCATTACTCTCTTGGATCAAGGCGACACAGCACGCACCAACGTCCAGCATCAACAAAGTGCTAAGATCAGGTCTCGTCTGCGGTCATCCGGACCAGCTCAACTTCCGCAGCCCAAAAGAAGCAACACAAGGCAAGCTAGGGCTCTGCATCAACTCAACATGGCCCACATTCCTCAACAAATGCTCCACTCCTACACCGAGTATATCGGTACGGTCGGCATCGACAATGTTCTTCCTCCAGCAGCAGTTGAAGCTCCAAACACCTTTAAGCAGGCAATGAACTCACCGCAAGCAACTCAATGGGAGAAAGCCATGATCAAGGAGCTCTCCAGCCTGGACGACCATGAGGTGGCTGACCTCATTCCTTTCTCCTCGGTTCCCGCCGGCTACGCCATCATCGGTACACGCTGGGTTTATCGAGTCCAAATGGACGGACGTTTCAAGGCACGAGTCGTTGTTCAAGGTTGGGCTCAGCAACATGGCATCGACTGCTTCACAACATTTGCACCTGTGTGCAGGATCGGGAGCCAGCGTCTACTGCTTGCCATTGCTACATCACAAGGGTGGCCTGTGATTGCAATGGACGTCCAGACGGCATTTCTAAACGGAATTTTGTCGGAAGACGTTTACACCTACCAGGCGCCAGGTTTCGAGAAGCTCGACAGCATCACTGGAAAGCCACTTATTTGGAAGCTGAAGAAGAGCCTCTACGGACTACGTCAGTCTCCAAGCGTGTGGAATCTCACGATCGACCAAGATCTTCGCCGCAAGGGATTCACTTCCACGGCATCCGACCCATGCGTATACACTAAGGGGAGCGGCTACAACTACGTCATGCTCACTCTTTTCGTCGACGATATCTTGCTCACTGGACCTTCGAACAAAGTCCTTCAAGAAACTCGTCATGATCTACAAGAATCGTTCGCCATGACTGATCTTGGGCAAGCAACCCAAATCCTTGGCATCGACATCAAGCAGGATCTTACCAACGGCACCATCACACTTAGCCAGAAGAAGGATACACTTTCTGTTCTCAAGCGTTTCAAGATGGACACGTGCAACCCTGTGCACACCCCGGGTACAGGGCAGGACCTCAACGTATCTACTGAGGACAGCACTTTGCTTTCTGAGACAGGAAAAAAGGACTTGGGGAGCCTGATCTTCTTGATCAACTGTACCAGGTACGACATCGCCTTCGCGACCATGCAAGCAGCTCGGAGCATGTCAAACCCCACGGCGCTGGACTTGGCCAACGCCAAGCGCATTTTGCGCTATCTGAAGAAAAAGCCTGGATTGGAGCTAACGTACAAGAAGGACAGCAACTTCCAACTAACGTGCTTTTCGGACGCATCATATGCTACGACGGAGGGTTGCAAGTCTGTTACAGGCTCGATGATACTTCTTAGCGGTGGGCCGATCCATTTCGGGAGTCAAGTTCAGAGGATCATCGCGCAAAGAACATCCGAGTCCGAGATCATCGCTCTGAACAGCGTCGCAAAGCACGGCGTCTACTTCGCTTCAATGCTGGGGGAGTTAGGTTGGGACCAGCGTACCTTCAAGCTGCTGACGGACAATCGAAGCCTCGTCCGGGAACCATTCCTCAAGGTCGCGCCACATAGCTGTTCGCTACTCTGCTCTCCGCGAGTGGGTGCAGGACGGCCGACTCCAGCTGGACTTCGTGGCCTCCATCAACATGCTGGCTGACATCTGCACCAAGCACTGTGTGCGAGAAATCTTGGAGTCGTTCATTTCCCAGATTTCCAACTTCAACTAAAAACGCCTTACGTCATCATCTACGGGGGCCTGCAAACTGGAGTGGTTCTCCAAAAGCAACCAATTTCGCCGCATCGGGAACATGTCGAGACAGCGCATCGCCCCGAACCATCCGGGAACACGCTGTGGGGGAGTACACCATCTTCCCGGCTGCACCTTCTTCCCGACCAGCGTGCATTCCACCGACGGTATATCGTGCAAACGATGAACGCAAGCACGCGATCCGCGCGCACCCTCACACAACCACTTCTCAATCAACCCTCTTCATCTTCATCACCACATCTTCAAAACCCGCTACATCATCATCATGGACACCTCATGTTCTCCTGCTTCTTCCAACTACCAAGGTCGCTACCCAAGCCGCAACAACCTTGCCTCACGTGGTCGCCAACAACGCCGAAACAATCCTGCACCACGCGGTCACCAACACCGCAGCAACGGCCACAGCGCACGACCTCGTCAACAGCATCAGCCTCGCCAGGCCAGCAACGGCCACAGAGCACGACTTCGCCAGCAGCGTCAACTTCGACAGGACAGCAACGACCCGCCTCGACAATATGTTTTCAGGGCTATCAGGGTGAACGACCCGGACATTCTTCAGCAGCAGCAGCGGTCGTCGCCACCGGTCCGCATTTTTTGGCCCGGTGAGGATCTTATGGGAGTTTTCCTAGGTCCTAGATACCGGCATTTCAAAGATGTACAAGTTCGGGGACAGTCTCGCGCAGACCGATTTTCAATGGTGCGGAAACTGCGCAGCCTGGATTTTCTGGATGGAGATGCATATCCTGTAGTCAAGGCCTTCATCGAGTCGCTGCCACATCTCTTCCTAAGGGAAGGCATACTTTTCATCATGGACATCCGCGTCTACAACTTCCTCCTGGTTGGATGGGCAAAGGATGGAACCTTTGACTACATGATAAGTAGTCGAGTGTACGAAGATGTTTTAGACAAAAGAGAATAAAAAAAGTGGTGCAGTATCCCGCACCAGCAGACGAAATATGCCAGAGACCTGGTAGATGTTGTTGCTGAGTGGTGATTTCTTTTCCTTCTTGAAGTAAGCACTTGTATGTGAAACTGTCTGTCTTTCATCACTACAAAAGATCTACGAAGCACATTGAGAGCCTTCAATCTTCAGTAAATGTGCTCACTCTCTGTATCGTGTTCCGTACAGAGGATGCTTCTAGCACCAAACCTTAAGGGCATGCATGCTGTACGTTGTTGAATGATGCATGTACCGAAAAGATTAAGAGTATGCACTTTAAGTGCTAATTCTTTGTGTCGATTACGTACTAGACTAGTCTATAATGCCAGATGTATGATCCTTCGTGATTCTGTCATGGAATTTGACTTCTGTTTTCTGGTTCAAATAAACACTGCTTTTACAGCAGTCTAGCCATCGCAAACATGCACCAAGATGCATTAAGTATTGCATATCTTGAAGGTATATCTTATTCGTCAACCCTAAGTGGTATGCCCTTGTATTCTTTGTGGAGACTGTAGTGCTTGATGTTTAGACGCTTGTTATCTCCCACACCCGGTTGGGGGGAAAGAGCAGGAAGCGCCATGCGCACGACAGCTGACAGCAGCTGGCGTGGGGGCTTCGCACAATCATTCTCTGGTCGTACTACCCAACGCATACCTATGTGAAGGGCACCTGAAACAGTCATCTCGTCTACAGATCCGACTGCATACGCACTCACACGAACACCCTCCCTGGTTCTTTACACAAAAGTAACTAACCACTTCTTCTGTGCGATGCGTGCTTCCGCCACCTCAAGTCAGGTTTTTTCCGCAAAAACAACAAATCAATAAAAACCTAAGGGGAAACCCGGCCACCGGGTCAAAAATCCTCCCTCCCAAGGATGGTACTACTAAAAAGCAAGATAGAGACGCAAACAGGATAACTCCGACAACGTCATCGGTCCGGGTAACCTTCCCGCCACGTTTCAATATCACCTTCTTCCCTAGTACCCAACAAAGTCCAAAAGGTCTGCAGCCACTGCCACGATTTTTCTCCCACAATGCCCAAACAAAAGTCTGTTGCGATTTATTCCTACTGCCCTCCCCGCTCGACGAACACCTATCGATGATCTGAGCACCTAACTTCCTCCCTCCCCCTTGATTCCGGCGCATCGCGTCACCCCCGGGGTCGGTGGTAAATGATATCATCCTGCGACAGCTGTTTTGTCAGACACATCAAGCATGATAAGCCTTCTTGCATACAACTCTTACTCCGACTCACAGAAATTCAAACTTCAGCCTGCTTAGGCCACTTGTTAAGCTGTCCTTTTGTGGGCTGTCCCTTTTCTCAAAAAGGGACGAACGAAAAAATAATCTAGCAAAAAGATTACCCCCTTGTTACGGTGCTGGTCGATCCTTTTTGCTCATCCGCCAAAAAAAATGACCCTGCAACCCTGCAACAAGTGCAACGGCCGTTCGTCACACAATGAGTACCTTGGCACCGAGTTGGTTTTTCGGTGATATCTCCGCACAGAGCGAAGCATCAGCAACTGTAAAGCTATCCCCCGCGAGCTGGGTGCTTGGTCCGCCTTGTGTGGCGGCTGATCGAGACCACAGGGCAGTGGGAGGCACGGCAACTGAGGTGGCGAGAGTCAACAGCACCTTGAAAAACCCCACCGCGCCAACAACCAGCTTTTTTTGCTCTTTTTTGCCCATGCCGCAACTTTGGTTCATGGATGCTCCCTCGCCACACACTGAAACAATAGCGATGACAAAGGTATCCGCCACGAGCTATGTGTATGGTCCGTCTTGTATGGTGGTTGATACAGACCAGGAGGCTGACGGGCGGTCAGAGGTTGTGAGCGCGAGAGTGGTGGACAAGCGGGAAAAATGACCCGCCGCGTCTCCAAGCATATTTTTTGTTCTTTTTCCCCGTGTTGCAACTTTGGTTCATCGATGCTCCCTCGTCACACACCGAAGCAACAGCGATGACAAAGGTATCCGCCATGAGCTGTGGGGTCTGATTCGTCTTGTGTGGTGGTTGATACAGACCAGGACGCTATAGGTCGCCCAGAAGTTGGGTTCGCAAAAGTTGACTGTGCACCAAAAAGACCCACCGCTGCTGCGTCCAGGCTCTTTCGGCTCGTTTGCCGCTTGTTTGCCGCACACATCGGGTTGTCCACCTGGTCAGCCAAATGACAACATTACGTCTATTGCCGAGGCTACTGACTCCGTACCAGTCACATGACACGACTCGTGCGAATACCGTTAGAGTTTTCGGGGATCATCCGTCGAGATATTCAAGTTTGTGGGCAAGTGTCATGTGTTGTGACAGAAAAAAAAGGACAACAAAAAAAGGACCGTCCCATCCTGTCACAAAGTTGCCCAAAAAGGGACAGGATGGGGATCTTTTTTCGCTGTCCCTTTTCGGGAGGTTCAAAAATACAAAAAAAGACCACGTAACAAGTGGTTCTTTGGCCAGTTGTCCCTTTTTGAGAAAAGGGACAGCCCAAAAAAGGACAGCTTAACAAGTGGCCTTACACACAACTCTTCGACTCTCAGAAAAAACAAAGTTCCAAATGTCAACCGTCATACAGCACGCGTCGATATGGCTGCTCTCCCTCACTCGAAGAACACTGCGGTCCATCATGTCGTGCGATAACCTCCCTCGCTCTTTGCTGCGAGTGGTACGCCACACAAAATACCTCCTTCATTCAACGCTCGCGAAAAACACGCCTGACTATATACTGCATCGAGAACTTACCATTGCTGAGGCTTCTTTTCCTCCTACAAGACAAACACAGTGATTCTCATCATGGGGCTTCTCCCCTTCTACAAGCCGAACACTGATATGGATTGTGGAAACGCCTTGCTACTGCGAATCCCTCAATAAGGTGGATACGTCTGGTACATGGGTCCACACCTACCTGCAGCAACAACGGAAATGTCACCCACAGCAGTATAACAGTGTTCTCCCCTCCCAATTTCCACCTCACGCACACAAGGTGATACATCTGGTACATGGGTCCACACCTACCAGCAGCAACAACGGCAATGTCACCTACATTTGTGTCCTCCCTCCCCATTCCCACCTCATGTTGACGCCAGCACAATTTCACCAGCGCCGGTGTCTGCAACTTTTGATACACCGGGTCCCGTGTACCCCCAGGTGGATACGTCTGGTACATGGGTCCACACCTACCTGCAGCAACGACGGAAATGTCACCTACAGCAGAGTAACAGTGTCCTCCCCTCCCCATTTCCACCTCACGCACACAAGGTGATATATCTGGTACATGGGTCCACACCTACCAGCAGCAACAACGGAAATATCACCTACATTTGTGTCCTCCCCTCCCCATTTCCACCTCATGTTGACGCCAGCACAGTTTCACCTGCGCCGGTGTCTGCAACTTTTGATACACCGGGTCCCGTGTACCCCCTTTTTGTCAGCCGACACGCTGGATACTGTTTTACCCCTTTGCGTGAGTTTTCATCGGCCGCGGGGAGCGCCTGTGCTGCATCCCCTCATCTGATACACCTGGTCCTGTGCACCCCTTTTGTTCAACCTCCACGCTAGATACTGGTTTACCTCTGTGCGTGAATTTTCATCGGTTGTGGGGAGCGCCTATGCTGCATCCCCTCCTTTGATACTCTGGTCCCGCGTACCCCTTTTATTCTGCCCCAGACAAAGTTTTCATCGCCCGCGGACATCATGAAATGGAAGCGCCTGTACCGCGAATCCCCATCATAGAGTGGCTGGTTTTCGGAGCCAAATTACCATCGTCGTACGAAACACCCGCGATAACACGCCTGGATTTTACCATCGAAAAAGACGAACAACAATTGCTCAACAAAGCACCCACACTCAAGAATGGAAACGCCTGAACCGCGAATCCCCTTTCGAAATCATCGTTGGTCGTATCATCGTAAGCGAAGCTACCATCACTCTACGAACACCAAACCAGAAAATGGAAACGCCTTAACCGCGAATCCCCTGTAGAAACTTTCGGTATCATTCGTCTCAAGCAAAATCATTCAATATCACTCACGAACTCAACCAGAAAGAAGCGCCCCGCGGTAACGCCGCGTTGTTGTTGGCCCTCGTTCAAAAGCACAGCAGTTTTCGCGGTGTCGCCCTTGCTCCTCTGCGGCAATTCCACGTTCACCAGAATCGCCATGACTGCAATCCTCCAGTTCTCCCGGAGCGAGTACTTTTCCCGCGATCAACAGGCTCGTGTGTTGTGCCGCCCGCTACTCCACCGCCAACGCCGGGGTAATATACATTATTGTCCATATGGTACCCGCTTCCATGGAAGTGGATTTCTACTTCCATGGAAGCATATTGCTACTTCCATGGAAGCCCATGGAAGTGCCTGGTACTTCCATGTAAGTACGAGCTACTTCCATGGAAGCCGCATGGAAGTGGTCCTGCGAATCCGCCCCCGTACTTTCACGCTACTTCCATGGAAGTACAAGGTACTTCCATGGAATTAGCTCGTACTTCCATGGAATCAGCGGTGGTAGCTTCCATGGAATTCTCGCCTGAAACTTCCACGGAAGTCCGCTCGAACTTCCATGGAAGTCCGTCCATCGATCCTTAACGAGAATCTGGCATTAACTTCCACGGAACCACATTTACTTCCATGGAAGTAAACGGAACGACTGGGCAGCGACTTCCACGGAACCACACATACTTCCATGGAAGTTACTTCCATGGAAGTAAACGGAACGATTGGGCAGCGACGTCCATGGAAGATAATCGACTTCCAAGGAAGTTAATTCCAAACTTCAATGGAAGCGTTCGTCTCGATTCCCACGTACCTTCCATGGAAACTTGTCAACTTCCATGGAAGACATTCCTTGCACTTCCTTGGAAGTTATTGAATTTGCCATAGGTCAACTTCCGTGGAATTCAGCGACTTCCGTGAAAGCCATTATTCGAACTTCCGTGGGAGTGTCCAATGGCGAGCAAAGGTCGTCTTTCATCAACTTCCATGGAAGCTGGCGAAGAACATATTGCCCCATGGAAGAAAAGGCAAATAAATATAAAAAGTCGGAAGACGCGTTTGTTTGCCACACTGCTTTGATGAAGGATGAAGGGGCACGCAGAGGAGACCGTTGGTTATGATGAGCAGGCTGTACAAAACGCTCGCTTTTTATGAGCGTACAACAGCCTCCTCGTCGGTATTGATCTCCACACAAGACGGAGCATGCACACAGCTCGTGGCATGGCGGATGCGTTTTGATATTGATTGCTGTTGTGCTTTGTGTGTCGGTAGGTCAGGTGTCGCTCGCAGACAAACCTGCTTGGCCCAACGGGCAAACAAGACGAGCCTTTTTGGCGCCCACCGCCATGGCACCTGCATGCGGTGCCGGACAAGACCACTGGGAGTCATTGCCATTACAGCAAAGCAGCAACTACAAGAGCATTCGTTAGTGTACGATCCCAATGCCCAAGTTCTATCTCCAGACCAAAAGTCTTTGTTGTCGGTGTCATTTTCAGTGCACTTGCCACCGCTTTGGCAAATTTAATTAATCCACACCATCTCAAGTAATTAAGCACCCCGTCAGACCCACGGACACGCCGTTAGGCCTATGGGCGACCCATGGGAGTCCCATGGGCGGTGTACCAAACTGTCAGTAGTGTGGGAGATTGCCTGACGCCCAAGGGAGTGGATGTGGAAGCCACTTTTGCTACCCCAGGAGCTCTTGCCATACATACATAGCGGTGGCCAAAACCAGCCTACACACTAAACATGGAAGCTTGCTGCGATAAAGTTCACTACATCGGTCGTGAAGCCTAACGATGTCCGTGGAAGGTGCGTGTACGCTACCTTCGCCAAAACAACGTAGTAGGTGAAATAGGCCACATGATGATTGACTTGGAAACAAGTGACAGTGTTGTGTAAGTGACATTGCTTCCGTGGAAGTTCACAAAAGCGTCGGTCCGTGGAAGTCATCCTGAGCCCCATCTCCAAGCCGGCTGGTTGCATGCCGTCGTCGATTATAGTAAGTGAAGTGGGGAATATGGATTACTTTTACGGAAGCTGCAGCGGGCGCCATAGCCACATTGTAACTTTGACGGAAGCTCAAGACTGACAGACGTGGCTGGCACATTGCTCTGCGGAAGCTCACAAGTGGCTCGTTACAAATGGCGAGTCTACTTCTAGGGAAGCAGTCTGTTAGATACGGAAGCTGACAATAGATTAGATTTGAAAAGTCACACCGGTTCTGCGGAAGCTGGCTGTATACTACCACTTTCTCGCCACAACGTGTAAGTGGGATCTAGGGCATGGTTTACTTCCACGGAGCTCACGTGAAGTGAGTGTATGTATGTATGTAAGCCACATTATTACTTCCTTGAAAGCTATGTTGCAGCGGTCGTGGAAGTTCGACAATGCAGGTAGCGAAAGTGCGTCTGCTCCTAGGGAAGCAGGTTGTTTGATGTCATCGTCCAGCCAAACGACGTAGAGCAACAAACTAGTTCCTTCAACGTACGTTAACGGCCGTGGACGCGTAAGCCGCCGCGTTTTGCAACAGCAGTAATCGAGGTCTGCATGCAATTTTTTGCCCTGGTTCACTTTTGCCTCCACAACCCGAGAATCTCACGGCTGTATCTCGGCCTACAATACTCCAATCAACAAACCAGCACTGGCAGAAGCGCGTGGAAGATGCTGTGACAGCACAACAACTAGGTCGACACTCGTACGACTTCTATGTACAGTCGGCGTCTGGTCCATACTGCTGTAGAAACACAAAAATCGAGCCATCTTTTTTTTTTTTCCGATGCTAATAACAAGAAATGTATCACGTCACGACGATCCTGTGAGTATATACATAACGCGATAGTTTTGATGGACGGACTCCCATGGAAGTCCGGTTGTACTTCCGTACAAGTGCAGGCGATACTTCCTTCCATGGAAGCAACCACCGCTGCTTCCATGGGAGCTCAGTCTACCCCCCTGTAAGATTAACCCATGTGCATGGAAATCGCGTAATCGCGTTGAGCTACGGTGGGGGAGTCGCACTGCTGTAGCTTCCAGGCGGCTTCCATTAAAGCGTGACAAAATTCCCTGCGCTTCCGAGATGTACTTGCATCGAAAGTAGAAAACGACTGATACGGAAGCCAGTTTCATGCTACGGACACGATAACACTCGATCATACGGTTGCTCAGCGGAAATGTTTCGGTTGTGGAAATGATCTCCGAACCACAGGCAAACCTAGGTTGGTGAAATTGGATATATATTGGGTACTTGCACGAAAGGTCACATATAGGTGACTGTGTATGCGACAGTACTTCCGCGGAAGCTATTATAGTACAGCGGGCGTCTAAGCCACCTTTATACTTCCACGGACGCTAGAGACTTTAGACGTGCCTGGCATATTGCTGCTGCGGAAGCTCACAAGAGGGCTCTTGAAAAGAGGTGAGTCTAATTCCAGAAAAGTAGGCTG
Source organism: Ectocarpus siliculosus (assembly GCA_000310025.1). Lineage (NCBI taxonomy): Eukaryota > Phaeophyceae > Ectocarpales > Ectocarpaceae > Ectocarpus > Ectocarpus siliculosus. The sequence goes on from FN648515.1 coordinate 97,032, forward strand.
TTTGATACCGAAGCTCTGTCTACCCCCATGGAAGTTGCTTATCGCGCTATTGCTGCTGATTCTTCCGTCCATCAATGATAGTAGAAAGCGACTGATACGGAAGCCAGTCACATCCTACTTCCACGATACTCAATTCTGCGGGAGCTCGACGGAAAGGTTTCGGAGGTCCCATAGCTTCCACGGAAGCTTACTTCGGTGGTTGTGGAAGTTGTTCCGTGGAAGTTACTGCCAAATACGCGCATAGAATCGATTGACGGACTCCGACGGAAGTCCGGTCGTACTTCCTTACAAGTGCAGGCGTTACTTCCATGGAAGCAGGGTGGAAGCGACCACCGCCGCTTCCATGGACGCTCTGTCTACCGTGATGTACTTCCATCGATAGTAGAAAGCGACTGACTAGGAAGGCAGTTTCATCCTACGGACACGACGCTCAGTTCTACGGAAGCTCCGCGGACAGGTTTCGGAGGTCCCATAGCTTCCACAGAAACTTACATCGGCGGTTGTGGAAGTTGTTTCGTGGAAGTTACTGCCAAATACGCGCATAGAATCGATGGACGGACTCCGACGGAAGTCCGGTCGTACTTCCTTACAAGTGCAGGCGTTACTTCCTTGGAAGCAGCGTGGAAGCAACCACCACCGGACACGATACGCGCATGGGATCGATGTACGGACTCCGATGGAAGTCCGGTTGTGCTTCCTTACACGTGCAGTCGCTACTTCCATGGAAGCAGCGTGGAAGCAACCACCGCCGCTTCCATGGAAGCTCTGTCTACCTCCATGGAAGTTGCTTCCATGGAAGCTTTGTCTACCCGCATGGAAGTTGCTTCCATGGAAGCTCTGTCTACCCCATGGAAGTTGCTTCCATGGAAATGGCGTTGAAGTGCCGTGGGGGGGTCGCGCAAGTGGAGCTTCCATGCGGCTTCCATGAAAGTGTGGCAAACTTATATGGGCTTCCGTCCTGGACTTCCACCGATAGTAGAAAACGTATAATACGGAAGCCCCTGTCATCCTACGGAGACGATACTCAATTCTACGGGAGCTCGGCGGAAAGGTTTCGGAGGTCCCATAGCTTCCACGAAAGCTTACTTCGGCGGTTGTGGAAGTTGTTCCGTGGAAGTTACTTCCAAATACGCGCATAGGATCAATGGACGGACTCCAATGGAAGTCCGGTCGTACTTCCTTACAAGTGCAGGCGATACTTCCATGGAAACGGCGTGGAAGCAACCACCGCCGCTTCCATTGAAGCTCTGTCTAACCCCATGAAAGTTGCTTCCATGGGAATGGGGTTGAAGTGCCGTGGGGGGGTCGCGCTGCTAGAGCTTCCAGCCGGCTTCCATGAAAGTATGGCAAACTTACATGGGCTTCCGCCATGTACTTCCAGTGATAGTAGAAAGCGACTGATACGGAAGCCCCTGTCATCCTACAGACACGATACTCAATTCTACGGAAGCTCGGCGGAAATGTTTCTTAGGTCCCATAGCTTCCACGGAAGCTTACTTCGGTGGTCGTGGAAGTTGTTCCGTGGAAGTTACTGCCAATTACGCGCATAGGATCGATGGACGGACTCCGACGGAAGTCCGATTTTGCTTCCTTACAAGTGCAGGCGTTACTTCCATGGAAGCAGGGTGGAAGCGACCACCACACCTTCCATGGACGCTCTGTCTACCGTGATATACTTCCATCGATAGTAGAAAGCGACTGACTAGGAAGCCAGTTTCATCCTACGGACACGGCACTCAATTCTACGGAAGCTCGGCGGAAAGGTTTCGGAGGTCCCATAGCTTCCACAGAAGCTTACTTCGGCGGTTGTGGAAGTTGTTCCGTGGAAGTTACTGCCAATAACGCGCATAGAATCGATGGACGGACTCCGACGGAAGTCCGGTCGTACTTCCTTACAAGTTCAGGCGATACTTCCATGGAAGCGGCGTGGAAGCAACCACCACCGGACACGATACGCGCATAAGATCGATGTACGGACTCCGATGGAAGTCCGGTTGTGCTTCCTTAGAAGTGCAGTCGCTACTTCCATGGAAGCAGCGTGGAAGCAACCACCGCCGCTTCCATGGAAGCTCTGTCTACCCCCATGAAAGTTGCTTCCATGGAAATGGCGTTGAAGTGCCGTGGGTGGGGTCGGGCAGCTGGAGCTTCCATGCGGCTTCCATGAAAGTGTGGCAAACTTACATGGGCTTCCGTCCTGGATTTCCACCGATAGTAGAAAACGTATAATACGGAAGCCCCTGTCATCCTACGGAGACGATACTCAATTCTACGGAAGCTCCGCGGAAAGGTTTAGGAGGCCCCATAGCTTCCACGAAAGCTTACTTCGGCGGTTGTGGAAGTTGTTCCGTGGAAGGTACTTCCAAATACGCGCATAGGATCAATGGACGGACTCCAATGGAAGTCCGGTCGTACTTCCTTACAAGTGCAGGCGATACTTCCATGGAAGCAGGGTGGAATCAACCACCGCCGCTTCCATGGACGCTCTGTCTACCGTGATGTACTTCCATCGATAGTAGAAAGCGACTGACTAGGAAGCCAGTTTCATCCTACGGACACGATACTCAATTCTACGGAAGCTCGGCGGAAAGGTTAAGGAGGCCCCATAGCTTCCACGGAAGCTTGCTTTGGCGATTGCGGAATTGAGATCCGATATACCACGGACAAATCTCCGTCCGTGGAATTGGCTATAGGTACTACCACGAAAGCTCACGTAGGTGACTGTGTATGCGGCAGGATTTCCCTGGAAGCTCACTACACCGGCTCGGCACTATTGTCAGCTACAGTGACATTAACCTAGCGGGTACCACCACAGTAGCAACGACAAAGGACCAATTATTAGGCTACATGGCACGAGTTACAAAGGATCGCGCGAACCGTCCCTGATGGAGTAGCGACCCACCCGCCTACCCCGAGTCCGCTACGCAAGAAACAAACCCCCCAAAACAACAAAGCCGGACCGGACCGATAGGTGTCTCCTAGAATCGGGGATATCCAGTATCATCAGCCGGAGCATCCTTCCACCTTCCCCTCCCCTCCCCTTTTACCGCCCGCACCCGCCACCCGTTTGGCGTTGCTGGACTTCTTGCGGACCCTCTTGGCTTTAGGGGTGTTGGGGGCGGGGTGTTTTTCCGTGGCCTCGTCCCACGGGGTTGATTCGTCACAGCATGTGGTGTCGTGGCAGACGTTAACCGCGTCCAGCTCCAAGTGCCACCTGGGGGAAACAAGGGTATTTAAAATCGACGCCGGAGATAGGGAAACAAGGGTAAACTAACCATCCACCAGTCACACCAATGTACATGTAAATGAACGAAGTCGTCCTTTTGTCACTGACAACCATGAACCGCAACTCGCAATCACAGAATGCCGTCGATGTTGTCGCAGAACGTGAAATAGTGTTGGGAAATTAAAAATAAAACCTCTGGCTAAAGGGGTACTTCGCAGCGTCTGTTACCTACCGTGGACGGCAACACCGCACTGAGCGAGTCCTAATGAGGTGGGCCCAACGAAAATCCGGGTGGGCGCGAAAATACGGGAACAGCACAATCGAACGGTTGCCCTGTATACGAATGTACACCGCACGTACTTGTTTGCAGTAGGGAAACTGCATCGAGGAACCAGAGGGTACGTAATGGTGCCGTCCTTGCTCTTGACCTTGCTCTGGATGAGGGAGACCTTGGCCCGTCCTTGCTTACGCGTCCGCTTCAGAGCCAGGTGCGCCTCGTTCCACTCGCGCATATCCTTGACGGTGCACGCGCCAAACTTACAGGCGTTGACACATTCGCGGAAATGCTCCAGCTCCGGATCATCACCTAAGATCGAGTCGTCGAGAGAGGGGCTCACATCTTCGTTCTCGTCTTATTGTACACAAATCAGAACAAGGGCATTCGGAGACACGGGAAAGGACAGTCGTGAGTGTACGTGAACGGGTTAGCGGCGTTTGGCGGGGGGAACCACTACAGGCGTCGACACGCTAGCGTCCAGCCGGAAAACTGTTCGAAACTGACGAACTATTTTAGGTCACTCGCGGGTTAGAGCTTTGCGAGGGTGTATTAGGCACGGCGAGTACGCCAGCTCAGCTCAAAGCGTTCATTTCCGAAAAAAAAAGAAAGTGGTGGCTTACTTGCAAACGGGAACTGCTGGCGGAAAAGTCTCAGAAAACAACATTGTTACACAAGGTGAACGTCGTCGATATATCCCCTACTGAGGCGTGTATCTTGATGACTTTGGCGTGTGGTTTTCGATCTTATGGAACAACTTCGCAACGCAGTGTAGTCAAAGGCGCGAAAACAATTACAACAGAGGCTTGACGCCCTGAACACACGACCGGATGTCGAACAAAAATCGCGACAGCTTCGGGACACGGGTGAGAGTGCTCGTAGAAACATAATGCCCCAGGTCCATAGGAGATAGTACGCTACCGATCTCCCACATTGTTTTACAAAGGTGTATCGCTTTCATGGAAGTATAAAGCAGCTTCCATGGAAGTTGAATATAATTCCAAGGAAGCTGATATCTGTACCATGGAAGCGCGAGACGGCACTTCCATAGAAGCGATAGTAACTTCCATGGCACAGAAGATTTGGAACACCGATGCGCCACTTTCACGGCAGTTAGCTTCCACGGAAGAACCATTCGACCCCCATGGAAGTGAAATAGCTTCCATGGAAGTTGAACGTTAGTCTTTCATGGAAGCTATTCAAAACAGGATTATGGCAGCATCCATGGGAGTATTCAACCTCGGGTTAACTTCCACGGCGTCTTATCAGGGTGAGGGTTAGGGTAGGGAAGCCGAAATGAAAACATCTCCAGACGCTTCGGTGGAAGTTGCCTTCATGGAATTTTCTGTGTCACCACGGAAGTCGGTTTCGACCTCTGTCACCAACTTCCATGGAAGATGCTTTCATGGGAGTTTTCGGGCTGCCATGGAAGTAGCAGAGACTCTGTCAGGCGCCGAGCCTCCATGAACGTAGTACTTCTCCGAAAGTTCGTCGAGGTTCGTTAGAAGTCCGAAATGCAAATTCCATGGAAGCAACGAGCGGTTGCTATCGGGTCCTTCCATGGAAACGGATTAACATCCATGGAAGTTGTTCATCGCTTCCATGGAAGCATCATGGAAGCTGTAACCCGAAACAGGCGAACATATTCCATGCAAGTCTATTTGACTTCCATGGAAGTCAATTCCCGAAACAGGCGAACATATTCCATGGAAGTCTACTTGACTTCCATGGAAGTCAATTCATGAAACAGGCGAACGGATTCCATGGAAGTCAATTTCGACTTCCACGGAAGCTTGTTCCATTTGCCAAATAGTGTGGGTTACCCTAGACAACTCGCCGAAACATGACACTACTCATAAGGTCGTATTGCAGTTGTGTTCCAAGGTCTACCTCTCACCAGCTGGATGTCCCTTGTTGGCCGTCAAATCGACCGAGGCCGAGTCCGAATCCGATTCGGATGACGCGTCACGTACGGTTCCCGAGGAGCTCCCCCCGCCTTGTATACGTTGCATCATTTGCATCAGAGCTGCAAGCTGTGCCGGGTCTAACCCAGGTATCTGAGAGGGACGTAGGAGGGGGGGTGGGGGGACGCGTGGAGCTGAGGGCCGGCGAAGACTAATAGTTCGTGCGTGCGTGGCGTCTGTGTATTCGACACCGGAGGCAAGCGGGTGCAGTATGCGTGGGTCACTACTTGCAGGTGCGTCTGGCTGCAATGAGCAAAGCCGCTTGAACCGCGGTTTGGGGGCGTGGAGTGTGCTGTATAGACTGGGGACAGGGCGTTGTGGATTTTGCACCCCGTGGAGGTGACTTCCCCCAGCGCAGTGGTCTTGACTGCGACCCGCATAGGGTGTGTGTGGGGCTGTGGTTGAAGGAAATGTGTACTGTATCATCGATTGTACACAGGTGGAGGTCGAACCCCCTTGGGGACTTTTCGGCAAGGGGGGGGGGGGGTCATCGGCAAGGTCGAGCCCCTGAAGAGTCCGTTGGGTTGTCCAACCTCCGTCCCTTCACCAACCTTGGCAACCCCTGACAGAAGAACGGTTTGGCAAACTCATTGCCTAGGATGTGCTTGCCAAGCTCGTTCGCGTACGTGAGATTGGCAAGGCTAGTTATAGCCAGCGTGCGATTGGCGATTGGCAAGGTCGTTTTCGAACTTGAGATTGGCAAGGCTAGTTATAGCCAGCGTGCGATTGGCGATTGGCAAGGTCGTTTTCGAACTTGAGATTGGCAACGCTAGTTCGGGAACGTGTGATTGGCAAGGCTCATTGCCTACGATGTGCTTGCCAAGCTTGTTCGCGAACATGAGATTGGCAAGGCTAGTTCGCGAGCGTGCGATTGGCGATTGGCAAGCTTGTTCGCGAAAGTGGGATTGCAAGCTCGACCCGGATATTGGCAAGGCTCATTGCCTACCATGTGTTTGGCAAGGCTAGTTCGCGAGCGTGAGATTGCCAAGGTGCTCTGAGCACTTCGACTGGCAGGCTCGGTGAATGTACGAGATAGTTAGCCAGTCACGTTCGCTAAGGCCGACAACGCGAAGGTCGTACCCGCCCCCGCCCCCGGCACCTCACAGCCGTCGTGGTCGAGGACAGTAAGAGATGGATATAGAGTTCTTCCTTTTCCCGCGAATCCACACATACATGCTTGTAAATTACAAAAAAAGCGACAGCGACTCTTCTCGATGCAATATGTGCCTCTCTACAGTAGACCGACGCACAGCGCGAAAGGTATATCGGCAAAAAGGCAACAAACTCATGCAGTAATATAAACATACCCGCAAGTACAACGGAGTCCGTAGCGGAAATACGCGCTCAACTCCCCCCATGGCAAAAAAAAAAACGCGACACATGAGTCATCATCGCCACCCTCCACCCCCTCCAGATGACAGGCTACAACACGAAGCGCCACCACATGTAACTCACAAGAGTAGACATCATAGAACCAAGAGAATGGTCGCTACAAGAGACACAGCGTATGCCACAAAACGCACACCGAGATATCACCATAACCCGCCGTCTCACTCTCTCCATAACAAGACAAGCAAAAACAACCGACACAATCGAACACCCGCAGACCACAACACTAGAAACGCCCCCGCACGCAGGGGCACAAGAAGAGACACCCCTCTCTACTTCTACGCGCAGCCTATGTACCGTCCTCGAGGAACTCAACATTTTACACGTGCATATACATGATTCGGATACTTGAACAACACCCCGCGAGCTTTCTTGGTCGAACCCGGCAAGGGTCAGACCACCAGATAGCAACAAACACGTGGATAAGACGTACTCACAAAAACCCATACAAAGTCCTTGGCGAGAGGAAAGTCCGCGGCTTCGCGCACCTCCTCCGTCAGCCACGACTAAAACACCACAGAAAGAAGAGTAACCACCCTCTCTACGACAGTCCAGATGTAAAAACTAAGACAATGTACCACAACAACAACGGTACCAAACCCTGTGCCATTCGACCGGCACCGTCCGCCGTGCAACGTCGACGACCTCGCATTATTTTACAAACGAACAGGATGCACACGCATCCCTTGAGCCTCTCTCGACAAACACATGATCACCCGTAGTTTTACAGAACCCCCGCCCGCGCTAACAAAAAAAAAACACAGCACCGTCTGCAGTCACAGACAAAAATACGAAACCAAAATTTAAAGACACACACGTCGACAACAACAACGGAACAAGACCGTCTTTTTCTACGCGCAGAGTACCCTACCATTCGACTAGTGTACCGTCCGCCCTGCAGCGTCGACGACCTCACACTATTGTACACATGCGGATATGAACACGACGAGGTGATCTCATAATTTACATGATCATCCGCAAGTTTACAAAAATCCGTGCCCCCACGACTAGAAAATAAAAAAATGCAGCAAGCGTCGTCACTTCTCCCATCACGGGAAAAAACGAAACAAAAATGCCTTCTGTTGGCAGTGCGCGCAAAAGAAAGCTAGACACGCCAAACCAAACCACAGCGACTCGCCTCCGAAGAGACATGGTCGGTCGATGGTGCCACCTTGCGGCCTCCCACCTGCGTTCACTTTCGCCGCGCACGGGGGGTTCTGAACAGGCTGTGGTACAGGCCAAGAGGGCACAGCTTCTATCCAGAAGCCTCTCCTGCTGCTCCTGTCCCTCCGGCAGCTGCTCCCGTCGCCGCCCCTTCAGCAGCTGATCCAGCCGCGGCCGACGCCGGACTCGAAACCGTCAGGTACGGCTTGAAGAAAATGTCCGCGTCTGCTTTGGACGTAATGTTGTCCGGCGTCAGCTTCTTGTCTTTGGCGATCTTGGACACGCAATTGCCCAAAAATGTGCGCACCCTGCAAGAAAGGGAAATGGGCGCGAGCCGAGAGAGAACAGGAGGCGACGCTCAGCCCGTGTCCCGAGGGCGATTGCAAAGCCCCCAAAACGTCCACAGTCATCAGACACAGGTAGAAAATGCATGGTCCAAAGCCTTCACACATAGGACAGATCACATCAGCCCGTGTCCCGAGGGCGATTGCAAAGCCCCCAAAACGTCCACAGTCATCAGACACAGGTAGAAAATGCATGGTCCAAAGCCTTCACACATAGGACAGATCAGATCAGCCCGTGTCCCGAGGGCGATTGCAAAGCCCCCAAAACGTCCACAGTCATCAGACACAGGCAGAAAATGCATGGTCCAAAGCCTTCACACATAGGACAGATCAGATCCACGCAGATCGAGCTAAATAGCTCTTTTGTTGAGGGGTATGATATGTCCCTGGTGATCGTTAGGGCATACTCCGAGTAGGTGTTCGGTGTAAGTTTCCCCGAGGTGATCTGAAGGACATAGGGAACCGGGCCCATACGTAGGCCATTTTTATGTTTGACAGGAAGACACAAATAAAAATCATCGAGTATGAGTGGGGTGGAGGCGAGTTGTTACCCGCGCTCCCACCAATCACATGTCGATAATGTAGGACAGAGATATGTGTAGAATATTGACTGGTTGTTTCACGCCGCCGAGCGGGAATCCCCTGAAAGACGTAGCACAGCAACAGAAGCGGCAGCAGCAGCACATACATGATGACACGCACACACACGTAGACAACACACGAGACATCAAGCACAGCAGCACACGAGACTGCTGTAGACCAAGGCCAGCCAAAGGTACACATCATAGGAGGCTTCGGGTGCGAGACTGTCAGAGCCCGTCGCCTGCTGCTGGCAGCGTAAAAGCGAGGGAAAAGCGAGTGCACACAAGTCAGTCAATCTGCGGTCTTTCTCCGTCGACTGCCGACAGGCCAATCTTTGATCCACAACAGATACACCCCGAAACAGCGAGACAATGACGCGTACACACTTAGGGGCCATCGGGGCGATTTTTTTAGAGCCTGTTGCATGCTGCAGGCAGAGTTAGCAAGGAAAGTAAGTAGTGCACATCCACACAGCAGCAGCAGCAGCAGCAGCAAGCAACAGATTTGAGAGCTTCTCGTTTACACCATCAAATAACGTCCGGCGTTCACGTCTGGCTGGTGGTGGCGGGTAAGGTGTGTGTGTGTGCAGTGGCAGTGGTGGCCTCTGTGTGGTGGCCTATATAGGCTACATCCATATCTAACTACACCTGTTTGCCTCTCTCTCTCTCTCCTCCCTTTCTTTTTCGCGCTCGCTTCATTATATTTCGTTGGACCCCTACGTACGGGAGGCGAGCAGGACATAGGCGATCAGGGTATGTTTGCCACAGGTGAGCTGAAGGACATAGGTGATCGTGGAATGTTGGTTCGGTGGTGACCTGAAGGACACAAGGTGAGCTAGCGCAGGATCTGTCCGATGTGTGAAAGCCTAGCCTTGTGAGTGACAATAAAGTGTGCATAGATCGACCGGGTACGGCCGGGGTAGCACGTCGTCGGAGACTCTCTGTTGGTTGTCCTTGAGGAGGCAACACTACACTCACGTCTGGTTGAAGACCTGGTCGTTGGTAGTATCGAGGTACTTCCGCTTGATCTTCTTCTTGCTCGGAGGCGCGCCGCCGTTCCTTCCTCCTCCGCACGCCGGAGTGCGGTACTTGTCCGCCCAGTCAGCTGCTCGGAGCATGGCGTTGAACCCCGGAGCCTCGTAAACATGCAGCAGTTCAGGCCCCAGCTGTCCCTCGGACCCCTGGCTCTCGTCGGGGTTCTCTTTGTTGTACTGCCGGCGGTCCTCGTCGAGGACTTCAACGAGCCAATGCACCACCTGGAACATGATGTGAGTCATCACCTAAAAGGCAGGGAAGTCGCGCGTCGGCCTAAGACGTGATTGATATCAGAGCAAGCAGAAACAAGGCGATAGGTAAGGATTGTGTAGCGTCGTGCTTGTCAGCACAAACCACTATTTACCGAACCCATCGACTTGCTGGACCATCTGTGGGGGTACAATCGCTTTCTCGATAGTTCACGTACAAGGGAAAGCAGCCTAGATAGAACAGGGGAAAGAGGGCTAATATAGTAGGGGTTAGCCAGGTTTGGAGGCCAATACCTTGGCTTCCTTCCTGCCTACACCTCCTTTGAGGTGAAAGAACGGAAGGTATGCGGGGCAAAGTGAACAGGGGGGTATATGTACCCTTCGGGGACAAGAAGGCGTGCCTGGTTTCTCTCCCTCTCTCTCGCTCGGCTCGTGTTGAGCAAAACATACAGCTGGGAGGGAAACAATACACGGGCTCCCATCTCGACCAAATATAAGCAAAAGAGCGTAGTGCGGGACGTGGGGCACATCATTCCAAGCAAAAGAAAGTCGATGATGCGCGAGCGGGGGGTAGGTGGGTGGGTGGGGAAGCGAAGTCATGCCGGGGCCGTTCATAGCAGTGGGACAGCAACTACATGATACAGACACGGTTAAGTTTGATAAGTTCAAGAATTCTGGCATTTTTTTTCTTCGACGTACACCTATACTGAATGAAACATTCGGGACACCGTGTGGAACACCGACAGACGAAAGAAAAACGATACCCTCAACCCTCGCAGTGTATACCCTTCATGTCTCCGCTCCATTCCCCCAAGTTAATTACTCAGCCAACCCGTATAGCCTCCACCCCTGTGGGGCTACCTGACCCTCTCTCCTCACCCCAACATACAACATATGAATGTTCTCCACAAAACAAAATGACAAAAGATTCATTATTTTTTGTGGGCGCTTGTCGTGACCGACCGATTTTGTGCAACCTGACCCCCCCCCCCCCCCCCCTCCTGAGCGAACAAGGCGGGCGGGTGGGAAAGTCCAACAATCCTGGATCCCCTCCCTCC
>FN648515.1:109870-127613 GCA_000310025.1 Ectocarpus siliculosus
AGACTGAGTAGTCTAATGGGTAAGCCTTTCTAACAAAGGATACACGCACGGGTTCGAATCCCGGCTGGTCACTTTCACAAGCACCATTAGTTCTTTTTCCGGCAGCGCCTGGCGAGGGGTCCGTCCCCGGAGATCCCTACTTGTAAATATCACAGTGACCAGCTGGGTGGCAACGAGCCGAGAGTATATCTTTTGTTAGAAAGGCTTACCCATTAGACTACTCAGTCATATAAAGGCTTACCCATTAGACTACTCAGTCATACTGACACCCATTAGACTACTCAGTCATATAAAGGCTTACCCATTAGACTACTCAGTCATACTGACTCAGTATGACTGAGTAGTCTAATGGGTAAGCCTTTCTAACATAGGATGATCCGAACTGGGGGTAGCTTGTCGCAAGACGTGTGTTGGATAGGGTGTCGGCAACTCCGCGAACTCGCGCCAAGGAGGAAAGATGCGCTGGGTTTGTTGTATAGACTTCTTCTTCCATGAAAAACATGGACTCACATGAACACATGAACACATGAACACATGAACACATGAACAGACATGGACTGCACGCACGCGTGCACGCACCACCATGAGGGGGCGAAGCAGTATACAACAGGGTACCCTGGAAATACATTCCACGTACCACATAATCCTACATCCACTTGGCATTGCTACAAGTATATCTATCAGCCCCCGTGCTTGTGACCATGCCATGTCTTTTTCGATCCTCAAGAACTCCAAAACACAAGAAAATAAACTCAGAAACTCAACTCAACTCCAGAACAATAGCCTCACTGACTAGACATCAATACCCATCCCCGGTCATATCAGATATACTTCTTCGAGCTTCAGTGAACTAATTGCCCCCCAGCCTAGAACACCATCCATTGAGAAAATCCATAGGCAAAAATGCTAAATGTTGCCACCCTAGTTGTTTGATCACACACAAAATAAACCCAAACATCAAAATATTAATCCATACTCATTACGAAGTTACGATGAAACTCGAAATTTCCCACGTTAAGTGCCTTCGTGAGGAAGTCAGCATGTTGATACGCCGATTCCACGTGAAAAATCGAAATCTCCTTCCTGCATACCAAATCCCTGATAAAGTGGTGCCTTACGTCGATGTGCTTCGAGTTATTGTTGCTAATCGGGTTCTGCGCCAAGTGAATAGCCCCCTGGTTATCCTCGAGCACCGGAATACACGGCATATCGGCTTCTGGCAACATGAAACGCCATACTTGCCTCAGAAACAACACTTCCTTCATCACATCCGCAAGGGAGACATAATCCGCCTCTGTCGTGCTTAACGTAACGCACTTCTGCGTCCTTGAAAACCAAGAAATACATCCCCCCCCACACATCACCAACCCTCCTGACACAGACCTCCTATCGGCAGCCTTACTTGCATAGTCTGCGTCTGCGAACACCTCCATGCTCAACCCTGCTACACTACCCCTCCTGAATGTAATACCCAAGTCACTAGTTCTTACCACATACCCCAAAATACCAAGACCTGCTCTCCAATGAATTTCTTTGGAAGAAGCACACTACCGTGCTACCGCTCTCACTGCGTTCGCGATATCTGGCGTCGTTTGCGTTGCCAGCCACATCAATGATCCTATCAGCTCACGAAAAGGCCTTGATACCACTTCTTCATCCTGGTCAAACTCTGAAAGCTTCAACCCTACAGGAAGAGAAATTTCCTTCCCGTACTCTACCCCAAACTCCATCCCCAACTCTTCAGCGTACGTCTGCTTCGAGGTCTTCAAAGTCCCTGCATCCCAATTTTCCAAGAATAAAATCTCCTCTACCACCTGCTCCCTCAGGTTGTGATCGCTGTTCACAACCAAACATCCTGTGAAAACCCCGAAAATAAAATCCTACTCGTTCAGGCTCGACCTCTTACTCAAAAAGACCAAACACAAAGCCGAAGCACCACAAACCAAAGCCAAAACAATGAGAATACGAAATAAGAAAAGTCACACCATTGGTCACACGAAGTATTTTTGCCGGCCCATCAACCCCAGCGCTTTCATCCACCCCTCCTGCCACTGCTTCTTCCCCGCGGTAGCCACCCTCGCCTCTGCCGCGGCCACCCTTTTCTGCTGGCATGGCGGCGGCTCGGGCTTCATCAGGTGCCACGTATCCGCCTGGGTGGGGTGGGTGCAGCTGTCTCTCCGGGGGGATTGACTCGGCAGTGCTTCCTGAGAGTCTACGTCTGCTAACGTGCGTTCGAACTGCGATCGCGATCGTGGCTGCTGCTGCTGCTGCTGAAAAGTCCGCCCGCGAACATGCAAGAAGGCGTTCGGCGAATCCTCATCAACACGGAGCGAACTACGCGAAGCATTCGAATCATCATCATCAGGAGTGTTGTGCGGCGCCAAAGGGACCGGGGTCGAGACAGCAGAGTCGCTGCTACCTCGCGGCTCATCAGGAGCCGACATGCTGAAGCAGGGCCAAGGCTGTTGCCCTTCCGCTATTCAGCAGACTGCAAAAAAGCGAAAAAATCAAAATCAATTGAACGCAAGAATCAAGCAACACGACCAAAACCAACAACGCCAGTGTAATGGTATTTGACCCCTTCCTTCAGAATCAATCACCTTTGAGCTGTGTGGAACTCTCTTGTCCGACCACAGTAGCAGGTTGTTGTTGCTTTCCGTTGTTCTCTTTCTCTTGATTAACGCTTTCCAAGCCAACTCACAATATCCCACGCACACGCGATCATAGATCGCCTGTACGCACACACTGAACAGAAGGGCACATGTCTCGGCATAAAGCCCTGATCTAGCATGACGTCACGTCATAGCATCCGACGGCGCCAAATAACCATGATCAACCACTATCACATGTCTACCTCCAAATACCATAACAGGAGATTGCGCATCCGAAAAGGAAAGGCACAGGCAAATCAGTCACCCAAAGCGTCAATTCAGCACGTGGCACTGCTGGGGAGAATACCTTGCAATACGCCCCCTGTTCTGCGCAGCAGTGATCGTTGTCTTTCGCATTCTGTACGACATCATGGTTACCTAACAAATCGAACGCCAATCTACGACTGAGGTTAATTACTCCTCTTTCGTAAAAGTGACACAACGATTCTTGCGATTTGTCTGACAAGGTTAATTATTCCTCGGTCACGCAAACAACAATGTTGGATCCATGGTAGAGCTTACACAGCTGTGTTTCTGATGAGCAACCCAACACATCTTCTTACTAGTGTGCAACCACTCCGCTGCTTTCGTGCATACAGTGTTCTGGTACGAAATGGAGATCATCTCCATGTAGTCCTGTCGGTTACACAGACCCCTGACCAAATTTCCAAGTGTATCCCCCTACAACTCCTACCGCTGGACATGCAACAGACTCCTGTTCATAACACGCAACTCATTGTCGGTCGAGGGTGCAAAGATTCATGACGCCTTCGCATATCCCGTTATCGACGTGAACGCAAAAATAATGAGTCGGAGATCAATCTCTGTATTTTAACACATACGGGACAAAATATTCCCATCAACTTCAAAGCACTCAAGAAGGTATATGCAGCAGCTTGGTTAGGATTCGCTGACACTCTCATCTATTCTTTCAGTTTCTGTGGGTGACTGGCAACCTTACGTGGCGTAGTAGCCATACAACCTCGCAGTTTTGTGGGTGACTGGCAACCTTACGTGACGCAATATCCATTTAACCTCGCCGTTTTGTGTGGGTGACTGGCAACCTTACGTGACGCAATATCCGTTTAACCTCGCAGTTTTGTGTGGATCACTGGCAACCTTATCTAGAATAGAACGCCCTTTGATGGGGTCTACTGCTGTACCTCTCAGGAAAAACATGTGCAACATGATGACGCGTATGTATGCAGAACTCATCAAGGTGTGCTGTAGGTTTATCGGAGCACACCCAAACGAAATCGACGAAGACAAGCATGCAAGCACATACCAAAACCACTTCAGACGTAAAACGGTGAGCAGATCATCACGTGCCTGAGCGGATCTACGACCTTAGTAGGCGCATGCTGATGGTGTTGCTGCTCGGCATCTTCAGTGTTATAACAACCTTCGAAATTGGCTCTCAAAAACCTGTACTCCAACCTGGACATCGCCACTAGAATCAAACACACCCGTAAATGGGGCTACATGTATCATTACATACAGGACTGACACGGATGGTGTCCTTAGGGGGTAAGACTTCCCTGGTTTCCTCCCCCGGGGTGTTGGTCCTTCGCATTGCCCGCGCGAAGGACTCAACGAGACGGTCCTCCAACGATCGTGGCTGGTCTTCAGGTTGCGGGTCTAACGCTGTTCCAGCCGGCCGAGCATGCCGGGGATCGCCTCCATCGGGGGGCTTGTCCACGCTCTCTGATGCGGGACGCTTCTCTTCGGTAAACTTGATTTTTTCTTGTACTCCCTTCTCCACTTCCTCTTTGATGTGCGCCGATAATGCTTGGCGGTCCTCTTCAGTAAAGCTGCTGAGGTCGAGGGCTTCCATGATCTACTTCTCTAGCCGAACCCTTTTATAGCTAACCTCACCTCGGGTTCCCGTATGATATCACAGGCTAGCGTGTTAGGATGATCCGAACTGGGGGTAGCTTGTCGCAAGACGTGTGTTGGATAGGGTGTCGGCAACTCCGCGAACTCGCGCCAAGGAGGAAAGATGCGCTGGGTTTGTTGTATAGACTTCTTCTTCACATGAAAAACATGGACTCACATGAACACATGAACACATGAACACATGAACACATGAACAGACATGGACTGCACGCACGCGTGCACGCACCACCATGAGGGGGCGACGCAGTATACAACAGGGGTACCTTGCACACCCTGGAAATACATTCCACGTACCACATAATCCTACATCCACTTGGCATTGCTACAAGTATATCTATCACGATGCATGCTGCGTGTTTGTCGAAACGTCAGTCCAACACAAGTAACAGTTCGATTTTCGGGTTTTGCGAGAAAGCTACTTTGAACCTTGCAGCAGTTGCCGACAAATGAAAACACGCGCCAAGAAAAATGTGTTCGAGCCTGGCAACGACATGTATCCGCGAGCTATTGAATGAGTAAAACAAAGAGGGAGAGCGCAAAAGCAGCGGGTCGTAGCCTACGACCACAACCGCTTCATGTAGTAAGCTTCAGGAATCACGCAACACGCCGCGGGTATGTATTGCCGAATACCGTAGGTTGCATAAGATATCACACTTTCATTAGATACCACACCCCCTCAGAAAACGTACACAATAGAGAGTTTCGGAACAACTTCTCGATTTAGGAAGACAACTTTTCGATTTAGGTGTAACGAACGTTCTCGGAACTTTATTTTGTGGAGACCACGGAGTTGAACGCGGCAAGAAAACACGCCGGCGCGGAAAGGCGGCAGAAAAAAAAAAAGGGACAGCTGCTGCTGCATCGAAACATCACATCACACATCGGCAGACACACACACACGGCGGTGTGGAGGTTGATGAGGAGGTTGACACAGACCACGCACGCATGTAGTTGAGGGGCTGCACCAACAGTGCAATCTGTGAGGAGGAGGGTGATCAAAGAGCCTCACTTCTCTTTTGTTGCTGTGTGCGAACGAGAGAAATAGCGTTTTCCACGAGAGAGAGAAAGAGAGGAGAGAGAGAGAGAGGAAGAAGCAAACAAGAAGAGAGCAGACGCACACACACACTACACCCCGATTACATATATATAGTAGAGCTCATCGCCGAGCCGTCTAGACAAGTCTGATCTTCCTCTTTTCCTCGTGTCGCTTCTTCTCTTGCTCAGCAACAACCCAGCAGCAGCAACAACAAAACAGACTGACAGGTGGTGATCAAACACACGCACGCACGCACGCGTGCTTTTTCTTTCTTGGAATGCTCCACGCCTCATACGTACCGCACTTCCACACACACACGCAGAGCAACCAACCCCCAGGTAGGTGTAGGTCTGACCTCCTCTCTTCGTTGGCAGCGATGGAGCCCACACAACCGCACCTTCCGTGGTGCCTTGAGCTCCATACTACAGCTGTTGTTGTTGTGGTGGTGGGTCTCTTTGCTCCTTCCTCCTTAAATCTATATCGTCTCCTGAAAGCGATTTCGATTTAGAAAAAAGCGGCGCCAAGCCTCTACTTTTCTAAATCTGAAAGTCCCTTTCCAGATTTAGGAGCTCGATGTTCCCCCGCTTTGAGGAACGTTCCCAGAACTAGACCCTTCCACCTAAATCTAGAAGTTCCACCTAAATCTATTTTGGTCGAACACGGTTCCGAAACTCCCCAATACCACACCCGTGTGCTATTTTTTTCAGCCCCCCAAAAAACGTCATTTTATCACACGGTGACATAAGATACCACACCCCCTGAAGTTGGGCCGCATTAAATCGACGGAGCCCCTGCTTATCACACGGTGTGACAACGTGAGGACAGAGATCACGACCACACCACCTGCTCGCAAGAGCCATGGAGGCGGACAATGTCGTGGAGGGTGGTGCAGTTGGCAACCCTGCTGAAAGCCCCGCGGCTCAGACTGCAGTGGGTAAGACTCCAGCGGCGGCCCCACGCTCCATAGCGTCCTTCTTTCCACCCGCCCCGGGGGAACGTGGGGCTGCTCGGACGACTCCCTCAGCAGCCGCACATGACACCGCACGTACTGCTGAGGCCCGCTCAATAGAATATACTTCTACTGAGACTCCCACAGCACCGGCTGCGCCTGCCACCGCGGGTGCCGCTGAAACCTGCGAAGCAGAACCTACTGCTGAGAATCCCGCAGCACCCACACCCACACCTACACCCGAAAAGGCAGCTCTCCCGCTAACCACCAACACCCTGAGCGCGGCTACTGCTGAGAACCCTGCAGCAGCACCGCGCTGCGAAGAACCATCGTGCACCATCAAGCCCTTGTGGGCAGAGCCAGGGAAGGATATGCCGGAGTTTTGCGGCAGGCATGCGAAGTCTGGCGACGTCTACATCAAAATAAGGTGTGCGCAGAGCGTCTTGCAGTTTGCAGCACATGGGTTTTTGTGAGGATTCTCATGGCTTAAGCAAACCAAAGAACATGCCACGCCTGATTGCCTGATAGATAACCAGATCGAAAAAATAGTGTGATTTTGGCACACACTACATTTACATGTAGTTCATATATTCTGGTGTGGGCGAAATGTTTACTGGATTGTTTTTTTCACACACACGACACGTTTCCGCATACCGTTTTTTGTGTTTGGGATGTTTCGGTAGGAAGACTGCGAAACCCATACCCAACACGTGCAAATATGTAAACATAACCTCGACAGCAGTTCGTGCCTGTTTGTGTGAGATACGAAATAGGTGCCGTCAGCTGCTCACCCTCTGTACCTTGCAAGCGTGGACGCCATGACTCTCAACCTGGTGGCCGTTGTCAGAGCTATCCGCTAGCCATCGTATTTTTGGTACCTTTGCCTGATGGTCGTTGGAGCGAGCGCATTGTTACAGATACTGCACTTAACGACACGTATGCTACATGTTTTGTTGCTTCCTCGAACTCATGCGCTTTTCAGGAACGTGCACCTGCCTGAAGCACCGACGACAGCAGCCGCAGCGGCGCCCGTCGGCGACGCCATGTTTCCTGGAGAGTCAGAGGAGTGGACAGATGGTTTCGGTGGGCGTCTCGACGGCACGCCGGCCGAGGGCAAGGGCAAGGGCAAGGGCAAGAGGAAAAGAGAGCCGCTGGAATTGGAGCCACCAAACTTCCCCATTAAGTTTGGTGGTGGCCAGAAACGCAAGCGGTACGATTTGGAATTCAAAGTAAACGCCATTAAGTACGCGACCATGCAAAGCCCGGGGGCGCAGGGGCCTAATGGAACCATCGGTGTGTCGTATGCGCAACGAGTGCTTGGGATTCCCGAGAAGATCACACTCTCTGCGTGGATAAAAGACAGAACGAAGTACGAGAAGCAGCTGGAACAGGCAGACCAGCTCGGGGCCAAACGCAAGAAAAAAGCCCGGAGCGTGAAGTCGTTCAACACGGGGAGGGTTAGGTCAAACGCTGAGGCCGAGCTCGAACTTCTCGACTGGATCAACGATGTTCGTTCGGAAGCCATCTCTGCCCACGTCTCTACAAGGATGATCAAGAACAAGGCGGTATCGCTCAACTCGCTTTGGTTCGGCCCGAGGCCTGCAGCGAACGACCTGGAGGGCAGTAGAAAGTACCGCAACAAGCAGACTCACTGGTGCAGGAGGTTCCTTAGGAAGAACCGGTTGTCATTCCGGGCGGTTACCAGGCAAGGCCAGAAACTCCCTTCCGGGTGGCCTGCGATTGCCATGAACGCCGTCAAGGAATGGAGGGCGCTTCGTCACGGAGGAATCGACGGTGGGGGAGGACGGAGCATGGGGGGGGCAACGAGCAGTGCGCCTTCGAAGCCACCTCTGTTGTTCAAGGAGGAGCAGAGCTACAGCATGGATGAAACTGCTGTGTGGATGGAGCCCGCTGGCACGTCGACCGTGGCGGTGAGTTCAATAGTGTTGCTTCGAGTCATGTGCCTGTCTGGTCGTTTCTTGGCTTTCCGTGCAAACAGTGGGCATTGTGATGCAATATTTCTTGCCGTACCTACTCAGTGTCCAGCCAGTAAGGCTAGACGACGTTGGTATTGTGCTTATGCCGGGTTAGAAGTTTCTTACCATTCCCATCCATCATCGCTGTACTGCAAAACCCATACGTTACTTTGTGCGTGAAGAGCTGTCATTCTCATGTACAAAATCGACTTTTTTCGTCGCCTCTGCTTTCTCTATTGCTTTTTGCTTTTTATTTTTGTCGTTCGCAGCACACCGGTCAGAAAGAGGTGGCCATCAAAACCGGTGGAAAGGAAAAGTTGCGGGTCACTGCCGTGCTTGCAGCAAACATGAAGGGCGGCAAACTCCCGCCGCTGCTCATCTTCAAGGGTAAGCCTACGGCGCCGGGCAAAACCCCCGCTGCCAACAGCATCGAACGAGAGTTCAAGGTGGGCAAGGACAAGAAGGGGATAGTATACCCTCCGAGCGTTGTGTACGCCGTGGACGACAAGGCGTGGCACACGCAGCGCGTCTTCAGGGATGTTTGGCTCCCCCAAGTGTGGAACCGGCGCCCGGGTCGCGAGGGGGTCCTGGGCAACTACCGTCAGCCGGACACGCTGCTATCGTGGGACGATTACACCGTGCACAAGACAACCCTGTGCAAGGAAGCGATGGACAAGTCCAACACGACGCTGTTTTTTGTCCCCGGAGGCCTAACGCCCAAGATCCAGCCTTGCGATGGACTTATCAACAAGCTGTTCAAGTCCAACATGTCCAGGCTCTACGATGACCACATGGCCTCCACCGACGCCGTGCGCAACGACCGCGGCTACCCGGATCCCCCATCGAGGGGATTGCTCGCGCAGTGGGTGAAGAAAGCGTGGGATGAAGTGGACCCTGAGAGCATCCGTTCGAGCTGGAGGAAGGCTGGCATGACCCTTGCCTTCGATGGATCTGAGGACGAGGCGTGGGCCAACAAGGAGCTCAACTCCGACGCCCAAGGGAAACCACTTCGTGCAGACGGCGACGCGGCCGCTGCCGGCGTGAGGAGGCTGGCCCATCGGAGGAGGGGGAGACGATGGCCGACTTGTTGGAGGTGTTGGGAATCGACGACGATGACAGCTCGGGAGATGGCGAAGGCAACGATGACTCGGAGGTTGAGGTAATGGCAGACTTGCCGGGGGCGGACGTTGTTTGCATAGGCTGAGGTGTCTTGTCTGGTATCTACCTACCGTAGTTGCATGCCATGGTCAAGTCAACCAAAGCTGCTATTCGAGCCAATTTGTCCTGGGTTTCATATGTTTCGGTAGTCGCTTGCCCTCTTGGTTTCTAGCTTTGGTTGGTATGTAGCTGTCACTTGCTTGCGTCCTATGTGGTTCCAGCTTGAGTGTTGCATGCAAGTCTTGCAAGTGGTTGCGTCGTCCAGGTACCTGTGTGCTGTCGGTTTGTCGCACACAACACCGGCACAACCGCTATGAGGTATCGGTTCTACGTCTTCGTTGTGTACCTATGCGAAGAATTTCCAAAGGATACTGCGAAAATGCACGTGGGAAAGCATGTACGTGATGGAGTGGTGTGAGCCATTCTAGCTATCACACCTGTTTTACACCCCTTGACGCCCTTTGTGCGTGGGTGCCTCCTGTAAGCGCACCGCATCACTCGAGCGACATTATTATCACACCCCCGTAGGTAGGGTCTTGTGGGCGCACTGCAACCACATGGGCGACATTATCACACCCCCGTCAGGCCGGGTCCTGTGAGCGCGTATCATCACACGGGCGAAGTTATCACACCCCCTTGTTATCACACCCCCTGTAAGCCGGGTCCTGTGAGCGCGCTTCATCACACGGGCGACGGTATCACACCCCCTTGTTATCACACCCCCTGTTGGTGAGACTCTGTGAGTACACTTTATCACACGGGTGACATAAGATATCACACCCCCTACAGAATACCACACCCGTGTGATAACTTTCGTCCTCCCGAAAATGTTATCACACGGGTGTGGTATCTTATGCAACCTACGGTAGTACGCCTTTCGCCAGTATGCTCGCAAATATGTCTTCTGGTACAATCAAGTAGCCCACGACACATGACCAAAACCATATTCTTTGGAGAGCATGTGCTTGAGTTTATCATAGTACAAGAGAGAAACATGCGCGTCCCTGTTGAAGCATATATCGACCACCATTTTTGCTCCATTTGGCGCCTAAGGCAACAAGATTGTGTTCTGAGGCACGCTGCAATAGCTCTCTCCGATTCACTGGCTGTAATTGAATGAGCGAAAAAAAAGACTTCCGCAACACGCACACGCACAATATGAGCACAAAACAACACGGCACAAGCCAATACGGACTAATGTACGACGAAGAACCCAAGAACCCGCCATCGCCTTCCCAAGGGCACACACTCACCAAGACATTGTGGAGAAAACAAAATGAACAACGCCCAACAGCACACAAGTTGCGTCGCCCCCGAGAGGCAACCACCAAACAAAAGACGAATAAGCCACTCACATCCTTCCATTTCTTGAGCTACGTCTCTTTGAGCTGGGCGAGGGCGATGAAGCATGATTGCCGACGCGCGAGAACCTCGTTCTCCCTGAAACTATCATCCTCGGACTCCTCCTCGTCGGCGGTCTCGATGTTCCTCTTGGTTACGCGGTCCAGGGTTGCCGTGAGGCTGTCGAAGATGACAAGCCGGATGGCCTTGTACATTTCGCAGGACCTGGTCGTCAATGCCGCGACAAACTTTGCTGAAAAGCGTGCGGCAGCGGGCATAACGGCGACAAATGCGTGCGACAGGATGGGGGGAGGGGCGAGGGGGGGGGGGTTAGTGGAAAACACACAAGACGTTTTCTTCGACGATACCCAAAGAAGAGTGGTGGCGCGTTTTCGCATTGGGGGCTGGAACCCATTCCCAAGGGGATCGAGAGCTGGCCGGCGTGTCTCTCTCTTTCATTGTCGTCTTCCGTAATGACGACGTTGCAAATCCTTTGCTTCTCGGCGAGAACCTACGGTGAGCTCTCCAGAGCGGCTCAGCCCGACGTCCTCATCAGGGGCTACAATACGCCACAACGATTTTCATGTCCAATCTTGCACAGCAGTGGGGTCGAGGCTGTGTAGCTGAGCCTAGCTGTTGAGAGCTTTCGAACCTTACCACTAAATTGATGTTGTTATTGGCGAGCAGCGCACCCTTCACCGCCGCTTCGCTGCCCGTCAGAGCGTGGGACATGTGCTTCGCCAGGAATGAAACGAGACGCTTCCCGTCCTTGTAGTCGTCCACGTCGATCCACCTGGTCTGCACAGCAATAGATACAAGCAGGGACAGGGACGAGCAGCACGGGGATCAAACAATGGTAACATTAAATTCAAGGTCGCGACACGAGGGATTAGTGTTTGATTCTCTCTTCTCTGCGCGCTGTCGTCGAATGTAGTGTGCGGAGAGGTACTTAATTTATTTTTTGGCACGTATACGTACTGCAGGGATTGTAGGTGCACTTCTTCTTGACGCCGGCCCTTTCCTTGCAAAGTGTGAGTGTTCTTTATACTGTATCTTCTGATGGCTCTAGCATTTTTGTGACCACCGACCGAGTCTTCGCTAGATTTGGGAATAGCAACTGACACTTGTTTAATGTGAAGAAAAGAACAACAACAACTGTTGGAAAGGCATACGCATTAGACTACTCAGTCAGCCGCTGACTGAGTAGTCTAATGGGTAAGACTTTGCTGACTGAGTAGTCTAATGGGTAAGCCTTTCTCACAAAGGATACACGCACGGGTTCGAATCCCGGCTGGTCACTTTCACAAGCACTATCAGTTCTTATTCCGGCAGCGCCTGGCGAGGGGTCCGTCCCCGGAGATCGCTGACTGAGAAGTCTAATGGGTAAGCCTTTCTAACAAAGGATACACGCACGGGTTCGAATCCCGGCTGGTCACTTTCACAAGCACCATTAGTTC
This sequence comes from Ectocarpus siliculosus, assembly GCA_000310025.1. Classification (NCBI taxonomy): domain Eukaryota; class Phaeophyceae; order Ectocarpales; family Ectocarpaceae; genus Ectocarpus; species Ectocarpus siliculosus. The sequence continues at coordinate 122,335 of FN648515.1, forward strand.
TTTTTCCGGCAGCGCCTGGCGAGGGGTCCGTCCCCGGAGATCCCTACTTGTAAATATCACAGTGACCAGCTGGGTGGCAACGAGCCGAGAGTATATATTTTGTTGGAAATGTTAGAAAGGCTTACCCATTAGACTACTCAGTCAGCGCTGACTAAGTAGTCTAATGGGTATGTTAGGATGATCCGAACTGGGGGTAGCTTGTCGCAAACGTGTGTTGAATAGGGTGTCGGCAACTCGGCGAACTCGCGCCAAGGAGGAAAGATGTGCTGGGTTTGTTGTATAGACTTCTTCTTCACATGAAAAACATTGACTTACATGAACACATGAACACATGAACACATGAACACATGAACACATGAACACATGAACTGCACGCACGCGTGCACGCACCACCATGAGGGGGCGACGCAGTATACAACAGGGGTACCTTGCACACCCTGGAAATACATTCCACGTACTACACAATCCTACAACCACTTGGCATTGCTACAAGTATATCTATCAGCCCCCCTGCTTGTGACCATGCCATGTCTTTTTCGATCCTCAAGAACTCCAAAGCACAAGAAAATAAACTCAGAAACTCAACTCAACTCCAGAACAATAGTTTCACTGACTAGACATCAATACCCATCCCCGGTCATATCAGATATACTTCTTCGAGCTTCAGTGAACTAATTGTCCCCCAGCCTATTATAGAACATCATCCATTGACAAAAACCACGTGCAAAAATGCAAAATGTTGCCACCCTAGTTGTTTGATATCACACAAAAACAACCCAAACATCAAAATATTAGTCCATACTCATTACGAAGTTACGACGAAACTCAAAATTTCCCACGTGAAGTGCCTTCGTGAGGAAGTCAGCATGTTGATACGCCGATTCCATGTGAAAAATCGAAATATCCTTCCTGCGTACCAAATCCCTGATAAAGTGGTGCCTTACGTCGATGTGCTTCGAGTTACTGTTGCTAATCGGGTTCTGCGCCAACTGAATAGTCCCCTGGTTATCCTCGAACACCGGAATACACGGCATATCTGCTTCTGGCAACATGAAACGCCATACTTGCCTCAGAAACAATACTTCCTTCATCACATCCGCAATAGAGACATACTCCGCCTCTGTCGTGCTCAACGTAACGCACTTCTGCCTCCTTGAAAACCAAGAAATACATCCCCCCACACACATCACCAATCCTCCTGACACAGACCTCCTATCGGCAGCCCTACTTGCATAGTCTGCGTCTGCGAACACCTCCATGCTCAACCCTGCTACACCACCCCTCCTGAATGTAATACCCAAGTCACTAGTTCTTACCACATACCCCAAAATACCAAGACCTAATTCTTTGGGAGAACAGTACCGTGCTACCGCTCTCACTGCGTTCGCGATATCTGGCCTCGTTTGCGTTGTCAGCCACATCAATGATCCTATCAGCTCACGAAAAGGCCTTGATACCACTTCTTCATCCTGGTCAAACTCTGAAAGCTTCAACCCTACAGGAAGAGGAATTTCCTTCCCGTACTCTACCCCAAACTCCATCCCCAACTCTTCAGCGTACGTCTGCTTCGAGGTCTTCAAAGTCCCTGCATCCCAATTTTCCAAGAATAAAATCTCCTCTACCACCTGCTCCCTCAGGTTGTGATCGCTGTTCACAACCAACATCCTGTGAAAACCCCGAAAATAAAATCCTACTCGTTCAGGCTCGACCTCGTACTCAAAAAGACCAAACACAAAGCCGAAGCAACACAAACCAAAGCCAAAACAATGAGAACACCAAATAAGGAAAGTCGCACCATTTGTCACATGAAGTATTTTTTTCCGGCCCATCAACCCCAGCGCTTTCATCCATCCCTCCTGCCACTGCTTCTTCCCCGCGGTAGCCACCCTCGCCTCTGCCGCTGCCACCCTTTCCTGATGGCATCGCCGCGGCTCGGGCTTCATCAGGTGCCACGTATCCGCCTGGGTGGGGTGTGTGCAGCTGTCTCTCCGGAGGGATTGACTCGGCAGTGCAGGGGAGATTGCGCATCCGAAAAGGAAAGGCACAGGCAAATCAGTCACCGAAAAGCGTCAATTCAGCACGTGGCACTGCTGGGGAGGATAGCTTGCAATACGCCCCCTGTTCTGCGCAGCAGTGATCGTTGTCTTTCACATTCTGTACGACATCATGGTTACCTAACAAATCGAACGCCAATCTACGACTGAGGTTAATTACTCCTCTTTCGTAAAAGTGACACAACGATTCTTGCGATTTGTCTGACAAGGTTAATTTTTCCTCGGTCACGCAAACAACATTGTTGGATCCATGGTAGAGCTTACACAGCTGTGTTTCTGATGAGCAACCCAACACATCTTCTTACTGGTGTGCAACCACTGCGCTGCTTTCGTGCATACAGTGTTCTGGTACGAAATGGAGATCATCTCCATGTAGTCCTGTCGGTTACACAGACCCCTGACCAAATTTCCAAGTGTATCCCCCTACAACTCCTACCGCTGGACATGCAACAGACTCCTGTTCATAACACGCAACTCATTGTCGGTCGAGGGTACAAAGATTCATGACGCCTTCGCATATCCCGTTATCGACGTGAACGCAAAAATAATGAGTCGGACATCAATCTCTGTATTTTAACACATACGGGACAAAACATTCCCATCAACTTCAAAGCACTCAAGAAGGTATATGCAGCAGCTTGGTTAGGATTCGCTGACAATCTTATCTAATCTTTCAGTTTCTGTGGGTGACTGGCAACCTTACGTGGCGTAGTAGCCATACAACCTCGCAGTTTTGTGGGTGACTGGCAACCTTACGTGACGCAATATCCATTTAACCTCGCAGTTTTGTGTGGGTGACTGGCAACCTTACGTGACTCAATATCCATTTGACCTCGCAGTTTTGTGTGGATCACTGGCAACCTTATCTAGAATAGAACGCCCTTTGATGGGGTCTACTGCTGTACCTCTCAGGAAAAACATGTGCAAGATGATGACGCGTATGTATGCAGAACTCATCAAGGTGTGCTGTAGGTTTATCGGAGCACACCCAAACGAAATCGACGAAGACAAGCATGCAAGCACATACCAAAACCACTTCAGACGTAAAACGGTGAGCAGATCATCACGTGCCTGAGCGGATCTACGACCTTAGTAGGCGCATGCTGATGGTGTTGCTGCTCGGCATCTCCAGTGTTATAACAACATCCGAAATTGGCTCTCAAAAACCTGTACTCTAACCTGGACATCGCCACTAGAATCGAACACACCCGTAAATGGGGCTACATGTATTACAGGACTGACACGGATGGTGTCCTTAGGGGGTAAGACTTCCCTGGTTTCCTCCCCCGGGGTGTTGGTCCTTCGCATTGCCCGCGCGAAGGACTCAACGAGACGGTCCTCCAACGATCGTGGCTGGTCTTCAGGTTGCGGGTCTAACGCTGTTCCAGCCGGCCGAGCATGCCGGGGATCGCCTCCATCGGGGGGCTTGTCCACGCTCTCTGATGCGGGACGCTTCTCTTCGGTAAACTTGATTTTTTCTTGTATTCCCTTCTCCACTTCCTCTTGATGTGCGCCGATAATGCTTGGCTGTCCTCTTCAGTAAAGCTGCTGAGGTCGAGGACTTCCATGATCTACTTCTCTAGCCGAACCCTTTTAGCTAATCTCACCTCGGGATCCCGTATGATATCACAGGCTAGCGTGTTAGGATGATCCGAACTGGGGGTAGCTTGTCGCAAACGTGTGTTGGATAGGGTGTCGGCAACTCGGCGAACTCGCGCCAAGGAGGAATTTGTTGTATAGACTTCTTCTTCACATGAAAAACATTGACTTACATGAACACATGAACACATGAACACATGAACACATGAACACATGAACTGCACGCACGCGTGCACGCACCACCATGAGGGGGCGACGCAGTATACAACAGGGGTACCTTGCACACCCTGGAAATACATTCCACGTACTACACAATCCTACAACCACTTGGCATTGCTACAAGTATATCTATCAACAACAACAACAACAACAACAACAACAGCGAAATATATGAATATGACAACAAGGGTGACTCTGCTTCTCGACGCCCGCACTCGTTCGGTTGCACATCCTCCTCACTCCTCAGCTCCTCAGCGCTCTCCCGCATCCCACTCTTGCCCAGCCTTCATGAGTCTCTTTTATACTCTTCTCTTTCGTATGCACAGATGTCGGAAAGGCGCAGTATCTTTCAGCCAGTCAACATCGTTTAAAACTCACCAACCGCATCTTTTACGCGATAAAAAAACATGTATCTTGGAATCGCTTCCTTAAGCGTGACGGCGGAAGCCCCCGAAGCCCCCGAAGCCCCTTGCACTTGTACTGTAGTGTGAGGATTCTTCGAGAGAAATGGATTCGTTGGGTCATACCTAGTAGTCTTAACCCTTACGTGACTACAGGCTGATTCAGCTCCTTTCTCAGCTCCGATCACTTTGCGTGCCGAAAGATCGCCGTTGTGCCTCGGCTAAGAGCACACATAGAGACCAGCAGGGAGACACAGGCAGCCCACCCCAAAAACACGCTTATCAGCAATGCGCACAGGACTCACATAGTGCAATACTATTCACCCATGCCTAACCTCTCTGACGTGGGGCAGATATCCTTTCCAGATTCAATCTACTGCCTACCGGTACTGCAAGATTCAAACGCAAAATACCACCTGAGGGTGCATACAGCACCCTGAACATGTGATCAACCCGGTGCCGCATCCGTGGGGGAGAGCAGAGCAAGCGTAACACCGGAGCCGATGCTAACGTACTGCCTCGGTGCTTGATGTTGTTGTGATTTCGGTGCGTGTGGTTCCCAGTATTGGGAGTGGAGGGTGGTTCGTCTGCTGTGTGCAAAATTTCGCTCAAAGGCAAGGGTTTTCGGGACTACAGCTCTGATCACAGCTCCGATCACAGCTCTCTTTTTGTAGTACAGATTAGTAAAATTTATCACGATTTTTATGCATTTTGTGCGATAGTGGATGATAGTCTCGATTCTCTGATGCGCGGGCCGTTTTTTTCGTCGATCTGGCGCTTCTGTGAGGCGGTTTCCCGTCAGTGTATGCTCTGTCCAAAGATGAGGTGGAGAAGATGTGCCAACAGGTATTGCTTGGACAGGTACATCCTCTGTGCGGACGGTTGCTGTCGGAGACGGCATGCACACCTGCTCAGAAACTACTCCTGCTGTAGCAAGGGTGCAAAAAAAAAAAAAACTCCGACACCTAACCCCCAAAACGTTTTTTTGGGGCCCTTCGGGGGGGGG
>FN648515.1:131682-143985 GCA_000310025.1 Ectocarpus siliculosus
CCAAGCCAAATTGTTTTTTTTTGGGGAGGGGTGTGCCCCGGGGCAAAGGTAATTCCTTCCCCGTAGGTTCATCGCCACCCCTTTTTCGTTATTTCCCCGGTTTGGTTAACCTTGAAATAATGCCGTTTCGAGCCAGGGTTATGTTTCATTGGGTTGTTCCTTTTCCCTCCTTTCGCCCGGGGTAAAATTTCGGGGCCTTTTCCCAAAGCCTAGAAAATTTTTAACCTATTTTTAGCGGGGGGTTTTCCCCCAACCACTATTGTTTTATTCCAAAACTTAAAACCCAAATAAGAGTTCCCCCCCCCCCCCCCACTTTTTTCCATTCCAGGCGGGGCCATTTTCCCCCTTCCTATTAAAAAGTTCCTGTTTCCCCTCCATCCCGGAACCCCCCCCCCCCCCAACCCCCCCCAATGGAAAAGGAAAAACCCAAGAAAAACCCTTTAAAAAAATTTTAAAAAAAAAAATTTTTTTCCCCCCCCCCCCGGGGGGGTGGGGGGGGGGGGGTAGGTGTCGGAAAAATTGCTTTTTGTGCACCCTTGCTGTAGTCTATTTCTCTTCGCATAGCTGCTACTGCTGTACAACAGTAGTACTACTGTACTCACTCCTGTTCGTCACCCTTACATACACCGCGTCCCTATCCCTGTGAGCCCCCACATGGGCTCACAGGGACCGCTCACAGGGACCCACTGCTGCACTATCCTTGCCGCCGTGACTTATGGGTGTACACGCATGCTTGGAAAATCTTTGACCGCAGAGAGCCAGTTGTGGGGAAAAAGACATAAAAATTCAAATCAACCCAGTCACGAAATGAAGTTGGCTCATAGTCTACAGCAGTACTGACATCTTCGGAGAGATCCCTGGGAACGAATGGGAGAGCGAGCCAGCGAGAGAGAGAGAGAGAGAGAGAGAGAGAGAGAGAGAGAGAGAGAGAGAGAGAGAGAGGCAGACAGAGAGAGACAGGCAGACAGAGAGAGAAAGAGAGAAAGAGACAGGCAGACAGAGAGAAGGAGAGAGAGAGAGGGAGCGAGAGAGAGAGAGAGAGACAAACAGAGAGAGGGAGAAGGACAGAAAGAGAGAAACAGAGAGAGACAGAGAAAGAAAGAGAGGGAGAGAGAGTATAGAGGTCGTGGCGGGTTTATTATTGGGTGCAAATCCAAAGGGACGGGGCAAAAGGTTCATACTACATCGGGTGGGTGTGCCCCCCTCACCTCATCCGTGAGGTTGTCACGCAACCTTCGCACTTTGGTCCTGATCTTCGCGACGTGCTTCTGCATCTTTTCCTCCTTCTTCTGCAGTTGAGACTGCTACTGTGCTGCTGCAGCATGCTGGGGGTGAGCAGTAGTCCCCGTGCTGCTCATAGCGCTGATGGTGTATATGCTCTTTGCACGTAAGAGGGAGGGGAGCGCGGGAAGGGAGGGACACACTCTGGCTCTGTCGTGCGTGTCCACGTCAGCTCCAACCATTTTTTTCTCGAGAGCCCCCCCCCCCTATGGAAATTATGCACCTTCCGTGGGCCCCCTCCGCACTCCAATCTGCGCGCCCCCGAGTTGTTCCTCCACAAGGTTCCTCCGCACACACACATTGAATAACTACAATCGCGTTTTGTTGCCGGCATTGCGATGACCTCGGGATTTTTTTCCCCTTGGCGAGATGACTCCCAAGGTTGCCGCACCGCCGAGATTGCCAAGGTTGCGTGTTGCCCGTATTGCGATGACCTTTGGATTCTTTATCCCTTGGCGAGGTGACTCCCAAGGTTGCCGCACGGCCGAGATTGCCAAGGTAGCGTGTTGCCGGCATTGTGATAACCTTTGGATGTTTTACCCCTTGGCGTGGTGACTCCCAAGGTTGCCGCACGGCCGAGATTGCCAAGGTAGCGTGTTGCCGGCATTGTGATAACCTTTGGATGTTTTACCCCTTGGCGTGGTGACTCCCAAGGTTGCCGCACGGCCGAGATTGCCAAGGTAGCGTGTTGCCGGCATTGTGATAACCTTTGGATGTTTTACCCCTTGGCGTGGTGACTCCCAAAGTTGCCGCACGGCCGAGATTGTCAAGGTACAAAATTCAGGAAAATGAGGCACATCCACCTTGGCAAGGTGGGGGGGAGAGGGGTATTTTCTCCACAAGGGGGTTCGACCTCCACCTGTGTAGGGTTGTGCAAATTTTCCGCGACGCATGAGCCCGGTCGCACCGGTATACCGTATTTTGAACACGACGTCGAAACTGCTAGTAAGGTCGAACCCCCATTGGGTGCACACTTTTATCTTTACGCGGATGGGAGGGCATAAGGCTGAGAGCTCGTTATTCCCACACTCCGACGTTAGCACGGTTGAGGAGGGTAAGGGGCAGCTTTGGCCTTATCGCGACGAGCGAACCCAATAATTACGGATTCGGCCCGCGACACATGAGCAACGTGGGTTGCAGGAAAAAAAACATCAAAAATCATGAGCAACACCCCGTTGTCTCCCTACTTGTAGGCGACGCTGTCTGGATGTATGTAGCCCTGCCACGATCTTAGGGGGACTGTCGCCACAAAAGCTATAACGATAACCTGAAAATTCTTCGAACGACGATAGAAATACACACCGTGCCGACCACGGAAGAACGCTAATGAAACACTCACTTTGTTTGGGCAACCTTCTTTCCGCTCTGCTCTTGCTGCAGTCATATATCAGCCACGTAGCCATGTGTAGCCAGTGAAAGTGAAGTGCGAATGCAGCACTTAGGAGAGCCCCTCGCTGAGCTTACCTGGACGTTGGCGGCTGGCTTGTTGCTCTTCTTGGGCTTCTTTTTCTTCTTGTCCGAACCGACCGGAGGGGCAGCGGGAGTAACATCCTGTTTGACGGAAGGGAAGCAGTGACGCAAGAAGCAGAGCAGTGAACTAGGCCCCGCCTGGGGTGCCCCTTCGTATAGTCCAGTCACATTTCTTGGGTAGAGAGAGGCTAGGATCATTCTGGAAGTGCTGTGGCAGTCATGGTAATAGGAAACACAGTTTCTGGATAGAGGGAAATAGGGAATGTAAACGTTGGGCCGTGGAAGTGCGGCGCTGGCCGGTTATTTTCCAGTACGGTGGTGCTGTACTCTGTGCATAGAAGCCCAGCCTGACAAGTCGAAGGTGGCATGAAACATTGTGACCAAGATCACGACTAACGGACGTTATGCATTGATCCATGTCCAATCAGAGCACAAGACTAGCTCGACTAAACCCGCTTCCCGCAGAACCATGCCGTTGAATGCTGCGATGGCTGTACGACGCGTAGCATGTTTCCGTGCTTCTTCTTTTGTCATGAGCCTCAGGAGATCCAGTGCCGTCACCTCATGTTGAGGTACATACCGTTTTCCACCCCTCACATCGTCGACTAGCATTTCTTGGCCCCGCGATGCATGGTACTCAGTGACGACTTCCATTTCCTGTGGCAGCAACCCAAGGAGAATTTCCACTCGCGCCAGAGTGAAATCATCGGGCTCGGGATGAACCAGCTAATGTCCCGAAGCTGGATGAGTAGCCATGCGATCAGGCGGAAACTTCGCTACCGCACCGGACTCCATGGCGTACGCCTTTGTGACGACGTCTTGGAAGACCAGCAGATCATATCGAGCCTTCAAAATGGGTGTGTCCTTCGTGTTGATCTGCAACGGGGGTCCTTCAAAACCTCCTTCTCCCGTACCTTGGACGATGCGTTTCTTGATACCTTCCCACACTTGGCGACGCTGTTTAGGGTCCGCCATGTTGACCGCATACACCGAGGAGAAGGGCGACGGTCCATAGTATCTTCCGTTGTATCCGTATCCGTGAGGCGCAGACCCCACACCTCCCCCTCCTCCATGTTGTAGAGGCGAGAAGCCATGACCTGGGCCCCCAGCATGCGGCTGTCCCCCCCCTCCGTGGTCGGGGAATGGCTGAGGTTGTTGATGAAACTCTCCCTGCGACGGGAAGCCTCCCCCGCTATAGGGCATGTGGGGACGTCCTCCGTCAACGTTCGCATGGGACGAAAACTGTCCGTGGGACGGTGCCAGCTGATGAGGAACGCCCCATGAATGGGGGAAGCCTCCTTGGTGCTGAAGAGGCCCTCCCGCCTGTGGGTAGTGTGCTGGAAATCCGCCCTGATGAGGAGATGGTCCTCCCTGTTGCGGAGGTGTCGGCAGAAGTGGCTCTCCTGGCTGATGAAGATGTTGAGTTGGTTGTCCTCCATCATTCTGAGGAAACTGCCCTCCTTGCTGTTGGAGTTGCGAAGGTGGAGGTCCTCCCGGTGGAGGAGGCGGTCCTCCCTGCGGCAAACGAGGCAGTCCTCCCTGCTGTTGGCATTGTTGAGGCAGTAGTCCCTCAGGCGGCTGAGGAGGCGGTCCTCCCTGCTGTTGAGGTTGCTGAGGAGGCGGGCCTCCAGGCGGTAGAGGAAGCTGTCCTCCCTGCTGTTGAAGTTGCTGAGGAGGCGGTCCTCCAGGCGGCGGAGGGGGCGGCCCTCCCAGCATTGGAAGGGGTGGCCCTCCCTACTGTTTAGGTTGCTGAGGAGGCTGTCCCCTAGGCGGCGGAGGGGGCGGCCCTCCCTGCGGGTACTGCTGCTGGTTGTTCATGTTGTCTTTGCCATTGAGAAGTGAACAGTAATCACAAATCATCACTCCGCAGTATCGCTGGTGTTGGCATCACAACCTTCAGACGTTGAGAATGAGTAATAGACCTGTGTTCACGATCTCCATAATACAGTCTTTGTCGTTCATTATCGTAAAATTAGAGATGAATGTCTGCGGTGGCGTGGGAAGGTAAACACTGACGACACGCGGTGATTGTGGTGACCAGCATTACAACCGGGGACAATGTCGGTGAGGACATGTACGTGTGCCTTGGGATATCACCGAGAACCTAAAGCGTGAAGGAGATCCCCTCAAGGTCATATCCATCGCAGAACCAAGGTCATATTCAAAGACCGTTGTAACCAACAACATGACCCACACATGAACAACCATCCTACAAAATGTATCGGCCAACATCGTGCGCCGACGATCCTTCCAGGACGTACGTTATTCCAATAACTTCCTCAAATACATACCAGCAATATGCCATAGGCGGTTTATGTGTATGATACATTGGCGTTCATGGTGTGATAAGCACGGCATCCTCAAAAACTATATAAACCACATCCCTCAACATGGTGGACACTATACAACATTCCCACACAGTCTAGTCCAACGTGTCTCATTTTTCCTCTTTGACATCCACGCTGAAGACATACAGGCTTACAGCTTACTAGGACACCGTACTGTTCATAGGTGCTCCTTTCACCAGCCCCGCAGAGCATCCCCAACCACATGGGCGGTATCCCTCTCGTCGAAGTATACTTGATAGGCATGTGAAGCCCGCGACACCGACCGAGTCCTTTGTTTCTTCCGAGGCTGCATGTCCCTGGGTCATTATACTCATTTTTGCGTGACCTCGTGGGAGCTACGGGACCGTCAATAGCAATGTCTGTCACACGAGTAGCAAAGCATTTCCGCCCTCCTTTATGAGCAGTCAACAAAATCCGTCTGTCTTCATCATCATCATCCTTGTTCGCTATGTTTCCCCCCTCATCAGAAGGTGCCAGCATCTTCGGATGTAGTGGCATGTGGTCGAAGGTGACGGTAATAGTCGTGGTGTCGTGCTGCGGGTTTCCGTCATAATGTTTCCGAATGACCCTGCCTTCTACGGTCGTCATGGTTCGGGTGTACGAGGTGTCGGTGATGGAATCCATGTGTTTTCACCGGACACAGAAAGAATGGATCGGCAGGGAAGTATGGTAACGACACAGGTGTGGTGACGAGAATATGCCACCCATGGCCGAGGCAAGTAATGGAAGATCGCAGTGCAGCACCCAGTGTAACGACATAGTAGTAGTACTACTTAGGTATACATATTAATGTCGTCCTGGATAATAACAGTCGACTTGTAGCTCTCACTACTCATAGTATTATGCAGTAGTCGACGTTTTAGAATGTGCTACACAACACACTAATGTGCTGTCATCACGATCGATCAATCCCTTGTTCGGACATCTGCAGAATATGTCCCAAGAACCACGGATAATGACAGAAGGTGTTGAAAAGGCATCAAAAGACACGGTTGAAGATACCGCGTTGGTGGAAAAATATGCCACCTGTGGCCGAGACAAGTCATAGAAGATCGTAGTGCAACACCCAGTGTAACGGCACAGCAGTAATATTATACTTTTTAGCGTCCTTCCTGGTTAATGACAGTCGACTGTTAGCTCTTACCACTCACTCGATTATGCAGTAGTAGCAGTCGACCTGTCTGTCTAGAATGTGCTACACAATACACTACGGTGATGTAATCACGATCGGTCCATCTCCTGTTCGGACATTGGCGTAATATTTTCCAAAGAGTTCATGAAAGGAATGGATGCCTAGTATATGCGAAAAACCACCCAACGATGAGCAGCAGCAGCCTTAACTGACGACCACGTCACTGTTGTCGATGCGACACAGTTAATTGACTGCGATGCATGGGGAAGATATGCCACAGACAGCCGTCGAGTGGTAGAAAGATACAACTATTAATTTTTTCGTAGCGCGTCAGTACATTAGGTACCTTTATCACTACACAAGTATCTTTTCCGCTCTTCCTATACCATATACTTTACACACAACATGCACCATGGAAATTAATCTACATAATTATTTAGCATTCCACTATTTTTAATATTATGATCGATCCACTTCCAGACGGTGTGTGTCAGCATATGATTCCCCATGTATGGTTGAACGATAACAGCGTCGCGTCAATGTTGTTTTTGCATGATTGCGGAGAGTACCCATCAGCAGCATGGCCATATCTGCCAGATGTAGCATAGCTCTCCAAGCGAATCACAGCCACATACCAAAGATTTATGTAATTGTGGGTGAGGCACTTCAAAGACTGCTGCTGCAGCTGTACATCAGCTGCGGCCAGGGCGAGTGAAACGGCTGCTGCATGACGATTTCAGAGAGAGGGGTACACAGGTGGAGGTCGAACCCCCTTGGGGACTTTTCGGCAAGGGGGGGGGGGGGTCATCGGCAAGGTCGAGCCCCTGAAAGAGTCCGTTGGGTTGTCCAACCTCCGTCCCTTCACCAACCTTGGCAACCCCTGACAGAAGAACGGTTTGGCAAACTCATTGCCTAGGATGTGCTTGCCAAGCTCGTTCGCGTACGTGAGATTGGCAAGGCTAGTTACAGCCAGCGTGCGATTGGCGATTGGCAAGGTCGTTTTCGAACTTGAGATTGGCAAGGCTAGTGCGGGAACGTGTGATTGGCAAGGCTCATTGCCAACGATGTGCTTGGCAAGGTCGTTTTCGAACTTGAGATTGGCAAGGCTAGTTATAGCCAGCGTGCGATTGGCGATTGGCAAGGTCGTTTTCGAACTTGAGATTGGCAACGCTAGTTCGGGAACGTGTGATTGGCAAGGCTCATTGCCTACGATGTGCTTGCCAAGCTTGTTCGCGAACATGAGATTGGCAAGGCTAGTTCGCGAGCGTGCGATTGGCGATTGGCAAGCTTGTTCGCGAAAGTGGGATTGCAAGCTCGACCCGGATATTGGCAAGGCTCATTGCCTACGATGTGTTTGGCAAGGCTAGTTCGCGAGCGTGAGATTGCCAAGGTGCTCTGAGCACTTCGACTGGCAGGCTCGGTGAATGTACGAGATAGTTAGCCAGTCACGTTCGTTCGCTAAGGCCGACAACGCGAAGGTCGTACCCGCCCCCGCCCCCGGCACCTCACAGCCGTCGTGGTCGAGGACAGTAAGAGATGGATATAGAGTTCTTCCTTTTCCCGCGAATCCACACATACATGCTTGTAAATTACAAAAAAAGCGACAGCGACTCTTCTCGATGCAGTATGTGCCTCTCTACAGTAGACCGACGCACAGCGCGAAAGGTATATCGGCAAAAAGGCAACAAACTCATGCAGTAATAGAAACATACCCGCAAGTACAATGGAGTCCGTAGCGGAAATGCGCGCTCAACTCCCCCCATGGCAAAAAAAAAAACGCGACACATGAGTCATCATCGCCACCCTCCACCCTCTCCAGATGACAGGCTACAACACGAAGCGCCACCACATGTAACTCACAAGAGTAGACACCATAAAACCAAGAGAATGGTCGCTACAAGAGACACAGCATATGCCACAAAACGCACACCGAGATATCACCATAACCCGCCTTCTCACTCTCTCCATCACAAGACAAGCAAAAAGAACCGACACAATCGAACACCCGCAGACCACAACACTAGAAACGTCCCCGCGCGCAGGGGCACAAGAAGAGACACCCCTCTCTACTTCTACGCGCAGCCTATGTACCGTCCTCGAGGAACTCAATATTTTACACGCGCATATACATGATTCGGATAATTGAACAACACCCCGCGAGCTTTCTTTGGTCGAACCCGGCAAGGGTCAGACCACCAGATAGCAACAAACACGTGGACAAGACGATACAAAGTCCTTGGCGAGAGGAAAGTCCGCGGCTTCGCGCACCTCCTCCGTCAGCCACGACTAAAACACCACAGAAAGAAGAGTAACCACCCTCTCTACGACAGTCCAGATGCAAAAACTAAGACAATGTACCACAACAACAACGGTACCAAACCCTGTGCCATTCGACCGGCACCGTCCGCCGTGCAACGTCGACGACCTCGCATTATTTTACAAATGAACAGGATGCACACGCATCCCTTGAGCCTCTCTCGACAAACACATGATCACCCGTAGTTTTACAGAACCCCCGCCCGCGCTAACAAAAAAAAAACACAGCACCGTCTGCAGTCACAGCCAAAAATACGAAACCAAAATTTAAAGACACACACGTCGACAACAACAACGGAACAAGACCGTCTTTTTCTACGCGCAGAGTACCCTACCATTCGACTAGTGTACCGTCCGCCCTGCAGCGTCGATGACCTCACACTATTGTACACATGAGGATATGTACACGACGAGGTGATCTCATAATTTACATGATCATCCGCAAGTTTACAAAAATCCGTGCCCCCACGACTAAAATAAAAAATGCAGCAAGAGTCGTCACTTCTCCCATCACGGGAAAAAACGAAACAAAAATGCCTTCTGTTGGCAGTGCGCGCAAAAGAAAGCTAGACACACGCCAAACCAAACCACAGCGACTCGCCTCCGAAGAGACATGGTCGGTCGATGGTGCCACCTTGCGGCCTCCCACCTGCGTTCACTTTCGCCGCGCACGGGGGGTTCTGAACAGGCTGTGGTACACGCCAAGAGGGCACAGCTTCTATCCAGAAGCCTCTCCTGCTGCTCCTGCCCCTCCGGCAGCTGCTCCCGTCGCCGCCCCTTGAGCAGCTCATCCAGCCGCGGCCGACGCCGGACTCGAAACCGTCAGGTACGGCTTGAAGAAAATGTCCGCGTCTGCTTTGGACGTAATGTTGTCCGGCGTCAGCTTCTTGTCTTTGGAGATCTTGGACACGCAATTGCCCAAAAATGTGCGCACTCTGCAAGAAAGGGAAATGGGCGCGAGCCGAGAGAGAACAGGAGGCGACGCTCAGCCCGTGTCCCGAGGGCGATTGCAAAGCCCCCAAAACGTCCACAGTCATCAGACACCGGTAGAAAATGCATGGTTCAAAGCCTTCACACATAGGACAGATCAGATCCACGCAGATCGAGCTAAATAGCTCTTTTGTTGAGGGTTATGATATGTCCCTGTTGATCGTTAGGGCATACTCCGAGTAGGTGTTCGGTGTAAGTTTCCCCGAGGTGATCTGAAGGACATAGGGAACCGGGCCCATACGTAGGGCATTTTTATGTTGGACAGGAAGACACAAATAAAAATCATCGATGTTTGAGAGGGGTGGAGGCGAGTTGTTACCCGCGCTCCCACCAATCACATGTCGATAATGTAGGACAGAGATATGTGTAGAATATTGACTGGTTGTTTCACGCCGCCGAGCGGGAATCCCCTGAAAGACGTAGCACAGCAACAGAAGCGGCAGCAGCAGCACATACATGATGACACGCACACACACGTAGACAACACACGAGACAACAAGCACAGCAGCACACGAGACTGCTGTAGGCCAAGGCCAGCCAAAGGTACACATCATAGGAGGCTTCGGGTGCGAGACTGTCAGAGCCCGTCGCCTGCTGCTGGCAGCGTAAAAGCGAGGGAAAAGCGAGTGCACACAAGTCAGTCAATCTGCGGTCTTTCTCCGTCGACTGCCGACAGGCCAATCTTTGATCCACAACAGATGCACCCCGAAACAGCGAGACAATGACGCGTACACACTTAGGGGCCATCGGGGCGATTTTTTTAGAGCCTGTTGCATGCTGCTAGCAGAGTTAGCAAGGAAAGTAAGTAGTGCACATCCACACAGCAGCAGCAGCAGCAGCAGCAAGCAACAGATTTGAGAGCTTCTCGTTTACACCATCAAATAACGTCCGGCGTTCACGTCTGGCTGGTGGTGGCGGGTGAGGTGTGTGTGTGTGCAGTGGCAGTGGTGGCCTCTGTGTGGTGGCCTATATAGGCTACATCCATATCTAACTACACCTGTTTGCCTCTCTCTCTCTCTCCTCCCCTTCTTTTTCGCGCTCGCTTCATTATATTTCGTTGGACCCCTACGTACGGGAGGCGACCAGGACATAGGCGATCAGGGTATGTTTGCCAGAGGTGAGCTGAAGGACATAGGTGATCGTGGAATGTTGGTTCGGTGGTGACCTGAAGGACACAAGGTGAGCTAGCTCATGATCTGTCCGATGTGTGAAAGCCTAGCCTTGTGAGTGACAATAAAGTGTGCATAGATCGACCGGGTACGGCCGGGGTAGCACGTCGTCGGAGACTCTCTGTTGGTTGTCCTTGAGGAGGCAACACTACACTCACGTCTGGTTGAAGACCTGGTCGTTGGTAGTATCGAGGTACTTCCGCTTGATCTTCTTGCTCGGAGGCGCGCCGCCGTTCCTTCCTCCTCCGCACGCCGGAGTGCGGTACTTGTCCGCCCAGTCAGCTGCTCGGAGCATGGCGTTGAACCCCGGAGCCTCATAAACATGCAGCAGTTCAGGCCCCAGCTGTCCCTCGGACCCCTGGCTCTCGTCGGGGTTCTCTTTGTTGTACTGCCGGCGGTCCTCGTCGAGGACTTCAACGAGCCAACGCACCACCTGGAACATGATGTGAGTCATTACCTAAATGGCAGGGAAGTCGCGCGTCGGCCGAAGACGTGATTGATATCAGAGCAAGCAGAAACAAGGCGATAGGTAAGGATTGTGTAGCGTCCTGCTTGTCAGCACAAACCACTATTTACCGAACCCATTGGCTTGCTGGACCATCTGTGGGGGTACAATCGCTTTCTCGAGAGTTCACGTACAAGGGAAAGCAGCCTAGATAGAACAGGGGAAAGAGGGCTAATACAGTAGGGGTTTGCCAGGTTTGGAGGCCAATACCTTGGCTTCCTTCCTGCCTACACCTCCTTTGAGGTGAAAGAACGGAAGGTATGCGGGGCAAATTGAACAGGGGGGTACATGTACCCTTCGGGGACAACAAGGCGTGCCTGGTTTCTCTCCCTCTCTCTCGCTCGGCTCGTGTTGAGCAAAACATATAGCTGGGAGGGAAACAATACACGGGCTCCCATCTCGACCAAAATATAAGCAAAAGAGCGTAGTGCGGGACGTGGGGCACATCATTCCAAGCAAAAGAAAGTCGATGATGCGCGAGCGGGGGGTAGGTGGGTGGGCGGGGAAGTGAAGTCATGCCGGGGCCGTTCATAGCAGTGGGACAGCAACTACATGATACAGACACGGTTAAGTTTGATAAGTTCAAGAATTCTTTCATTTTTTTTCTTCCACGTACACCTATACTGAATGAAACATTCGGGACACCGTGTGGAACACCGACAGACGAAAGAAAAACGATACCCTCAACCCTCGCATTGTATGCCCTTCATGTCTCCGCTCCATTCCCCCAAGTTAATTACTCAGCCAACCCGTATAGCCTCCACCCCTGTGGGGCTACCTGACCCTCTCTCCTCACCCCAACATACAACATATGAATGTTCTCCACAAAACAAAATGACAAAATATTCATAATTTTTTGTGGGCGCTTGTCGTGACCGACCGATTTTGTGCAACCTGACCCCCCCCCCCCCCCTCTCCTGAACGACGAGGGCGGGCGGGGGGGAAAGCCCAACAATCCTGTATCCACCCCCTCACTCCCTTCTCTATTGGCCCCCTCTTGGGACCACAGGCTCCCCGCTGTCGAGGGGGGCGCGTCGAGGACAAACTGCAGGCGGGCCTGATCCCTGGGTCCTCCGGGGGGGGGGGGGGGGG
>FN648515.1:144085-178454 GCA_000310025.1 Ectocarpus siliculosus
ATCGGTGTTTCTTCGGGGGGGGGGGGGGGCACGGAGCACAGCTCACTACACCCCCCCTCTGGTCTATGTTTTCAAATTCCGATCCACGACACAAACAACGCTTTCCTTCTGAACGCTACATATTCGCCCTGATCACGTTGAGCTGCGTGTCATAAGACATACTAGCTGTCGCTACAACGAGCGACAGCTGATAAATGTAACTGCTGTCGTCAGACGTGTGGGTCCACGGGTGGAAACAGAGTGCATACACCACACACTTGATACTTCACCTACCTGCTGTACGCTGGTGTGAGACCTGTGGTAACGTTACCTTTCACCTGCCCCCCCCCGTCCACATCCCGCTTTCGTGATCATACATACCCCCCGCATACTATTGCTGAAGCTCCTGTTCCCTCTTTTTTGTTCGGTGTTGTCCAACTGCTAGCAAAACAGAAGGACACAAGTCAGTTCTCGTCACCTAGCGCACCAATCGTCTTGGTACCACTTCGAGCGTGTGCTCCATTGCGATATCTAGGGCCGTGACAGTTGTGTTAGGCATAGGTGCTGTGTGTGGGAAGACCTTCGTGGCGGCGTGGAATCTAAATCGCTTTTTTTTTGCCCGGGCAATCGGGCCACATCGCAAGGCGAAAACGCCAAACCGGATTTCACATCGCCACGATGCTCTCACCCCACACAGCACTCAATGCCCAACACAACTATCTTGCCCAGAGACACCACAATGGATCACACGCTGGAAGTGGTGCGATGGCGATCGGCGTCCTAGGTGTCGAGAACTAACGTGGTGCTGTGCTCACATTGCTGGCAGTTGATGAACGCGGCGGTAACAAAAAATCATGCACGACAGACAGCACAATGCATACCGTCATCACACCACAGAGAGTCCAGCCCAATCGAGCCCAGATGCTATTGCCCGCTGTGCGTGTGTTGTCTGCTGTGTGGTGTCGCCCGCAGTGCGTATGTTCTCTGCTGCAATCCTCTGTGCGTTCCGAGAACAAAAGTGCATCTGCTGACCCCTGTATTCGAAAATCAAGTCATGTACTCTAAAACTGAATAGACTGTACAAACGGTTTGGTCTTGATGGGGCCCTATATTGCGGCGAGACCTCAGGCCAGATTAGAAATCTCGCTTCGCTCGAGCAAAATCTAAAAACAGGTTAAAATGTCTCACCCGAGCGTCGAAATCCTTGTCCCGGCTGAGCGCGAAGATCTCCCTCAGGGGCCGATTTGTGTGCTGGTCGCGAACGGTTCGGAACGCTCGCCCCGCAAGCTCTCCGGTCGATGCATGCTGCGCGTTTGTCGAAACGTCAGTCCAACACAAGTAACAGTTCGACTTTCGGGTTTTGCGAGAAAGCTACTTTGAACCTTGCAGCAGTTGCCGACAAATCAAAACACGCGCCAAGAAAAATGTGTTCGAGCCGGGCGACGACATGTATCCGCGAGCTATTGAATGAGGAAAACAAAGAGGGAGAGCGCAAAAGCAGCGGGTCGTAGCCTACGACCACAACCGCTTCATGTAGTAAGCTTCAGGAATCACGCAACACGCCGCGGGTATGTATTGCCGAATAGTACGCCTTTCGCCAGTATGCTCGCAAATATGTCTTCTGGTACAACCAAGTAGCCCACGACACGTGACCAAAACCATATTCTTTGGAGAGCATGTGCTTGAGCTTATCATAGTACAAGAGAGAAACATGCGCGTCCCTGTTGAAGCATATATCGACCACCATTTTTGCTCCATTTGGCGCCGAAGGCAACAAGATTGTGTTCTGAGGCACGCTGCAATAGCTCTCTCCGATTCACTGGCTGTAATTCAATGAGCGAAAAAAAATACTTCCGCAACACGCACACGCACACGCACAATATGAGCACAAAACAACACGGCACAAGCCAATACGGACTAATCTACGACGAAGAACCCGCCATCGCCTTCCCAAGGGCACACACTCACCAAGACATTGTGGAGAAAACAGAATGAACAACGCCCAACAGCACACAAGTTGCGTCGTCCCCGAGAGGCAACCACCACACAAAAGACGAATCAGCCACTCACATGCTTCAATTCCTTGAGCAACGTCTCTTTAAGCTGGGCGAGGGCAATGAGGCATGATTGCCGACGCGCGGGAACCTCGTTCTCCCTGAAACTATCATCCTCGGACTCCTCCTCGTCGGCGGTCTCGATGTTCCTCTTGGCTACGCGGTCGAGGGTTGCCGTGAGGCTGTCGAAGATGACAAGCCGATGGCCTTGTACATTTCGCAGGACCTGGTCGTCAATGCCGCGACAAACTTTGCTGAAAAGCGTGCGGCAGCGGGCATTACGGCGACAAATGCGTGCGACAGGATGGGGGGAGGGGCGAGGGGGGGGGGGTTAGTGGAAAAACACAAGACGTTTTCTTCGGCGACACCCAAAGAAGAGTGGTGGCGCGTTTTCGCATTGGGGGCTGGAACCCATTCCCAAGGGGATCGAGAGCTGGCCGGCGTGTCTCTCTCTTTCATTGTCGTCTTCCGTAATGATGACGTTGCAAATCCTTTGCTTCTCGGCGAGAACCTACGATGAGCTCTCCAGAGCGGCTCAGCCCGACGTCCTCATCAGGGGCTACAATACGCCACAACGATTTTCATGTCCAATCTTGCACAGCAGTGGGGTCGAGGCTGTGTAGCTGAGCCTAGCTGTTGAGAGCTTTCGAACCTTACCACTAAATTGATGTTATTGGCTAGCAGCGCGCCCTTCACCGCCGCTTCGCTGCCCGTCAGAGGGTGGGACATGTGCTTCGCCAGGAATGAAACGAGACGCTTCCCGTCCTTGTAGTCGTCCACGTCGATCCACCTGGTCTGCACAGCAATAGATACAAGCAGGGACAGGGACGAGCAGCACGGAGATCAAACAATGGTAACATTAAATTCAAGGCCGCGACACGAGGGATTAGTGTTTGATTCTCTCTTCTCTGCGCGCTGTCTTCGAATGTAGTGTGCGAACAGGTACTTAATTTATTTTTTGGCACGTATACGTACTGCAGGGATTGTAGGTGCACTTCTTCTTGACGCCGGCCCTTTCCTTGCAAAGTGTGAGTGTTCTTTATACTGTATCTTCTGATGGCTCTAGCATTTTTGTGACCACCGACCGAGTCTTCGCTAGATTTTGGGAATAGCAACTGACACTTGTTTATTGTGAAGAAAAGAACAACAACAACAACAACAACAACAGCGAAAGATATGAATATGACAACCAGGGTGACTCTGCTTCTCGACGCCCGCACTCGTTCGGTTGCATATCCTCCTCACTCCTCAGCTCCTCAGCGCTCTCCCGCATCCCACTCTTGCCCAGCCTTCGTGAGTCTCTTTTCTACTCTTCTCTTTCGTATGCACAGATGTCGGAAAGGCGAGTATCTTTCAGCCAGTCAACCTCGTTTAAAACTCACCAACCGCATCTTTTACGCGATAAAAAAACATGTATCTTGGAATCGCTTCCTTAAGCGTGACGGCGGAAGCCCCCGAAGCCCCCGAAGCCCCTTGCACTTGTACTGTAGTGTGAGGATTCACTTTGCGTGCCGAAAGATCGCCGTTGTGCCTCGGCTAAGAGCAAAAAACACAAATAGAGACCAGCAGGGAGACACAGGCAGCCCACCCCAAAAGCACGCTTATCAGCAATGCGCACAGGACTCACATAGTGCAATACTATTCACCCATGCCTAACCTCTCTGACGTGGGGCAGATATCCTTTCCAGATCCAATCTACTGCCTACCGGTACTGCAAGATTCAAACGCAAAATACCACCTGAGGGTGCATACAGCACCCTGAACACGTGATCAACCCGGTGCCGCATCCGTGGGGGAGAGCAGAGCAAGCGTACACCGGAGCCGATGCTAACGTACTGCCTCGGTGCTTGATGTTGTTGTGATTGCGGTGCGTGTGGCTCCCAGTATTGGGAGTGGAGGGTGGTTCGTCTGCTGTGTGCAAAATTTCGCACAAAGGCAAGGGTTTTCGGGACTACAGCTCTGATCACAGCTCCGATCACAGCTCTCTATTTGTAGTACAGATTAGTACAATTTATCACGATTTTTATGCATTTTGTGCGATAGTGGATGATGGTCTCGATTCTCTGATGCGCGGGCCGTTTATTTCGTCGATCTGGCGCTTCTGTGAGGCGGTTTCCCGTCAGTGTATGCTCTGTCCAAACATGAGGTGGAGAAGATGTGCCAACAGGTATTGCTTGGACAGGTACATCTTCTGTGCGGACGGTTGCTGTCGGAGACGGCATGCACACCTGCTCAGAAACTACTCCTGCTGTACAGTCTATTTCTCTCCGCATAGCTGCTACTGCTGTACAACAGTAGTACTACTGTACTCACTCCTGTTCGTCACCCTTACATACACCGCGTCCCTATCCCTGTGAGCCCATGTGGGGGCTCACAGGGACCCACTGCTGCACTATCCTTGCCGCCGTGACTTATGGATGTACACGCACGCTTGGAAAATCTTTGACCGCAGAGAGCCAGTTGTGGGGAAAAAGACATAAAAATTCAAATCAACCCAGTCACGAAATGAAGTTGGGTCATAGTCTACAGCAGTACTGACATCTTCGGAGAGATCCCTGGGAACGAATGGGAGAGCGAGCCAGCGAGAGAGAGAGAGAGAGAGAGAGAGCGAAAGAGAGAGAGAGACAAACAGAGAGAGAGAGAGAGAGAGAGAGAGAGAGAGAGAGAGAGAGAGAGAGAGAGAGAGAGAGACAGAGAGAGACAGGCAGACAGAGAGAGAGAGAGAAAGAGAGAAAGAGACAGAGAGACACAGAGAGAGAGAGAGAGAGCGAGAGAGAGAGAGAGAGACAAACAGAGAGAGAGAAAGACAGAAAGAGAGAAACACACAGAGACAGAGAAAGAAAGAGAGGGAGAGAGAGTATAGAGGTCGTGGCGGGTTTATTATTGGGTGCAAATCCAAAGGGACGGGGCAAAAGGTTCATACTACATCGGGTGGGTGTTCCCCCCTCACCTCATCCGTGAGGGTTGTCACGCAACCTTCGCACTTTGGTCCTGATCTTCGCGACGTGCTTCTGCATCTTTTCCTCCTTCTTCTGCAGTTGAGACTGCGACTGTGCTGCTGCAGCATGCTGGGGGTGAGCAGTATTGCCCGTGCTGCTCATAGCGCTGATGGTGTATATGCTCTTTGCACGTAAGAGGGACGGGAGCGCGGGAAGGGAGGGACACACTGGCTCTGTCGTGCGTGTCCACGTCAGCTCCAACCATTTTTTTCTCGGGAGCCCCCCCCCCCTATGGAAATTATGCACCTTCCGTGGGCCCCCTCCGCACTCCAATCTGCGCGCCCCCGAGTTGTTCCTCCCTTGTTCCTCCGCACACACACATTGAATAACTACAATCGCGTGTTGTTGCCGGCATTGCGATGACCTCGATATTTTTTTCCCCTTGGCGAGATGACTCCCAAGGTTGCCGCACCGCCGAGATTGCCAAGGTTGCGTGTTGCCCGTATTGCGATGACCTTTGGATTCTTTATCCCTTGGCGAGGTGACTCCCAAGGTTGCCGCACCGCCGAGATTGCCAAGGTAGCGTGTTGCCGGCATTGTGATAACCTTTGGATGTTTTACCCCTTGGCGTGGTGACTCCCAAGGTTGCCGCACGGCCGAGATTGGCAAGGTAGCGTGTTGCCCGTATTGCGATGACCTTTGGATTCTTTATCCCTTGGCGAGGTGACTCCCAAGGTTGCCGCACCGCCGAGATTGCCAAGGTTGCGTGTTGCCGGCATTGTGATAACCTTTGGATGATTTACCCCTTGGCGTGGTGACTCCCAAGGTTGCCGCACGGCCGAGATTGCCAAGGTAGCGTGTTGCCGGCATTGTGATGGCCTTTGGATGTTTTACCCCTTGGCGTGGTGACTCCCAAGGTTGCCGCACGGCCGAGATTGCCAAGGTAGCGTGTTGCCGGCATTGTGATAACCTTTGGATGTTTTACCCCTTGGCGTGGTGACTCCCAAGGTTGCCGCACGGCCGAGATTGTCAAGGTACAAAATTTAGGAAAATGAGGCACATCCACCTTGGCAAGGTGGGGGGGGGAGGGGTATTTTCTCCACAAGGGGGTTCGACCTCCACCTGTGTACTATAGCGGATCATTGCAGCATACGTGTGTGTGCGGAGAATTTTTGAAAACCAGCACAACCTTTCCAACACCCTCACATTACAACGTCTCGTGCATCAAAACCAGGACACCTATAAATTGGTTTGGACCACACTCAAACCAACAAGAAAATAGGGAAAACGCAGCACTGCCAATGGCATAAACAGTGGGTTGGTGGCGTGTCCACGCTCGGTATGCGGAGATAGCGGAAAAGGACGGGATAAGAAAAAAACAATATGTACGAAATCTACGAACCGCTGTGGTAGAGCATCAATCAAGAGGTGATGACAACCAACTGGCATAACGGCACAGGTATAGAGCAGATTGCCTACAGGAACTCGCAGCCATATGGATGGATGAAAGCCCCTGCCGGTTGTACCAGGTGAAGAGCATGTGTGTATGGCGCAATGGCCCCGAAAAAACGTTGTGTCCAGAGCGCAACATGCGGTGCATTAGCATTTTGTGAGGAAAGTGCGTGTACAGCAGTCCATGTCATCTGGTGTGGTCCCCATCAGCACACATGTCCTCTGATGCGATACCTTGTTGCCATCCTCAACAGCAAACCAACCTGTTATACCTCCCTCCGTCCAGGACAAGCACTGGTAGCCATGGTGCGTGCATGAGAGATACGATCTCGTGTTGTGCGCAGGACTCAAGCATTCCAGCAGCACAGCAAAGTAAAGCACGACAATTTTCTGACGTACACCCGGTGAACAGTTTTACACTGGAATAAAATGTGGTGCCAGCTCTAAAAAAACAAATCCACCATCATCTTGGTTTTAGAGTGGGAGTCAAAAAAGATTTATTTCGTGCATGCATTTAGTTGTAGATTCGCGTGTCCGCTGTGTTACGTTCTTGAGGATCATAATCCCCCCCCCCACGGGGAGCGATACCATGAACAGGGTGCAACTCACCAGTGTCTTCGATACCCCTATGAGGGGGCCCATTTCATCGAAAAATAGGTCTGTTTAAGTCATGCATCCGAGGTGGTAGCGATTGAGTTCTACACGATTGTGAGCGAATCCACCCTCTCTAAAAGAGATCGTCAGTTGAAGCAAGCAGCAACTGAGCCAAAAGTAGACGGCCCTGCGTGTAAACAAAACTAAAGTTATCCTTACTCCTCTACCATGTCACAGTGGTTATAACGCTATTGCTTAAGGTAGCTCACTCATGTGTTAGCGTAACAAGCACTGGCTAGGGTTCAATTACTTTTTTCCATTTCATGGTCAGGTTCATGGTCTCTTACCATTTAAGTCAAGGGGGGACTAACAAGGGGGAACTAATCAAGGAGGGACTAGCAAGGGGGGTCTACCTCCTGCTGCATTGACTCACAACTGGTTGCTGCTTAGCGATGTGGGTCAAAGTTCCTCTTCCGAGATTGGCCGTGTTAACAGTGAGCGATCACCCAAAACACGTGTTGAGGCGGAGCTCTAGCGGGGCTCCGCCAATGATTCAGGTACACCCTGGGGTATACCCTAGCCCTCCTCAAACCATCGTGAAATGGAATGATTCTCAGTATTTAGCGCCCGTTTATGACATCAAACTTGACTTCACACAGGGTACCAATATCCCAGGATCCGTTTGCTAGCTTCGTTCGTCTTGTACTCAAGGCCTTAGATTCGAATATTTGAGTTATATGGAAACGATACACGAGAATGCCGAATTTGAGGGGACAAGCCGAACGATTAGAGATCCCGTCCTCACCCATTCCAAAAAGTTACGTTATTGGATCTGGCTACAGTGGGAGCCCATGGGCTGACGTGGACACCCATGGGCTTCCCTGGACACCCATTCCCTTGCCCATGGGGTCCCATGGGCACCGTCGCCCTTGCCGATGGGACCCCATGGGATAGCACCCATGGTTAGTTGTTGTGGCAATCCATATCCAGACACTAGGGCAAGGAACGGGCACGGAACGCCCCCCCCGCCTTGAAGCGGCGCCAGGGCCCGAAGAGGCCGGGAAGGATGTAACGGCCCCGCAAGCGTATGGAAGTGAAGAATGCACAATTGACCCTAAAACGAAGGCGATCGTGCAGAAGTAGTTACCAGAAGTCGAGAAACGTATGCCTAGAGTAATAAAGCAGTGCCAAAGTTGGTTGGTAAGTTGGTAAAAACAAATGATGCATCAGACGCGCTGAAGGATCGCTAGGAATGTGACCTTCATGAATCGGGTCGGGCGCTTTCCCATTTTTCCACATTTGGTTATTGTGTAAAATCAACCTGACACGGGTTGGGTTTGGTGAGAGAAATCCCGGCGTGTTTGCCACGTGTTGTGTGTATTGGTATTTTCGTTGCCTTTCGCGTGGGCCTCCCGCTGCCGTCTGTTGATTTCGGTGTTTTTCAGTGGACCACTCTCTCTCTCTCCTACGTCGTCGTTGTGCCGCCGTGTACATTCATCGTACACGGTTGTCGGTGTCCATGGTGGCAATCCATGTGGTGTGTCGCATGTCGATCTTGCGACGTGTTGCGGACTGTGACAAAATCGACGTTGCAACTGGACTGTGTGTGAAGACCACCGGACGCGGCAAACTCTACTGTCTGATGACACGCCCATTCCGAAAGAGATCTTGTGCGTTGCTTCATTCATGGGTGTGGTGGGTGTTCTGGGACGTGCAGGATGTGCGCGTGGTATGTGCGGGCACAAATTGGGAGATTGCTGGAGCCGAACAGCAGCAGCAGTGTTTGGCGTTCAATCATGGTCTTCCCGTGGAAGAAGGAATCAATGATGATCAACAAAGCTTTCGGCATCGCCTCTGCACTGCCGGCGCAACCATCTCGTGGCTTTGTCGGAAAATGTCTCAGTTGGTGGGACTTGTGGCGCCCGGTAGGGCAGGATGGCGTCCTGCATCGGCCACGAAAAAAAAAATGAAAACACAAAAAAAGTAGTACGACGTTGACGACGACACAACTTCGAGTATTAGTGAACATGATGTGCTCGGTACACCTGTTTCGTCAAAAATTGCTCGCTAGCGCCCTGCTGCTTTTCTGCATTGCGCCACCATTCCTCCGTACATACTCATGCCCCTCGCCCCATCTGTGGCTTGCAGCTGCGCACTGGCTCTTTTTCTCTTGGACAAAATCTTATATTACGATCAGTACAAAAAAATCACAAAACCCAAAGTTACGAGGCCATACGAAGTGTGGACAAAATGTTAAAAGTCCAATCTGGAAAAGCCCTGACGGAAGCCCTACTTTGACTATTTGGGTATGGGATCGGTAAGCCTCGTGCATCGCCGTTGCCGCTTACACTTTGCACCAAAACGCCGTAGCGGCATCTTCATTGTAGAGTTCGAGCGAAGGATGAGAACTACTCGAGTTTTGCCACCTGGAAACGTTTAGAGCTGCTGCCGGAGGGTTCACTGTTCGCGCAAAATCCCACTCTTGCGTGGAGTGGTGTGCTTTGTTAGGGTGGATAATGTGGCTCGAGAGCAGCTCCGATATATTTCCACGCTGGCCTGTCCAGCAGAACGGTTCTTCGATCGCCCGAAGCGTAGCGCCTTAACGACAAAACAAACAAGGATTCGCGGCATCATTTCGAAAGAGTGCAGCGGTTGGGAATCTTCGGTCAGGCATAATCCCTTTGGTTCGTCGTAGTGTTTCAAAAGAATTCCAGTTTTACGTTGTCGCTGAAACAGTCAACGACAAGCAACCTAGGTTTTGGGTGTCTGCCCTAGTTAATGATGCACAACCGCACAGAAGTATTTCGTTGATAGCCTTCGTCGCATTGGCAGAAGTTCGGGGATCCCCACGCCGTTGGAATATAGGGTGGTGCCGCAGGGCTGCTTGCAGTTCGAGAGAAAGTGCAGGCCAACAACGCGACCCTCTTTCTCACTCGCATCGTCGACAACTGATGTAGTAATCGAAGTGTGATCTAGCGCCACCCGTCAACCATCTTCCAACTGATGTAGTCATCGAAGTGTGATCTAGCGCCACCTGTCAACCATCTTCGACTCACAAGCCACATAGTCAGAAAGTGATGCCCTCACTCGGCGGCTACTGCACACTACACCACATTTCGCCAAGACACGGGATGAAACTCCAAGAGCATTGAAGACTACACACGAACAAGGTTGGTTAGCATTTACTTGTGGTGAGGTGATTTGAAGGGTATATGTGATACATTTTGGCATCTACCGCTCTACCGCCCTAACGTCGGATAGATGCAACCATGTATTATGTACATGCCAACTTTTCGCACACATGACACCGTTAGCGATGTATCTCTTCGTGGACTCAGGTACGAATCGACATGTTCAAAATGTATGATGAAAGTTGGGTTGCTCTCGGTCGAGCTTCTGCAAAATGTCGGATGGCAAACGTAAGCAGAATATATATACATTGGGGATCATGTCAATATAGTGTTGGTTCGGAGAATATTGTCGTACGACGCACTACAAGGAAATATTGTTGGATGGGAGAATATTGGCTTGCTTTTTGGCCAAATGCAATCCTAGACGCAGTGAGCTTCCCACCAAAAAAGCCAAGTTTACGATCGTCTTCGTCAAGACACAACGCGGCCTTAGACTCCTATGCAAGTACTTTCTCAATCTATGCGACTGCCAATGCGAAGCACGTCCAAGCCTCGACACCCGCTGGGTCACTCCGACACGGTCGTTGACCATCCACGCTCTGCGAGGCACGAAGAATGAATGCCGAGGAATGGTTTGCCTTCGTTGCCCCTTACACCGTAACAAACGCGCAACATGCACACTTCGCACATTCCACCGCAATTACGTCCATGCAAACGCCGCGGAATGCGTTCGTATGACAGTTCCAACCATGCGAGACACAGTTCAAGATGATCGGAGTATTCGTGTGGGCACCACGTCGCATTTCGGCGCCAAAAAAGGGTCCGCGTAAAGTCCGCGCAATGCTCTGCGACACGATCATGCGTGCTGACGCTTCGACAGTCGGCGAGTTCCTTTGGCATGAAAGCCGACCATCGACGCTCTAAGACACACACCCCACTAGAGATTCGGCTTATTCTATGTATTGCTGGCACTCGTGACGGGACACGAGTAGTATGAGCGTCGAAGTGCGTGCAAGAAATGTTCGAGCTGACGACCGTTGTCTGCAGAAACCCCACTCCTAGATTTACCTACCGCCATTACGAATGAACAACCTGTTCGGGGTACCAGCTGGTAAAGCATAATCTCGGGAAGATCCGGGGATGCCGCACATTGTATCTCAGGATAGTTGGGGTACCATGGTGCTTCCCCTCGGGCGTGTGTGCTCGCCAGTGTACGAGAGAGACGCAAACGTGAATGGAAACAAATCACCGAAACAAGAGCTGAGTGAGGGAGAAAACGGCAGGACTCCCGGCCGGAAACATCAAACGAAACCAAAGTCTACTACACATCGATCCGTATTCGCTTTGTCCAACCCCCCCCCGCACCAGCACTTGCCTTTCGCCATACTCGCGTAGCTCCATATTCGGACCTCGTTTGCAAGTATTTGATGGGGTCATCATCACAAGTTGATCCCCACCTGACGAAAAAAAAAAAGTACTACAGTAGTCCACGCCGCAAGAAAAATACTGAACTTTGAAATTCTGAACTTGAACCCAAACATAATGTGCCAGCCTCAGGCGATTAAATCAGTTACCACATCGTGATACCCCCTTTTCGCTCACCTCTAAGCACTTGGTCAGCCCTTTCGGACCTATCCAAGTAGTGGCTTTGCAGGATCACCATATCTTCTAGCCTCGCGATACCAAAAATTGCCGTGTAGAAGGCAAATGTAAAGACGAGGCCGGCATCGGTCATGTCGTTGGAGACCCTCGCCCAATCCTTGGCGAATAGTGTGGGCATGTATAGGAAGTCATTCTGGACACCCATGCAGTACGTGGATGGGCTCCCCAGATTTGCCTCCAAGCGCGCGCGGAACCGGTCGTCTGAGACCTGAGCGGCAAGAGTCAAAAGTGGGGCAAGAAATACACTGAGTAGGGGCTAAGGGGTAGAGATGGGCTCATACTTCCCCGTTGGATTGTTTTCATTCCCACGGTAACGAGCACCTAGATTGTATCACCATCCTGAACATTCTTTGGGGTTCCTGAATACACACTCTGTGCTCCTGTTTCCTTTCGCTGTGTCTACGACAGCGAATTCGCATCGGGCATTTCCTCTCGCTAGCTCGGACAACATGTTTACCCCAACTTGGTTGGAATCACAACGCAGAAGAAAACGGGGCGTGATGAATACTACACCTCGAAGAATGCTCGAGCCTCCCTCGAAAAGCGTTGGAAAACCTTCTTTTTTCGACCGTCGGATTCGACGTCAGCGCACGGCCCCAGCGCGGATCGCCATATTACGTCACAACCGGACGTGTTTACCGCTCGCGAGAGCTGACCTGTTCAGCCGCGGACAAAAAGCACTTAGCCCGGGGGGGTTGATCAGCAGTTGCTCTCTACTTTCAATCACTGCTCGAGCATGACCTCCGACGACCGCATATGTTCATGTTCGTATGTAACAGGTGTTCCGTTGAGGGGGGTAGGCGTAGGGTGCAAGGCAATCGGGTGAGCGAATTCCTCTAAGACCACGCCCAGGAAACGAGGGCGTTCCTGCGGTGGTGCCGATGGAATGCCATCGCGGGCCATGGCCAATGGCACGCCGGCCACGACATCTCCACATACCTCAGCAACCGCAGCAGGCTATGTAGAAGGGTTAGAGTCTACAGGTCCAAGAAGGTGAAACACACGATTGTCTAGCGCGCTGGGAAGGCCAGATGAGCCGCCGGGCAGCAGGCAAGGGGGACATTGAACAAAAATGTTCATGAGCTCAAGCGGTAGCAAAAACAAAATCGAATGGAGCTCCCGCACGTACCTACTCTATCACCCACCCATGTTAAGCAGCACATCATCCGTAATGAAGAGAAAACCCGACGGTGTTTCGTAGTTCGGCCGAGGTCGTAAAACGGCGTCAACAAATGACCGCTGCATCATCCAGCCGCCCCCGTTTCTGTCCACGACGTGGACTTCCTCTGGGATTACTGAGCTGCCGCCGGTGGCCAAGGGACGATAAAAAAAGAGAAGGCGGGCAGGCACCATTCCTGAAAACATCCCAATGGAACCTTGCACGACGTAGGTTTCGACGGGGTGAGGCGAGTCACGAGACGAGACCAAACCAGCAAGAGAAATAAAAGGCCTGCCCCCAAAACCCCGGTGTGTTTTCAAGACTGACCACGGCCGGCATGAAATCTGACCTATCCAAGCTGGCGCCGTAGCACGGGTATCCGGCAGAGGCAGAATTGCGTTGTTGGGATGAACGCGGATCGCACCAAGTCCCGTCCACGTAGAACTCGATGCTAGCGAAGAATGGGCCGTACATGTTTTTGAACTCATCGAGCCTCGATAGTAGGTCCAAAAATTGCACGTATATCACCAGGACCACCTTCGACAGGCAAGAAGGTACCGGCGGGAATACCGCGTTGAACCCCAGTTGTGGGTCTTTTGTGGATGCCGCCAACGGGGATTTGGACACTTCTGCCAGACGCAACAGATAACGGAAACGGATCAATATAAAAATGGAAAATCAAAGCATGCCGGTTGCCAATGCACATCTCCTTCCGTGGCACAAGCCTACAACCTAGTCCGCGTCGTCTTTTCAGCTCTGTCCATCCTGTTGTCAACCCCCATTTTGCCGTCTTCACTGGTATGGCTCCTGACACTGCCTTCCTGGAGTCATTTCTCGACCGGTTGCCCAATCAGAACTCACGGTCCTCGATGGTGGGCGTAGAGATTCGCATGCCCTCAATTTCCTGAGCCCCAGAAACAGAGTCCACCAGGCAAAGAGAAATGAATGACCAGAAATAAAGCACACGCATGGCGGAACAACACCTGCATCGAACGACCGACCAAACGGGGTCACTTAGGGTAGCAAGAACGGCGAAGATGCGGGTGATAAGGAGGAGAGAGAATATCATGGAGATTCCTTCTTGTGGGGGTCACTGGGGCCATATTCGTTTGAAATGCAGACAGGTGCATGGGTGTGGCAGTCAATGCGTTGCAGAGGGCAGCCAATGCGTGGCGGTCCGTCGATGCCATCGCAGAAGTGGGCCTGGTGGGAGTGCACATACACGTTTTTTTTGCGGAAGTTTGCTACGTGTTCAGTGGAAGGAAAATATATCACCATTTCCCTCTAAATGAGGCGCGATCGCAACAGAGAACCGGTGGAGACAGCCCGCGCGCCAACGTAGAGCGACGTGATTGATGGCGTCTAAATCTGCAAATCGCGAATCCCTCACCGCTGTTTGGGGCGGACGCCCGCGTCAGATCGGGCTCTCATAAGTGAAGTGTGAGCTTTTCCGAAAAGGCGTTTCTGGAACACACGCTCGCAAGAGTCAAAGCACCAGGGAGCCGGCTGAGACAGCCCACGCGCCAAACGTTGACCGTTGTAGCTGATGGCGTCTAGTCTGCGCTTAGCTATGAAATCCCTCACAGCTGTTTGAGGCGGACGCCCGCGTCAGATCGGGCTCTCGCAAGAGAAGCACAAGCTTTTCCGAAACATCTCTCTGTCGGGGAGGGTGTTTCTGAGGTTTCCTGATTGTTTCAAAGAAAAGCGGTTCTGGAAAAGAAGCTACACAACCGATCACTTGTACCACACAATCACAAGCATACGAAGCACCTGGGAGGAGTAGAGACAGGAAGCGCGCCGACCTTGACCGGGGTTGCTGGTTGCGTCTCATGTTTCAGCTGTTTGCAGCGGACGCCCGCGTCAGATTGGGTTCTGAAAAATAACAACAGCCCCGATCACGCGTACACGCGCTCGCAAGAATCTAAGCACAAGGGAACCAGCTGAGACCGGCCGCGCGCGTTGCCCGACGTAGCAGATGGTTTGTAATCTCGGACATCGCTTAGCCCTCGCAGCTGTTTGAGGCGGACGTCCGCGTCTGATGGGGCTTTCGCAAAAGAAGCGCAAGCTTGTCCGAAACAGTGCTGTGCGTAGAAAAAAAAAGAACATGTATGGAAAACAAGGCCTCCAACGGGAACGTGTCCCCCCCCATGGAAACCCCGCCAAGCAAGCGGCGACATCCGCGGAGTGCTCACCGTACATCAACGTCGACAGAGAGAGAGGCAGGAACTTAGGCGTCCAATCTCCGACAAAGGTGCGCTGAGTTACCCTCACGCAAGGAGTTGGGGCGGCATTTTGGTCCGATACTGCAGCATAGCAGTTGATATCCGGAACAGGCTAAGAGTGTACCACCAGAAGAGAGCCCCCGACATCATGTACCCAGTAGGGGTGGCACACCAGACTCTTCCTAACTCTGGCATGAAGATTGAGGGTTAGAGTTGTGTCACGTACTCAGATTACGTATGCGTCGGTTGCGAAAGGAATGGCTTCATTTGGATCAGAGACACGTAAGCATGACGAGGTCAAAACTCAAATTTGTTCTTGGGATCCCGCTGGTGGTTGCAGCACACGTAGTCGCGTGTGTACGGCAGTGGGTGCACTTACATGAGGTTGGCATGATGCTAACAACCCTTGATTGGCTAACCTACTGAGTTCACATACCCACCTATTGCAAAAGGAATTATATCATATGTAAAGAAACGTGGGTCCAAGTGTAGAAAACATTGAACTTGGAACGTTGGATCTCGATTCCATAGCATTTTATGTAAAACCAAATGCGATAGATTTTACACAGAGAATTCCTGCTCTGCGTTTATAATTTCCTTTCTCATTCATGTGAATTACCTATGTATGACCTGCAGGGATGCTAAAAGGTGCTTATCAGAGTCTGGAATATTTTTTTCTTTGAGAAGACAACCACTCACAACACTGCGAAGCCACGTACCAACTCCCCCCGTCGCCAACGCCATCCCTTTCTCCCCCACCCACCATAACACCTTCCCCATGTCCATCACGTGCGTTGGTCAAATAAGTTTCAGGGGCTATCTAGCCAACAGATCCGCAGGCCCGACGAAGTGGCTCCAAGATCACAGCTACGCAGCCGCCGACGAGCCGTTCTACACCGCGTGTGCCCACGGCGTGGACCCTCCTATGTCAATATATCGAGGGGTGAGGCAACGGGACTTGGGAGGGTGGCGGATGGAAGAGGATCTGCTCCTGGTGTGCTAGGACCGTGCGCAACTTGTCCCAGCAATCAAAGGACGCGAGAAGTCGGGAAGGATCGACAAGATTGGGCGGTGCGCTTTCTCGTTCGACCAACACCGACGGACCGACTCCCCCCGTCGCAGTACCAGTCATGGCTTCGTGACAACTAGAGGGCAGCTCGAGATGGTATCGCCGCGTACCTTGCCATGGACACACTCGACGACAAGATGTGGACCGGAGACTGCACACAGAAGGGAATTGTGGCATTCTACGGTGTCGGGCGCGAGGCTGGG
Organism: Ectocarpus siliculosus; assembly: GCA_000310025.1. Classification (NCBI taxonomy): domain Eukaryota; class Phaeophyceae; order Ectocarpales; family Ectocarpaceae; genus Ectocarpus; species Ectocarpus siliculosus. The sequence continues at coordinate 160,550 of FN648515.1, forward strand.
TTGAAAACACCTGATGCCGCTGACCCCGCGGTCAGCTCCGGGGGGGGCGCACCGGGACGACCGGCCACATCACCAGAGGTACCGGGGCCGGTCGACAGCGTCGAAAGTAGCACCGTGTGCTCTGGTGGGGACGGGACCGAGGAGGGTGGAGTGCCAAAGCTTGCGGAAGTGGACCCTCTTCTTCACTACCTAAGGGGCGGGGGGCGTTCGGTACAACGAGAACGTGACCCCAACATCGGCGAGGCCGAGCTGTCTCTCGTCCACTTCATCGTGTGGGCCAAGAAGTATTGGGGACTGAATTTCGACCAGTTCGGTGGACACAGACTGACGGATGATGACTTTGCTGGCGATGAGTACGGGGTTCCTCAAGGCCAGTGGAGAAGGGGCGATTGAAGTGACCGTGCAGAAGGTTGTGGGTGGTGCCCCTAGACCTTAGTCCACATTAACCAACCCCCATGCTTACTGCGTGCGCTTTTCGTTGCTTGCCTGTGCTGGTTTTGCTTGTGACAGAATGGTGGCAGTGACAACGACAGGTTCCTCCGTGGGAAATAGCTTATGGTGGAGAAGGGGGAGACTTTGGACAATAGGTTGTGGGGAGGGTGTACTTGTGTGGGGGTGAGTGGAAAACGCAGAGCTGGATAGATAGGTACCACCACCACCGTTAGCCCTCCTTGCTGCGATCCTTTGCCTTTATTCCTTTCGTGGTAGTTCGGCTCTGGGCTCCCGTGGAGTACAAACCTGTGTGTGTGTGAAGTTATTTTGTGTACTCCTCGTCTTGTGGTCACGAACCGGCCGTACTTTATGGAGGCATGGACTGCTCTCTTCTTCGACCCCATTTTCCGGCGTGTGTGACGTTCTGGAGTCAGTTTAGAATGTTTGGCTTTCTTGTTTAGTCACTTTTGGCGCCGCTGAAAGTTGTAGTGATTTGACTGTATTTACCATTGGGCCGACGTAAGAAGCAGTCTTGCTTGTACGTGGTGTGGAATATTGCTCGACCCAATTCAACTATACGCGTTGGACAAAATATGGCCTTCCTTCTACGGTAACGTTTTACGTGTACTTGGGTGACGGTGAAGTTGTCGTTTTACCCTTTCCTGTTCACACGTACGTTGTCCTCTCCGTAGACAGTCCGGGACCTCGCCCTACCACACTTTCTATGCGAAACAAGGTGTGCGCACTGCCGGCGATGTATGCCTGCAAACTACCGGAGACATTACTTCGTTTTTTTCAAAAACTATAGAACTATCATCGACCGGGTTTCGCTAATCCCTGGTTACACAGAGTACTTTTTCGGGCGTGATATTTTTGTCTCGCATTCAAGCCCTAATTCCAGCCAGAACGGGGTCGACAAAAAATATGATCGCGAAAGAGAAGTTACAAAGGTGTGGGCTCTCGTATTGGGACCGCCAGTTCTTGTTTTTGTCCCGCATCAGTTTTTTCGCGGTGCAACAACACCGCACAGATGGGTTCCAGTTCAAAGTTTTGGTTAACGCCGAATACGCGCACTCGGCTTGTACAGTATGAAGAAACGTAAGAAACGTAATTCAATATGCTGTGCAACCACGAGAGAAGCAGCTACAAGATGCGAGGCATCCCGTTGTCAACAGTCGTGAAACACCGAAACGTATCACTGCCAGAACTTGTTATCCTACTCTCCAAACAGCAATTTGTTTTCATGCCCACTTTCGTGCCAATTGGCAACGTATTCAGCGCGTTCTCGTGTTCGCCAGCAAAATGTCTTGGGCTCGGTAGAGGTTCCGCCGCGTCTTGGGGGCTGGGGCGTCATTCCATATTCTTTTTCGGCAGAGTTGCGAGATCTTTCACCGCTGAGTTCTACCTCTGTGGTGTATGGAATTTCATCCTACTTGGGCCCATCGCTAGCTATTGGAGATACACACAGCTGCAGCCCTCCATCTTGGAGGGATAGCTCTGTTGTGGGCGTGTACAGCATAGTAGAGTGCGTATTATGAGGAACGGTCGGGGAATATTCTAAACGTTTTCCAGAACCGTGCACAAACAGAAGAACAGATATCAGAGAAAGCAATTTCACAATCACTTCTTTTGTGCGACCGAGTGCCGGCACGGAAAACAGGAGGCAAGAGGGAGAAAAGTTAAAGCAGCTCAAGCGTGTGTCCCTCGTCCCGGCTGTGGGGCGTCCGGGTCTCGGGTTCGCTTGTTGGGGTGCCCAGAGCGTTCTTTGCGTGTTTTCTCGACGCGTGCGGTTGGCAGCGTTTCTCTCTTTTTCTCTCTTGCCCTGTTTTCCAATGGGCACGTCTAGCGGAACCATCATGGCTTGGAGTTCGGGCGAGGCCGTGCCGATCGCCCAGGACGACAACCACGCGGTGATCCTAGAGGCATGCCCTGGGGTCGAAGGCGATTCCTGCATGGTCGATCTTGCGCGGGTGGGTGTTTCCCCGGGCCGCGCCGCCGACACGGTCAAGGATGCGGGCCAGGTGATCGCGGCGCTGCTTACGACCATCAACGCGTGCGACGCTGAACCCAAGTCACTGTTACTGGAAGCCTACGCGGCAGCGGCGACAGGAGCCGGGAGCGGCGCGGAAGGCCACAAGCGCGGCACGCGGGCGATGTTGCAGGCAGCGATGGAATACCTCTTCACGTGTGCGGATGGTGACTGCATGTGGGTGGTGGTAGGAAAAGCGTTTTTGTTGCCTACGGCGATCGCGGGAGGGGCCTCCCGTGTGGCCGGAACCGAGGCGGCTTCGGCAGCCGCAGCCCCGGCCGCAGCTGCCGCGCCGGCTCCGGAGGCACCGGCTCCTGCGCCAGCGATCGCCGCCGCGGGCGTCGGCGATGGGGCAAATAAGCGTTCGCATGCCGAGTTGGACATGTGGACAGCTTGCTGGAGGAGGCGAGCAAGCACCCGGCGGCGAGCGGCGATGCAGGGGACACCGTCAAGCCTTTCTACGAGTGCGTGATCGCCTGCGTTTTAGACATGGAGACGGCCTGTCCGTAGCGGAGTGCGGGTTAGCGTAGCAGCGTGGGGCCGAAGAGGTCAGACGCATGAGCAGATTACGCGCAAACACTTATTTCCACAGGTTTGCCGCACGCACGACAGCGGATGTAGTCGGACAAATGGAAGTTAGAGGGAATGCACGCCGCACACATGGCAGACATTTTTGCCGCAAAATACCGGTACACGACAGCGCACAGCCCAAAAGGATCTTTCAGAGGCCGTAGGCCCGTGGGTACGCGGGCGACAGCGTAGCCACACAGACATGTTTGGGACGCGGCGGAGTACGTTGCGATGTAGGACAGGGCCGTTTCGTTCTATTGTTGGGTATTGTACGTTGCTTTTGGATGCAGACCACAGCGCGCTCGTTGTTAATTTCACATGCATAGAACTACCAAAAAACAAAAGGGGCATGGGCGTCCTTTTCGCCCCACTAGCGGTGGTTTTTGTTTGTATATGTGGGGAACCGAGAGTGCGGCTCTGGCGGCGCTAGTCCCTTCGTTCGAAGGCAGCGAGCGCCCGTAATTAGTGAGGTTCCCGAGGCTCTTTGGCACTACATTGCACGTCGCTTGTTCACTCCATTCAGATTGTTTTCTGCACACGTCTACCGGTACAAATAGAGATGAAGAGTTCGCCCGTACATCATATCGCGCAAAGGAAGAGTTCGTCCGCGCGGTGGAACAATACATTCACATTGGCATCGGTTTTCAGTTGGTTTGCGATGAGCGCGGGAGCCACCCCGCGGGAAGCGGTGGCGACGTTCGCGGGAGTTGGGCACGAAGGTAGACACAGGGGGAGCGCACACGATGGCAAGTTGGTACGGAGGCACACGAACGCACCAAGAGACAAAAAAGCACGTCCACGAACGCACAAGCACGCACACGCACAGGCCCGCACAAACGTTTGAGCAGCACACGTACCGAGGATCCGAACGGTGGCCCACGTAGGCCACGCGCAGGAAGCTGAGAAACGCAGCAGTACAATGTACAGGAAGCACGCACGTGTAGCAATGTTGTACGGCTGCGCAGCATGAGGCCAAAAATAAACAAATAAATTGTACACACGGCACACTTCCGGTCTATTTAATCATGCACGTGCAGCAGGCGGTCGTTGGCCGTCCCTGTGACATTTGTGTTGGTCGCTTGATGCAGTGGGAGACCAAGTTCACGGGTCTGTTGGAGCTTGTGCCGGACCTCGCTAAGGCCATGTCCGTGGGGCCGGTGGTTTGCGCGGATCTGATCGGCCGGGTCCACAAATAAGTGGTGGCTTTGGAGAGCTGTACAACATCGACCACTCGGACTTAAAGCCGGAGAGGCCGTTTACGGCGATTCTCCTCGGAATCATCGAGGAGGCGCAGGTCTCGCAGGACCCGGTGGTCGGCTGTGTCGCTTTGTACGATGAGTTGTCCTTGTCTGCTCAGAAGAAATGACCAAGGTCGACCGTGAGGCGGTCAGGAAGAAGCTTAAGAGGCGCGCCTCCAAGCAGGCCTCCCGAAGAACCACCCTTCGATGATAGAGGGGAGCATGGCTGGGGTAGGGGGCGGGTACGGAGCCCACTGCATACACCCTTTAGCCTTAACACCGGCGTCTAACGCTGCACCGCATTTTTCGCAGGGGCCACCGGCGTTCACGATGCACGCCCCACCCATGTTCGGCGGGCAAGGGCACTATAGACCGTCATCATACAGGAGCGGTGGACGCGGACTACGCGGTGAAAGGCAGGGCGGTCGCGGTTGGCGCGGGGGTGGTAGAGGAGTCGGACGCCCGACGTGCGGGAGGTGCTCCGCGGCCGGAAAGTCGGCCAACCACTCTTATCCCGCCTGCCCTCAGCAGGATAGCTACAAATGCGGCCAAAGCGGCCATATTCAGCGTTTCTGCCCGAACTAGTTGAAGGTTGTATTGGGGTATCACAAACGAGACAGGTCGTAGGACCGTTGGTGAGCGAATGAGCAGCATTAGTAACAGGGTGCCCCGCACGTACAGCGGCCGTGTTTCGGTTTGCATCGCACACGGGGTACAGCGACCGGACGTAGTCAAGGGTACTGAAGGAGGAAAACACCTCGGTTTTTGGGTGAACGTTCGACTAACGGCAAGAAGCAAAGGAAAAAGAGGATACAATGTACAATACATGAACCATGAGCCGCACACGGATTGGCACAGGAACGGCGGCACGGGCGAAGAGACCAACCACCAACCACCGCACACGGGAAATATTGGCCCGAAGCGTGGTCGGCGTTTTTCGTTCGCATCACATGTACCAGGCCATAGGTAAGTATCAACGGGGAGGGGGCCGAAAACGGAAAACGGAGATCGACGTGACGAGGAATAGCGGATTGCGGTTTGAGATGGAGAAGGGGATGGAAGTACGAAAGGCGATGAACGGGCATCGTGGTACAAGGCAGTGCACCAGAACTTGCACATTGAGGGAGCCTCAGACGCCTCATCGCTAGGATAGGGATGTCTTATCCGATGTCAGGGGGTACCAGGAAGTGGGAAAATACTGCCCTTTTATTCCAGTTTTCACGAGAAGGGATGCGCAGGGACGGACGTGCCTAGTCAGGATTTACGTTACATGCCAGGTTCACGAACGCCGTGTTTCGGTTTCTGCTTTCCGCCGACAGCTATGGTGTGAGTGATATTGCAACGAATGGCATAATGCAAGGCGGGGGAGGTGGTGATAGTACCAGAGCAACAGCAGACGTGGTATCCAATGTTGGCAGACGCGACAGTACAGCGGTTCGGCTGGCGAGACCGGAAGAAGGGTCGGTGTTTTATCGTATGAACCACCAGAAAGGAAAAGTTAAATTCGCTGTTAAGAAGTGGGTGATGACAGCGGTAGAGATCAGCTTTGCAGATTGAGTAAGATGTTGACAAAATGATTTATTTTCATACATCCAGGCCATATGGGTGTTTCTCGTGGCAGCGAGGTTTGCACTACGCATCATCGAAAGCTGGTGGTCCAGCGTACGGGGGGGTCGCCGACACACGCAAGGAGAAGGCAGAAACCGAGAAGCATTGGTGATGGTGACACCGGCACGGTCGCGAGTGTTATGCCCGTACGCGGAATGTCTGGGCGAGGACGACGACTACTACAGGTTTTGTCAATGTTGCGCTGAGTCGTGTGCGACACCAGTTCAGATAAGTCAGAGGGATGCGTTGCACATTGACGAGGACGAAATCGGTAAGAGATACAGAGAGTTTACGAAGGAAATGGCGGATACAGCTTTGATGAAGAGTCGATGCGCGACAACGCAGTTATACACGCGATTCTTACGATCGAGGAAGACAAGACGAGCGGTGGAGATAGGGGAATCCCCACCGAGAGACGTTGTGGACTATTTGAATTGGTTAGACTCATGCGGGAAGAGGGGGCGAACTATGGTCCATGCACGGGACGGCACAGCAGTAGGCACGACGAGTCTGGAGGAGTGCTCCACTGAAAAAGGGGCGTGTACGAAAAGGTACGCAAACGATTCTTTACGAACCAACCATGTCTAGAAGTTAGCCGTAGCTTTGGAGAAGGAGATGGGTTGCACTCATGACTTGAATAGCCAGAGACGGACAGGAAATCGGGTAAGAAGTGAGCTGGTAACACAATACATGCGGTTGACGACGAGACAGCAGAAGAAGGCAGGCGTGCTGGTTAAGCAGGCGCCGGCATTCCTGCGCAGTCATTTATATCAGATGGTAGTGCCGATGAGAATCGAGATCGATTATACCACGTCGAAGGTGAAGAAAGTAACTTTGGGGGTGTGGCGTTTTTATGGTGGCGTTCAATACTACCAAACGGGGTGATGAGCTTGCCAAATAAGAGCGGTTTGCTATTCAATTTTTAGCGGGGAAAGACGCAAAGGGACTGAGCACACCACGTGGTATCGGTACAGTACGACGTCGCATGTTTGCGGTTGTGTCCAGTAAGAGCGGTAGAGCGAAACGTGGAGGTCGCCAAGTCCATGGGTTGGGATAAGACCTCAGGGTATTTGTTCTCGGCCATATCGGAGGAGAAGAGGAAGGGACATCCGGAAGAGAGACGAAGCCGGTCACGGCTAGCTACATGACCGCGGCATTGAAAGGATATGCTAAGCAGATGAGGCTCGAGCGGGAATTTCCAATGCTTAAGTTTAGGGCAGGGGGTGCCATTTCGAGGGCTTTGGCAGGAGAGTCCATGTCCGCTATAATGCAACGCGGTTACTGGAAGAACCCGAAGACGGCGTGGCGGTACATGAGACTCATGGAAGTGGTAGCGCCTGGATCGGGAGCCGAAGGAATGATTGAGGGAGTTACGGAGGAGCAGTATAGACAACTGAACGAGTTTCCGTTGAGCGAGCAGAGCCGTTCGTTGGCGGCGTTTGGAAACAAGCCTCTGTTGCAAAAAAAAAGAAAGTGAAAATAGTATGGGACAATATCCTTCAAATCGAGATTGGAAAGAAAAGGGGGTTTTGGAGGGTGTCTTCACCAGCCGCGGGAGGTGAGGACACTGTCTCATCCTACACAATATTGGAAGAATAAACAGTCACGAAGATACTGATGTAATATGAGGAACGGGTCTGGGAATGTCCTGAACAATTTCCAGAACTGTGCACAAACAAACGAACAGATATCAGAGAAAGCAATTTTACCATCACTTCTTTTGTGCGACCGGGTGTCGACACGGAAAACAGGAGGCAAGAGGGAGAAAAGTTGAAGCACCGCCCACCCTCCTTACAAAAGTTTATTCTTCAAGTAACGTTGCTTAAAGTAGCGTCGATGAGTGGGGTTGTCGAAATGAGGAACTCAACCTAAGATACACACATAGACGATCATTTTTCACGACGGGTGTCATCACCAGCGCAGCGGGGGGTGAGGACACCGTCTCATCCCACACTGTATGGGAAGAATAAACAGTCACGAAGATACTGATGAATTGGCGCTTACGTACGTCTGTTTTGTTTTGTTCTACGCGCAGCACTGCAAAAAGCTCTTCGTCGGGGAGGGTTTTTCTGAGGCTTCCTGCCTGTTTCAAAAAGCGACTCTGTAGAGGAAGCTACACAGCCGATTACTCGTCACCCACAATCAATCGCAAGCATACAGAGCACCAGGAATCAGTAGAGACAGGTCGCGCGCCGACCTTCACCGGGGTTGCTGGTTGTGTCTCAGGCTTAGGCTTAAGCTGTTTGCGGCGGACGCCCACGTCAGATGAAGCTCATGGCAGAGAAGGCTCACCTTGGCAGTTCGCAGATGCGCGGTTGTTTTTGGGGTGTAGCTGGACCCTGTCGGCTCTTGTCGCTTCACCGCTTCCGCCCTCTTCGTGTAGCTCCTCTGTCGCGGTGGGCTTCACCTCGGTATAGCTTCACCTTCTGAGCCCTTTGCACGGTTTTGCTCTGAAGGGAGAGCCGTGTATCGGTGAAGTGGTAACCCTAATTATTTTTAGGCTCGTTAACAAACGGCGGATTCGTCGCCACGGTGGTCGAGTTGGTATCCTCGGAACCTTCTAGAGGTCAGGTCAGGGGTTCGAATCCCGCCGCAAGCGAGCTATTCCTGCAAAGTGAGTTTTTCTCTCGCTTCCGCTCCTGGCCTAGTGGACAGCGCTAGTTCGTGTGTACACGGAGGAAAGAAAGTGCTGAACTCTTCTCGCATTAAAAATCGAAGGCAAAGTATCGCAGGATGGGAGGGGTTTTTCAGTGTGACCACGTGTTGGAGTAAACGGCACTAGTGCTGTGAGCGCTGATTTGAAGTGAAGACAAAAAAAAAACACCTGATTTCCTTTCCCAAAAAACTTCACTTTTCAGGATGGGCAAAGATCCATCTTCTTATACACCCAAATTCTTCAGATTTTTGGGTCGACAAAATCCGGGATCAGCTTTTCGGGTTGCCCCCACCCAATGCAATGCGGGCCTGGGTGTGGGTGCGCATGGACGACGAAGAACTATCGGACCGGTTCTTCGTGACACAGGGCGTGCGACAAGGGTGTGTGCTATCCCCACTGCTGTTCAACATCTTCTACGCCGAGATTCTCGAGGTCGTTGTCATCCGATTCAGCGAGGATGATGTTGTTCTGCGGAGCCTGGTGTGCTTGGAGGAGGGGAAGACGGAAGCGGGGGGGGCAGAGGAGACACCCCTTGACCGAGGACGGAGGGCACAAAGTTTTTTTTTTTTTTTTGTCTTCACTCCAAATCAGCGCTCACAGCACTAGTGCCGTTTACTCCAACCCATGGTCACACAGAAGGGCCCTTCTCTACCCTCCCCTCGTGGGGTACGTTGCCTTCGATTTTTAATGCGAGATAGGCCAGGAGCGGACGCGAGAGAAAAACTCACTTTGCATGAAAAGCTCGCTTACGCCGGGATTCGAACCCCTTCCCTGACCTCTAGAAGGTTTCGAGGATACCAACTAGACTGCCGGGGCGACCGGCTTGCTATATGCCGATGATACCGGCGTCGTATCGAGGTCTGCAGAAGGACTGGCGAGAATGATGACCATCATCGTTGAGGTGTTCGGGGGGTTCGGGCTGACGGTATCGGAGAAGAAGACGGAGCCACTCCTGATGCTTGCGAAGGACAAGCCGACTACAACACCACAGCCCCCCCCACCTCCACCGCTGACTATCGAAGCCGCGGGACAGAAATACGCCCAGACGACCGAGTTCCGGTACCTTGGTGGCCTCGTTAACGAACATGGCGACCTCACCCGGGAGATCAAGTACAGGAGCAGAGGAGCGTGGGCGTGCCTCAGGCGATATGGCCGGGAGCTCTTCGACAGACCGAAAGCGCCATTCCGACTCAAGATCCGCCTGCTCCAGGCGGAGGCGATGGAAGCACTGCTGTACGGCTGCATGACATGGTCACCACTCAGCGGCCACTACCAGACGCTGCGGGCGATTCGCCACCGACTGTTCTTTCGAGTTATCGGGTACAAGCGCAAGAAAGACACCTACCGGCAGCTTTCTTTCGCCCATACGCTGAAGAAGGTCGGGTGCCAGAGCGTTGAAGCCACGATCCGACAACGACGCCTACTGCTTGCGGGAGCATTGGCAAGGCAGCCGGACGGGCGACTCCCGAAACGACTGATGCTCGGCGAACTGACGGGGGGGGAGAAGCGACGTAGGGGGGGACAGGAACAGAACTGGCCAAACTGTGTGCTCGATGACCTCAAGGTATTCGGGGCGGACCACGGATTTACGAAAACCGATCCATATTGTCTCGGAATCCCGGTACCGAAAGACACGGCGCCGAAGTGAAAGTGGACGGAAGCCGCGAAGGTGGAGGGGGGAGTACCCTGGCATGCGGCGGTGCTGCAGGGAGCTAGGAGGTTCACGATCTCCTGGCACAAGAAGGAAGAAGAGGCCAGCCGACAACGAGCGCTCAAACGAAACCGCAAGCCAACAACCAATGGGGCGGGAGGGGGGCAGGAGACGGACGAGACGGCAAGGGAAGAAAGGAAACGAGAAGAGACGGACCGAGTGGCGTGATACGTGCCGGATTGAATTTCTTCTTTCTTTTAGCCGATCCCCCCCCGCCAACGCTGCACCATTGCACCAACCCCCCACTAGTGATGACGTACCAGTACCATGTATCGCTGGTTGGTGCCCATGTTGGCGTGTTTGCTTGTTCGTTAGTGGTCTCTCCACCGTGTGCATTTTTCTGTGTGTTATTTCTTCTTATTTTCGGCCTGGTCCCTTTTGGCCCTCGCTCTTTTTCGTTTTTTTCTCTTTCCTTCCAGTTTCCTTTTGTTTTATTTTCTTATTTTTTTTCTCTTTTTCTCTTTTTTCTCAATCTCCTACACTATTTGACAAATGTATTCAGCTTCCATAGAAGTGAAATTTAGCTTCCGTGGCAGCTGAATCTACTTCCATGGAAGCTACTCCCTACTTCCATGAAAGAAAGTGATACGTTTAGCGACACTTCCATCGCAGTCAGAATTGAAAAAGGTGAATGTACCACTTCCATGGAAGCCGAATCTCCATGGAAAACCGATTGGACTCCCCTGGAAGTGGAGTAGCTTCCATGGAAGTTAAACTTAGACTTCCATGGAAGCTACTCAAAAGAGGGCAATGGCAGTCTCTATGGAACTAAGATCACGGATTTCCATGGAAGCTCTTTCGAATGAAATGAGGTAGCTTCCATGGAAGTCTGCAATGGTTTACATCGGTTCCATGAAAGTCGTCGACGAACACTTCCATGGAAGTTATCGACCGAGCTTCCATGGAAGTATAGTGCGTCCATCCAACTTCCATGGAAGTACCGTAGGTTGCATAAGATATCACACTTTCATTAGATACCACACACCCTCAGAAAACGTACACAATACCACACCCGTGTGCTATTTTTTTCAGCCCCCCAAAAAACGTCATTTTATCACACGGTGACATAAGATACCACACCCCCTGAAGTTGGGCCGCATTAAATCGACGGAGCCCCTGCTTATCACACGGTGTGACAACGTGAGGACAGAGATCACGACCACACCACCTGCTCGCAAGAGCCATGGAGGCGGACAATGTCGTGGAGGGTGGTGCAGTTGGCAACCCTGCTGAAAGCCCCGCGGCTCAGACTGCAGTGGGTAAGACTCCAGCGGCGGCCCCACGCTCCATAGCGTCCTTCTTTCCACCCGCCCCGGGGGAACGTGGGGCTGCTCGGACGACTCCCTCAGCAGCCGCACATGACACCGCACGTACTGCTGAGGCCCGCTCAATAGAATATACTTCTACTGAGACTCCCACAGCACCGGCTGCGCCTGCCACCGCGGGTGCCGCTGAAACCTGCGAAGCAGAACCTACTGCTGAGAATCCCGCAGCACCCACACCCACACCCACACCCGAAAAGGCAGCTCTCCCGCTAACCACCAACACCCTGAGCGCGGCTACTGCTGAGAACCCTGCAGCAGCACCGCGCTGCGAAGAACCATCGTGCACCAACAAGCCCTTGTGGGCAGAGCCAGGGAAGGATATGCCGGAGTTTTGCGGCAGGCATGCGAAGTCTGGCGACGTCTACATCAAAATAAGGTGTGCGCAGAGCGTCTTGCAGTTTGCAGCACATGGGTTTTTGTGAGGATTGTCATGGCTTAAGCAAACCAAAGAACATGCCACGCCTGATTGCCTGATAGATAACCAGATCGAAAAAATAGTGTGATTTTGGCACACACTACATTTACATGTAGTTCATATATTCTGGTGTGGGCGAAATGTTTACTGGATTGTTTTTTTCACACACACGACACGTTTCCGCATACCGTTTTTTGTGTTTGGGATGTTTCGGTAGGAAGACTGCGAAACCCATACCCAACACGTGCAAATATGTAAACATAACCTCGACAGCAGTTCGTGCCTGTTTGTGTGAGATACGAAATAGGTGCCGTCAGCTGCTCACCCTCTGTACCTTGCAAGCGTGGACGCCATGACTCTCAACCTGGTGGCCGTTGTCAGAGCTATCCGCTAGCCATCGTATTTTTGGTACGTTTGCCTGATGGTCGTTGGAGCGAGCGCATTGTTACAGATACTGCACTTAACGACACGTATGCTACATGTTTTGTTGCTTCCTCGAACTCATGCGCTTTTCAGGAACGTGCACCTGCCTGAAGCACCGACGACAGCAGCCGCAGCGGCGCCCGTCGGCGACGCCATGTTTCCTGGAGAGTCAGAGGAGTGGACAGATGGTTTCGGTGGGCGTCTCGACGGCACGCCGGCCGAGGGCAAGGGCAAGGGCAAGGGCAAGAGGAAAAGAGAGCCGCTGGAATTGGAGCCACCAAACTTCCCCATTAAGTTTGGTGGTGGCCAGAAACGCAAGCGGTACGATTTGGAATTCAAAGTAAACGCCATTAAGTACGCGACCATGCAAAGCCCGGGGGCGCAGGGGCCTAATGGAACCATCGGTGTGTCGTATGCGCAACGAGTGCTTGGGATTCCCGAGAAGATCACACTCTCTGCGTGGATAAAAGACAGAACGAAGTACGAGAAGCAGCTGGAACAGGCAGACCAGCTCGGGGCCAAACGCAAGAAAAAAGCCCGGAGCGTGAAGTCGTTCAACACGGGGAGGGTTAGGTCAAACGCTGAGGCCGAGCTCGAACTTCTCGACTGGATCAACGATGTTCGTTCGGAAGCCATCTCTGCCCACGTCTCTACAAGGATGATCAAGAACAAGGCGGTATCGCTCAACTCGCTTTGGTTCGGCCCGAGGCCTGCAGCGAACGACCTGGAGGGCAGTAGAAAGTACCGCAACAAGCAGACTCACTGGTGCAGGAGGTTCCTTAGGAAGAACCGGTTGTCATTCCGGGCGGTTACCAGGCAAGGCCAGAAACTCCCTTCCGGGTGGCCTGCGATTGCCATGAACGCCGTCAAGGAATGGAGGGCGCTTCGTCACGGAGGAATCGACGGTGGGGGAGGACGGAGCATGGGGGGGGCAACGAGCAGTGCGCCTTCGAAGCCACCTCTGTTGTTCAAGGAGGAGCAGAGCTACAGCATGGATGAAACTGCTGTGTGGATGGAGCCCGCTGGCACGTCGACCGTGGCGGTGAGTTCAATAGTGTTGCTTCGAGTCATGTGCCTGTCTGGTCGTTTCTTGGCTTTCCGTGCAAACAGTGGGCATTGTGATGCAATATTTCTTGCCGTACCTACTCAGTGTCCAGCCAGTAAGGTTAGACGACGTTGGTATTGTGCTTATGCCGGGTTAGAAGTTTCTTACCATTCCCATCCATCATCGCTGTACTGCAAAACCCATACGTTACTTTGTGCGTGAAGAGCTGTCATTCTCATGTACAAAATCGACTTTTTTCGTCGCCTCTGCTTTCTCTATTGCTTTTTGCTTTTTATTTTTGTCGTTCGCAGCACACCGGTCAGAAAGAGGTGGCCATCAAAACCGGTGGAAAGGAAAAGTTGCGGGTCACTGCCGTGCTTGCAGCAAACATGAAGGGCGGCAAACTCCCGCCGCTGCTCATCTTCAAGGGTAAGCCTACGGCGCCGGGCAAAACCCCCGCTGCCAACAGCATCGAACGAGAGTTCAAGGTGGGCAAGGACAAGAAGGGGATAGTATACCCTCCGAGCGTTGTGTACGCCGTGGACGACAAGGCGTGGCACACGCAGCGCGTCTTCAGGGATGTTTGGCTCCCCCAAGTGTGGAACCGGCGCCCGGGTCGCGAGGGGGTCCTGGGCAACTACCGTCAGCCGGACACGCTGCTATCGTGGGACGATTACACCGTGCACAAGACAACCCTGTGCAAGGAAGCGATGGACAAGTCCAACACGACGCTGTTTTTTGTCCCCGGAGGCCTAACGCCCAAGATCCAGCCTTGCGATGGACTTATCAACAAGCTGTTCAAGTCCAACATGTCCAGGCTCTACGATGACCACATGGCCTCCACCGACGCCGTGCGCAACGACCGCGGCTACCCGGATCCCCCATCGAGGGGATTGCTCGCGCAGTGGGTGAAGAAAGCGTGGGATGAAGTGGACCCTGAGAGCATCCGTTCGAGCTGGAGGAAGGCTGGCATGACCCTTGCCTTCGATGGATCTGAGGACGAGGCGTGGGCCAACAAGGAGCTCAACTCCGACGCCCAAGGGAAACCACTTCGTGCAGACGGCGACGCGGCCGCTGCCGGCGTGAGGAGGCTGGCCCATCGGAGGAGGGGGAGACGATGGCCGACTTGTTGGAGGTGTTGGGAATCGACGACGATGACAGCTCGGGAGATGGCGAAGGCAACGATGACTCGGAGGTTGAGGTAATGGCAGACTTGCCGGGGGCGGACGTTGTTTGCATAGGCTGAGGTGTCTTGTCTGGTATCTACCTACCGTAGTTGCATGCCATGGTCAAGTCAACCAAAGCTGCTATTCGAGCCAATTTGTCCTGGGTTTCATATGTTTCGGTAGTCGCTTGCCCTCTTGGTTTCTAGCTTTGGTTGGTATGTAGCTGTCACTTGCTTGCGTCCTATGTGGTTCCAGCTTGAGTGTTGCATGCAAGTCTTGCAAGTGGTTGCGTCGTCCAGGTACCTGTGTGCTGTCGGTTTGTCGCACACAACACCGGCACAACCGCTATGAGGTATCGGTTCTACGTCTTCGTTGTGTACCTATGCGAAGAATTTCCAAAGGATACTGCGAAAATGCACGTGGGAAAGCATGTACGTGATGGAGTGGTGTGAGCCATTCTAGCTATCACACCTGTTTTACACCCCTTGACGCCCTTTGTGCGTGGGTGCCTCCTGTAAGCGCACCGCATCACTCGAGCGACATTATTATCACACCCCCGTAGGTAGGGTCTTGTGGGCGCACTGCAACCACATGGGCGACATTATCACACCCCCGTCAGGCCGGGTCCTGTGAGCGCGTATCATCACACGGGCGAAGTTATCACACCCCCTTGTTATCACACCCCCTGTAAGCCGGGTCCTGTGAGCGCGCTTCATCACACGGGCGACGGTATCACACCCCCTTGTTATCACACCCCCTGTTGGTGAGACTCTGTGAGTACACTTTATCACACGGGTGACATAAGATATCACACCCCCTACAGAATACCACACCCGTGTGATAACTTTCGTCCTCCCGAAAATGTTATCACACGGGTGTGGTATCTTATGCAACCTACGGTAGTGGCGATTGTGCTGGTGCTGACTGTCGCCACATCGACTGTCGTTCAGCGCCTAACACCCAAGACGCGGCAACGTATCCACGAGCCGTGACGGCTGGTTTGGGACGAGCACTTAGAAGATGTGAGGCGCAGGAAGCTGTTCCGACGCATGTACAGGATGGAGGAGCACAGCTTCGACAAGCTCGCGGAACTTTTACGACCCATTCTCGAGCGCAACGACTTCTACACAAGTAAGAGATATACCCACACAGGGTGCGTCCGCACGTGAGGAAGAGCGAGTAGGGTTAGGTTTCGTCAGGGTTGTCTTGCCGTCGCGAACGCAGCCGCCGGTTTGCACTTGTATTTGCTGCTCACCGCTGATGTCCGAAAGATGAATTGGCACCGCCAGGGACATCAGCAGCGCAGGAGACGCCTTGGAGATGGCATGTGCGCTGATGTCCGTCCGGCGATGCGCCTGACAAGTGCTTGGGCTTCGAATTTACCGGTACATCCATGCTTGTATTCTTGTTGGTCGCGTGGTGCAGGGTTGCGCGCGAGCAGTGGAGCTGTGCCGGTGAACATTCGGCTGGCAGTTGCGCTGTGCATGTTCGCAGGGGCGTCATACATCGATGTCGGCTTGCTGTTCGGCATTTCGAAGGAGTCCGTCTTCCACGTCATGTGGCAAGTGGTGGACGCCATCAACAACACGCCGACGGTTGGGCCGTTCTTTTTTCCCCAGACACCAGAGGAGTGCTCCCGGTAAGCGAAGGAGTGGGAGGTCGGTGCATGTGTGTTTGTATCATAGGTGTTGTACTTTAGTGGAACATCGTATGTGGTCTCCCATGCACTTCTACTATTGCGGGAAGGGGATCTCTGGCATTTTCCCCTGCATCCCCTCACTCAGCAACATAGAAGCGAACGTGTTGTGGAGTCCAAGAACGACTGTTACAGAGTGGGCGCCTGTGTGTTGCATGACATTTCGTAAATACCCAGTCCTACACGCAAAATTCCGGACAACAGCACGCAAAATTCAACAGGTTACTACTGCCTACCTCCGGCCCCGTACGGCGGTAGACTAGTGCTGTAGATTTTTTTCACCCTCCCAATAGGTTGACATCAGACCCATAAACGTGGTCAAAACGCGCGCGTCCACCCTTACGTTGGGAAGGTCAGCAACATTTGTTCCATGCGGGAGGCGCTATCGCCCCCGAACCTTCATTTCGCCCGCCGATAAGGTAGTAAGCTATACCACGGCTGTACGAACCGTCGGCCACGCTCTGATGTACTGTTGTGTGTTTACGGGCGTCTGTCCTCACACTCCTACGAAAAGATTGTCACGTGTGTATGTCGACTCGGGTCATACAAGAGGGTAATGTGGAATAGCTTTGTTGTTGGAGAACGTACCTAGTAGGCTCGTGCGTTGCTACAAAATGCTCGTTTATACCACACCAACCAGAGAAGCGCCAGTGTGATTTCCATAGAAGGGGTGTGTGTGTGATCATCAGCTACATACATCGCAGCCCAAGAAAAAACTTTCTCTGTTTGTTCTTCTCTCTGGTTGGAGCTTTGATCTATGCACTGTAGACAACTCCAAAGCGTGTGATTTGTGGTCAGACTAGCACACGGAAGGGACAGGCGGCACCCCAGGCCCTCGCACAAAAGTATGGAGAGGTTCACACATTGATCATCAATAGTGGTGTCTAGCCGCGTGTTGGTGTGCATCTTGTCCTCTCCCGCTTATGACAAAAACGCTGCCGCTCGCGAAACGCACAACACAACCAACGCTTCTTCTCGTCTCCTCTCGCTTCCTCCGCCGATAGCAAACAGCTGTAGAGTACAGGGCACACCCTCCCGCCTTGCTCTTCCGGTGGTGTGTGTGTGTCTCCCGCCCCCCATGTCCATCAGCCCTGTCTCTGTGTAGCGTGTGTGTTTTGGCACAGGAGCAGCAGCTGCTGCTGAGCACACCGACCGGCGGAACCAAAAAAAATCACGCCTGCCTGTGATTTTGGGCGAGGACGCTTGGTTCTCTACTTCAATTTCGCCGCAGATGCTATGCTAGCTCGATGCACCGAGCACGGATTGAGCTGGAAGCAGTTGTGACAGCTCGGGCAAAATTCTACTTTTTGTGCACCACTCTTGAATTGCAATTTTGTGCCTAGATGGCGAAATGGACTCGAGTCTCCTGTGTATTTATCGGCACACAGACACGGCCGGACACACTCGCTGCGAAATGGCCCCCCTGTGCACGATTTTTTGTTTTTTCACGTACGTACGTGCACATCACGATCCCTCTCAACAGCTTTTTCTTGAAAAAAAACAAACAATTGGGCCGCTCTTCATCAAAAATGCTATAACAACAGCAAAAAGCTACAGTACATCTCTCTAACTGTGGCTCGTTGTTCTCTAC
>FN648519.1:4455-22444 GCA_000310025.1 Ectocarpus siliculosus
CCTGCCTATAGAATACGCCGCTATGCTTGCGACCGTGGGTAGATTTGTTTGTTACAATTGTTGGCTGTTACACGACGTTGTATAGCCATCATTGCACAAGCAATTGCCTAATGACGAAATCCCTGCAAGACACGCTGATGTTTTGCCCGCAGCAGACCCTGCCTATAGCATACGCCGCTATGCTTGCGACCGTGGGTAGATTTGTTTGTTACAGTTGTTGGCTGTTGTACAGCCATCATTGCACAAGCAGTTGCCTCATGACGAAATCCCTGCAAGACACGCCGATGTTTTGCCCGCAGCAGACTCTGCCTATAGCAGACGCCTCTATGCTTGCGACCGTGGGTAGATTTGTTTGTTACAATTGTTGGTTGTTGTATAGCCATCATTGCACAAGCAGTTGCCTCATGACGAAATACCTGCAAGACACGCCGATTTTTTTCCCGCAGCAGGCCCTGCCTATAGAATACGCCGCTATGCTTGCGACCGTGGGTAGATTTGTTTGTTACAATTGTTGGCTGTTACACGACGTTGTACAGCCATCATTGCACAAGCAGTTGCCTCATGACGAAATCCCTGCAAGACACGCTGATGTTTTGCCCGCAGCAGACCCTGCCTATAGCATACGCCGCTATGCTTGCGACCGTGGGTAGATTTGTTTGTTACAGCTGTTGGCTTTTGTGTAGCCATCATTCCACAAGCAATTGCCTCATGACGAAATCCCTGCAAGACACGCCGATGTTTTGCGCGCAGCAGACCCTGCCTATAGCAGACGCCGCTATGCTTGCGACCGTGGGTAGATTTGTTTGTTACTATTGTTGGTTGTTGTATAGCCATCATTGCACAAGCAATTGCCTCATGACGAAATCCCTGCAAGACACGCTGATGTTTTGCCCGCAGCAGACCCTGCCTATAGCATACGCCGCTATGCTTGCGACCGTGGGTGGATTTGTTTGTTACGATTGTTGGCTGTTACACGACGTTGTATAGGCATCATTGCACAAGCAATTGCCTAATGACGAAATCCCTGCAAGACACGCTGATGTTTTGCGCGCAGCAGACCCTGCCTATAGCATACGCCGCTATGCTTGCGACCGTGGGTAGATTTGTTTGTTACAGCTGTTGGCTTTTGTGTAGCCATCATTCCACAAGCAATTGCCTCATGACGAAATCCCTGCAAGACACGCCGATGTTTTTGCCCGCAGCAGACCCTGCCTATAGCAGACGCCGCTATGCTTGCGACCGTGGGTAGATTTGTTTGTTACAGTTGTTGGCTGTTGTATAGCCATCATTGCACAAGCAATTGCCTCATGACGAAATCCCTGCAAGACACGCTGATGTTTTGCCCGCAGCAGACCCTGCCTATAGCATACGCCGCTATGCTTGCGACCGTGGGTAGATTTGTTTGTTACAATTGTTGGCAGTTACACGACGTTGTATAGCCATCATTGCACAAGAAATGGCCTCATGACGAAATCCCTGCAAGACACGCTGATGTTTTTGCCCGCAGCAGACCCTGCCTATAGCAATCGCCGCTATGCTTGCGACGGTGGGTGGATTTGTTTGTTACAGTTGTTGGCTGTTTTATAGCCATCATTGCACAAGCAATTGCCTCATGACGAAATACCTGCAAGACACGCCGATGTTTTGCCCGCAGCAGGCCCTGCCTATAGAATACGCCGCTATGCTTGCGACCGTGGGCAGATTTGTTTGTTACATTTTTTGGCTGTTACAGCGACGTTGTATAGCCATCATTGCACAAGCAATTGCCTCATGACGAAATACCTGCAAGACACGCCGATGTTTTGCCCGCAGCAGGCCCTGCCTATAGAATACGCCGCTATGCTTGCGACCGTGGGTAGATTTGTTTGTTACAATTGTTGGCTGTTACACGACGTTGTATAGCCATCATTGCACAAGCAATTGCCTCATGACGAAATCCCTGCAAGACACGCTGATGTTTTGCCCGCCAGCAGACCCTGCCTATAGCATACGCCGCTATGCTTGCGACCGTGGGTAGATTTGTTTGGTACAATTGTTGGCTGTTACACGACGTTGTATAGCCACACATGTTACAGGACGTTGTATAGCCATCATTGCACAAGCAATTGCCTCATGACGAAATCCCTGCAAGACACGCTGATGTTTTGCCCGCAGCAGACCCTGCCTATAGCATACGCCGCTATGCTTGCGACGGTGGGTAGATTTGTTGTTACAATTGTTGGCTGTCACACGCCTTTGTGTAGCCATCATTGCACAAGCAGTTGCCTCATGACGAAATCCCTGCAAGACACGTTGATGTTTTTGCCCGCAGCAGACCCTGCCTATAGAATACGCCGCTATGCTTGCGACGGTGGGTGGATTTGTTTGTTACAGTTGTTGGCTGTTGTATAGCCATCATTGCACAAGCAATTGCCTCATGACGAAATACCTGCAAGACACGCCGATGTTTTGCCCGCAGCAGGCCCTGCCTATAGAATACGCCGCTATGCTTGCGACCGTGGGCAGATTTGTTTGTTACATTTTTTGGCTGTTACACGACGTTGTATAGCCATCATTGCACAAGCAATTGCCTCATGACGAAATCCCTGCAAGACACGCTGATGTTTTGCCCGCAGCAGACCCTGCCTATAGCATACGCCGCTATGCTTGCGACCGTGGGTAGATTTGTTTGTTACAATTGTTGGCAGTTACACGACGTTGTATAGCCATCATTGCACAAGCAATGGCCTCATGACGAAATCCCTGCCAGACACGCTGATGTTTTGCCCGCAGCAGACCCTGCCTATAGCATACGCCGCTATGCTTGCGACCGTGGGTAGATTTGTTTGTTACAGCTGTTGGCTTTTGTGTAGCCATCATTCCACAAGCAATTGCCTCATGACGAAATCCCTGCAAGACACGCTGATGTTTCTGCCCGCAGCAGACCCTGCCTATAGCAATCGCCGCTATGCTTGCGACGGTGGGTGGATTTGTTTGTTACAGTTGTTGGCTGTTGTATAGCCATCATTGCACAAGCAATTACCTCATGACGAAATACCTGCAAGACACGCCGATGTTTTTCCCGCAGCAGGCCCTGCCTATAGAATACGCCGCTATGCTTGCGACCGTGGGTAGATTTGTTTGTTACAATTGTTGGCTGTTACACGACGTTGTATAGCCATCATTGCACAAGAAATTGCCTCATTCATGACGAAATCCCTGCAAGACACGCTGATGTTTTGCCCGCAGCAGACCCTGCCTATAGCATACGCCGCTATGCTTGCGACCGTCGGTAGATTTGTTGTTACAATGGTTGGCTGTTACACGCCTTTGTGTAGCCATCATTGCACAAGCAGTTGCCTCATGACGAAATCCCTGCAAGACACGTTGATGTTTTTGCCCGCAGCAGACCATGCCTATAGCAATCGCCGCTATGCTTGCGACGGTGGGCAGATTTGTTTGTTACAGTTGTTGGCTGTTGTATAGGCATCATTGCACAAGCAATTGCCTCATGACGAAATCCCTGCAAGACACGCTGATGTTTTGCCCGCAGCAGACCCTGCCTATAGCATACGCCGCTATGCTTGCGACCGTGGGTAGATTTGTTTTGTTACAATTGTTGGCAGTTACACGACGTTGTATAGCCATCATTGCACAAAGAAATGGCCTCATGACGAAATCCCTGCAAGACACGCTGATGTTTTTGCCCGCAGCAGACCCTGCCTATAGCAATCGCCGCTATGCTTGCGACGGTGGGTGGATTTGTTTGTTACAGTTGTTGGCTGTTTTATAGCCATCATTGCACAAGCAATTGCCTCATGACGAAATACCTGCAAGACACGCCGATGTTTTGCCCGCAGCAGGCCCTGCCTATAGAATACGCCGCTATGCTTGCGACCGTGGGCAGATTTGTTTGTTACATTTTTTGGCTGTTACACGACGTTGTATAGCCATCATTGCACAAGCAATTGCCTCATGACGAAATACCTGCAAGACACGCCGATGTTTTGCCCGCAGCAGGCCCTGCCTATAGAATACGCCGCTATGCTTGCGACCGTGGGCAGATTTGTTTGTTACATTTTTTGGCTGTTACACGACGTTGTATAGCCATCATTGCACAAGCAATTGCCTCATGACGAAATCCCTGCAAGACACGCCGATGTTTTGCCCGCAGCAGACCCTGCCTATAGCATACGCCGCTATGCTTGCGACCGTGGGTAGATTTGTTTGGTACAATTGTTGGCTGTTACACGACGTTGTATAGCCATCATTGTTCAAGCAGTTGCATAATGACGAAATCCCTGCAAGACACGCTGATGTTTTGCCCGCAGCAGACCCTGCCTATAGCATACGCCGCTATGCTTGCGACCGTGGGTAGATTTGTTTGTTACAGTTGTTGGCTGTTGTACAGCCATCATTGCACAAGCAGTTGCCTCATGACGAAATCCCTGCAAGACACGCCGATGTTTTGCCCGCAGCAGACTCTGCCTATAGCAGACGCCTCTATGCTTGCGACCGTGGGTAGATTTGTTTGTTACAATTGTTGGTTGTTGTATAGCCATCATTGCACAAGCAGTTGCCTCATGACGAAATACCTGCAAGACACGCCGATTTTTTTCCCGCAGCAGGCCCTGCCTATAGAATACGCCGCTATGCTTGCGACCGTGGGTAGATTTGTTTGTTACAATTGTTGGCTGTTACACGACGTTGTACAGCCATCATTGCACAAGCAGTTGCCTCATGACGAAATCCCTGCAAGACACGCCGATGTTTTGCCCGCAGCAGACCCTGCCTATAGAATACGCCGCTATTCTTGCGACCGTGGGTAGATTTGTTTGTTACGATTGTTGGTAGTTACACGACGTTGTATAGCCATCATTGCACAAGAATATGCCTCATGACGAAATCCCTGCAAGACACGCTGATGTTTTGCCCGCAGCAGACCCTGCCTGTAGCATACGCCGCTATGCTTGCGACCGTGGGTAGATTTGTTTGTTACAGCTGTTGGCATTTGTATAGCCATCATTGCACAAGCAATTGCCTCATGACGAAATCCCTGCAAGACACGCCGATGTTTTGCGCGCAGCAGACCCTGCCTATAGCAATCGCCGCTATGCTTGCGACCGTGGGTGGATTTGTTTGTTACAGTTGTTGGCTGTTGTACAGCCATCATTGCACAAGCAGTTGCCTCATGACGAAATCCCTGCAAGACACGCCGATGTTTTGCCCGCAGCAGACTCTGCCTATAGCAGACGCCTCTATGCTTCCGACCGTCGGTAGATTTGTTTGTTACAATTGTTGGTTGTTGTATAGCCATCATTGCACAAGCAGTTGCCTCATGACGAAATACCTGCAAGACACGCCGATGTTTTTCCCGCAGCAGGCCCTGCCTATAGAATACGCCGCTATGCTTGCGACCGTGGGTAGATTTGTTTGTTACAATTGTTGGCTGTTACACGACGTTGTATAGCCATCATTGCACAAGCAATTGCCTAATGACGAAATCCCTGCAAGACACGCTGATGTTTTGCCCGCAGCAGACCCTGCCTATAGCATACGCCGCTATGCTTGCGACCGTGGGTAGATTTGTTTGTTGCAATTGTTGGCTGTTACACGACGTTGTATAGGCATCATTGCACAAGCAATTGCCTCATGACGAAATCCCTGCAAGACACGCTGATGTTTTGCCCGCAGCAGACCCTGCCTATAGCATACGCCGCTATGCTTGCGACGGTGGGTAGATTGTTTGTTACAGCTGTTGGCTTTTGTATAGCCATCATTGCACAAGCAATTTCCTCATGACGAAATCCCTGCAAGACACGCCGATGTTTTGCCCGCAGCAGACCCTGCCTATAGCAATCGCCGCTATGCTTGCGACGGTGGGTGGATTTGTTTGTTACAGTTGTTGGCTGTGGTATAGCCATCATTGCACAAGCAGTTGCCTCATGACGAAATCCCTGCAAGACACGCCGATGTTTTGCCCGCAGCAGACCCTGCCTATAGCAGACGCCGCTATGCTTGCGACCGTGCGTAGATTTGTTTGTTACAATTGTTGGCTGTTGTACTGCAAGACACGCCGATGTTTTTCCCACAGCAGGCCCTGCCTATAGAATACGCCGCTATGCTTGCGACCGTGGGTAGATTTTGTTTGTTACAGCTGTTGGCTTTTGTATAGCCATCATTGCACAAGCAATTGCCTCATGACGGAATTCCTGCAAGACACGCCGATGTTTTGCGCGCAGCAGACCCTGCCTATAGCAATCGCCGCTATGCTTGCGACGGTGGGTGGATTTGTTTGTTACAGTTGTTGGCTGTTGTATAGCCATCATTGCACAAGCAGTTGCCTCATGACGAAATCCCTGCAAGACACGCCGATGTTTTGCCCGCAGCAGACCCTGCCTATAGCATACGCCGCTATGCTTGCGACCGTCGGTAGATTTGTTGTTACAATTGTTGGCTGTTACACGCCTTTGTGTAGCCATCATTGCACAAGCAATTGCCTCATGACGAAATCCCTGCAAGACACGCCGATGTTTTTCCCGCAGCAGACCCTGCCTATAGCAATCGCCGCTATGCTTGCGACGGTGGGTGGATTTGTTTGTTACAGTTGTTGGCTGTTGTATAGCCATCATTGCACAAGCAGTTGCCTCATGACGAAATCCCTGCAAGACACGCCGATGTTTTGCCCGCAGCAGACCCTGCCTATAGCATACGCCGCTATGCTTGCGACCGTCGGTAGATTTGTTGTTACAATTGTTGGCTGTTACACGCCTTTGTGTAGCCATCATTGCACAAGCAGTTGCCTCATGACGAAATCCCTGCAAGACACGCTGATGTTTTGCCCGCAGCAGACGCTGCCTATAGCATACGCCGCTATGCTTGCGACCGTGGGTAGATTTGTTTGTTACAATTGTTGGCTGTTGTATAGCCATCATTGCACAAGCAGTTTCCTCATGACGAAATACCTGCAAGACACGCTTATGTTTTGCCCGCAGCAGACTCTGCCTATAGCATACGCCGCTATGATTGGGACCGTCGGTAGATTTGTTTTGTGTTTGTCACTGCTGTACACTGCCGATGTGTTTGTCAGCTGCCTCACCGCTACATTGGTTGACTGCTACACCTTTGTCCAGCTATTATGGCGAAAGCAGTTGGCCTCATGACGAAATCCTTGTACACAAGACACGCTCATATTTCCCCGCAGAATGTTTGCGTTGTGTTGGCTGGTACACGCAGTTCGATCGTTCATGTCGGACAATGCTGTAGAACCACACGCTGGCGTGGTTCCCTTGGTTACAGTCCCCCCTTGGTGACTGTTACACACGCTTATGCATCTATTGCACATACAGTTGTACTCACGAGGTTACTGCTGCATTTTCCTCGCGCTGATGTGGTTATTCATCGTCTCACAGCTGTTGTCGCTGTGATGAATTGGTGTCGTCGCGGCGCGCCGCTGCCGGGGTCCTGCCGCTACGTCTCATTGGCTGTACACGCCGTTGTACCACTACGCCATTACAATTACGTCATCCCTTTGCCGTAATGGCGGATAATATACATATCACCTCACCTCACCCGCATCGCATGCGACCGCGTTGGAGGTATCCCTCCCAACTAGGGAATATCGGGGCGCCCGTCACGTGCTGTCTTGTATCTCATGTAGCTTGTGCCTCATACATAGGCCACATATGGCCGTCCGGTGGTGCCTTTTTCTTTTGGGATTGCGTGTCCAACGTGAGCACCACACAAATACATGCCGTTCGGTGGTGCCTTTTTCCCTTGGGGTTGCGCGTCCAACGCGCACACCACACAACGACATAATAGTAAGTAGTGATCTTCCGGGTTGTTTTATGTAAACACCACATGGTCACATGCCGAATTAGTTCCCGTGCCTCTCGCGTACTGGCGTACCTCGTGGTGCACGCCCAACTATCACCAACCCATATGCACACCAACTCCGCCGTAGCTAACAATCCCGTCTGTGAGTAGGTAGACTTACACTTGGATAAGCCCGGCGAGACGTTGTGTTAGTTGGTCCGTGCGCTGTCATGTTTTCTCGACGGTACGCCTGGATACACAGCATCGAATGGACGTTTGCTTCGTAACGTAATTTCACACGCGGCCATACAAATTGGGCCCCGAAAAGGAAATATATAGAGAATGCTGTGTGCCTTTCTATGTTGACGAGAACCCGTGCTGTCAGTTCTCAACGCCCAGGTTTCCTCTTCAAAAACAAAAACAAAAAAAAACGGGAGGGGGGAGGGGGGGGGATCTCGACAGTTCCTGTCATTCAAGAAGTGCGAGTTTTGGGCCAGTCACGGCCTTTCAATGCTTCGATATCATCTGCGATTCGGACACGATGGTGTTCCGGATTCCCTAGAAAAAGCTGGACAAGCCACGTGCCATACTACGAGCTGCTCTCGCCGATGGATGCTTGTCGAACCCCGCAACGCGTTGGGGGCAAGTGAATGACCATGACTGTGGTGATCCGACCGGCGTTACTTTGGACGCATGCGACGTTGCCGTCCTTCCCAGATGGTCAAAACCATTCAAAGTCGGGTCGATCTGGCATGTAACGCTAACGCATCTGCGGGAAGACTTCCACAAAGCGGCTTTCTCTGACGGTTTCCTCGCACGAAAGGCCCTGACAGCGAGCAAGCCACCCTCATCGTCAAACTTGAGGCATCATCGGACGCGTCTTCCCTAGGCTGGGGTGGCGTTTTGTCAACATCGGGGGAGCCCAGTACCGCGCTGGTGGTGTGATCCCAACTGATTGGCTGCACAAGCACATCAACAAGGAGATGTTTGCGTTGTACCAGTTGTCGCGACTCTTTCCGTGTGCGCTTCCCGACTGACTTGCAGCGGGCTCATGGGTTCATCGACGTCGATTTTGTGGGAGCTACAGATCGAGTACCCAGTGGCTGCTAATGTCGTCGCTGATGGTATCTCTCTGCCCTGGCGCGAAAGCATCGTTCGTCTAAACCCCGAGGTTTTTCCTTGCTCTCTGGGAGAATGTGCGGCTGGTCGCCGTTGTTCTCATGGCTTCGGGGACCGAACAACGTTGTTGCTGAACGCAGGCCTCGGAACAAGACGCGTTCGAATGCCTCTGATTCTTGGGCACATAACGTAGAGACACCAAGTGGGTGCACGACAGAGCCATGCTTTGGCGTATAGACTAGGTATGATACAATTTCGCGCATGCCTTCTAGTTTCGCAATGCGCTAACAGTGTACACAGCCGCGTCGATGCAGAAAGGGATCGTGTCCAACTTGAAGATGGCGATCCAAAAGCAGTTGGGGCAAGACGGCAGCTGGGACCCTGTTACGCGGTCGGGCGACCCGTGTTGTAGTCCTCTCGTAGAACCCTACGTCATGTTTTAGGAACGGGGGATGTGTGGCACAGTTGCTGGATGAACCTGCAATCGCTGTTATCATGAAAAATTGCCGGGCGGCGTACCGATAGCGTCGCACTTGGCGCCTACTAGTGTAGGAACGGCGGGTTCCAAGACGAGGCGTAGCGACTACTACCCTGACTAAAACACGTTGCCGATAGTCGGCTGGCCACGCATACATTCGATTTTCTACGTGTGCGTGCCGCGGAAATAAGAAAGTTTGGGTGGGGAGAGACCTACCTTAGAGGCTTGTGTGGTCAAAGCAATATATGGCAGATCAGACAATCAACAGGAAAGTAATGGGCGGGACCACAGGCCTCCTGCACCGACAGGAGGGCCTCGCCGTGAAGTAACTCTTCTAGCTGGGCATACAGATCGCAATATGCCCAGACCCGAAGCGTTTGAATGATCAGCAAGTTCATGAATAGAAACAGAATCTTTGTTGTTGGCCATGACCACGTGCATGACGACACTTGTGTTGGTTTCCATGGACAGCGTTTGTTTCTGTCCAGCAAGTGGGCGGGCAATCGGAATCTCAAAGGTAAGTGCTGTGGAGAATACCCGCTAAAATCAATAAGAACATACCAGTACGAGTTATATAGACAACAACAGGGGTGTCGATAGGACTGACGGCAGAAGTTCAGGTAAATTCTGCAGTATAATCTTTAAACGAATCAAAGTATGATTACAACTCGGCACCTTACAAGTACTGCTGGATCGAATGTACAGGTACTCACCAGGTCCGCAGCAAGGCCATCGATCTTGGTATCGAAATCCTCGCGATCCGAGTCCTCGCCGTCGTTTATCACTCGAGACTCTGGTGTGGGTGCTCCGCATGGCACGGCAACCACCACAACGGTGGAATGAAACCGCGCATTGTTGGCTAGACGATGTAGCGCGGTGATGTTTTTGTCGAACCTTGGGGTCGTCTTCGTAGATGACGACACACTGTATGGCTGGCAGATCGTCGCTCACTGCGCTGGCTACGAGGCGACTGAGTCCACAACGGCACATAAGCGTTGGTTTATCGCCCTGCGCAAGAATAACGGAATCAGCAGCACGTCAAACGCACACAGTCGGAGTACAGACGGGGTTTACAGTATTGAGGGGTGTTAAAACCTGAAATTGAACATGGTAGATCGTTCGATGTGTTGATGATACGAGAAGGTGAACCCGGCAACGAGTCCTGGACGAACACCTTCGGCAAGACGTTTCGCGCCCGAAACGCCCGAAAATCAACCGATGAAATCACGAATACGAAACCCTTACCCTCGGTCTGGAGTATTGATCAAGGAACAAGCGTGACACATTGCGTAAGTTAGAGAGTGAACGACAAGGAGCACTCTCGCGGGGCATTTCGTAATCTTGCAGTCATCTGGACACCAATGTCAAACAAACAAATTCCACGGATGCATGCACTATTGTAGCGTAATACCAGAACTCTGTCCGGTGTGTCCGAACACGTGTGCGTCACTGGAGAAATACACTTACCAACCTTTGACATGACTTAGGGTCCACCTGATTAAGTCAACGCAGGTTTTTCTCAACAATGGCCAATAGCTCTGCCGAACCCTGCACTTACTTATCTTCATCTTCTGCCTCGGAATCAGGTCCGTCACTTTCGTTCGTCCCCGTGCTTTCAGAAGATGCATCCTCATCTCTCCCTGGCGAGCCCGACTCCGCATCGCTTCCTGACGAGGCCGAACCGCGGTCGCTGCCGCGTTTGGCGTCATCCGCGTCAGGGTTCTCCAGAGAGTTAAGCACTGCAGTAAGTGCGCTCACGTCGTTTATACCAGCAATCTTTGGGATCGTGTCCCTCAAGATAGTGGTCCGCGCAGGTTCCTCCGGCGCAGCAAACGACTCGTTTGTGGTAGGGAGCCAGACACCGTCTGTCAACAACTGGTTGACTGTCCACAACCCAAGGGTTCCCCGGGTAACGTGGGCGCTGTCTTGCGTGCCTTCGTCGTCGTCCTTCAACGACAAAATCTGTGTAGAAGACGATCAGAGAAACCCCACGGCGTTTGGCAATGAGGATTAGTTTCTGACGCAGTATGTTTGATTGGGTCCATGCTCTCTTTATAGGTTTACCGGAAGGGTCAATCATGTACACATGCCGCGAACAAGGTACACGTGGGCCGCACGTGTACAGGAATAATATGTATGGGGCAATAAAGTATTATATCGAGCACACTCGAGTATAACAATATTCCATCGCAGGACAATAGGGGCCAACCTGAGTCAAGTTGGTCTTCGTTGTAGCCTCGGTTATCTGGGCCAACACTTGTTGCAGCAGGGTTGCGTACGGGCCGCAAATTGTCGAGAGACGGCCTGTTTGAGAGACTCTAACGGCCAGTGCTCCCTCCTTGATGTTAGGGTCGGCATTGCCTTGCGTTGTTTCCGCTTGGAATCGAAGAGCCAGAACAACGAACACTTTAACTCCGAAGTATCTGTCCCGTGTGCCCTTGGTGTGTTCTCCTTGTTCGAACGGCTTCCGGGCGTCCTTTGCGGGTTGCTGTACGAGAGAGCACAATTCGTCAGGGCAAATAGGTATTCGGCCAAAGTCCTGGATTGACCTAGTTTGCAAGCAACCCGTATCATGGG
This sequence comes from Ectocarpus siliculosus, assembly GCA_000310025.1. Taxonomy (NCBI): domain Eukaryota; class Phaeophyceae; order Ectocarpales; family Ectocarpaceae; genus Ectocarpus; species Ectocarpus siliculosus. The sequence continues at coordinate 16,424 of FN648519.1, forward strand.
CGGCAATGGCACAGACGGTGACGACACGTACATGTCGCATGGGGTATGTGGAAAGTGCCGACAAAAATATGTGCAATGTAGGTTTCAGCAATGTTTGGTTAGGGTCGCTAGCATGCAGGAAGCCGTCTAGACGGGAACCAAGTCCGGTTAGTCGACAGACCCAAGGCCAAGTGCTATTTGGTATTGCTCGCTCTACCAGAGTGGGAGCGTGTAACTCACCGACGAAAGCCTGTCGGGACCGAAAAATTCCGGAGTGTTCGGAACGTGTGTCTTCGAATAGTAGTCGAGTAGCGGTTGAGATGCCGGGAAGAGGCCCGAGCAAGGTTGGTGGCGTCGGCCATTTGCTTGGCATGATGAGATTGGAGTACGCTCGCCGGAAAGTTTTGCTTGATCTTGGTAGACGTCCAGCCTTTCTTCCTGATTCAGACAAAGGGTGATTCGACGGAGCCGGTTCGTAAAGGCAGGGATGCGCAACATCGGGACACGTGTGACTTACACGCACAGCTGCAAGCCAACACCTACGACAATGTAATGGGCCGGCGAATTTGTTGCCATTGCCACGGCAATATGGCAAAATGCAGCAGAAGAGGTCGGTTGGTTAGCGTCAAGCTGTCGTGTTGACGTACGTCGTGACAAGAAGACTGCGTTACTATTTAAGTAACCAGGTTTGAGGTCAAACGCGATTCCCATATTAGTTTCTTGTCGATGGAATCAAGTTCCGCACCAGTTTACTTCGTTTCGAGGAAGCCGAACAAATGTTGCAGTTGAGCAACATATTTATGTATATTGTACAGACTAATCAGGGTCCTTGGAAGCGACGTCTACGTGCAGTCACACATATGTCGTTCGTATTCCCGCTGAAAGGATTTGTAATAGAGTGCCGACTGGTGTTACTCTAACGGGATATTTTTTTTGTTACCTATAATTATGACCCAAGTTATCACCTTCACACATGAACGCCCTATTTCTGGAGCAATTATTGTCCGATGTATCTGCCATGCCTGGTCGCATCAATGTAGAAGATGAGGTCTCCGTACGTTCCAGCGTTTGAGGCTCCATTCAGGTCATTTAGCAACTGTCCCATGGACATGCTCCTGTCGAGGTAGGCAGACCCGTCAGGGCCTAGATAGTGTAGACTGCTGGGTATGCCGGTGAACCACTCCGGTGGATTATCAGAGGAGAACGGTGATGAGTTCCAGTCCATTGTTGTGTCTTTACCATAAAGCAGCAGTTGGAAATCTGCTGCGCACATGAGCACAGCTCGGAGCCTGTGAGCGCCCCCTGTGAGCGTCGCCCGATACTGAGGACGAAAATCGTTGAAAGGGTTATTGCGAAACACGTGCACCATGTGTTAGGGAGTTGTCGTCATCAAGTAAGTGACTAATTAATTGAAATATTCCGTAGGACCAAGCTTTATTGCTGATCCCCAGCTTGACGATGCGTCCTTCACATTTTATCTGCGTTAGAACGGAGCCGTCCCGAGCAAATGCCTCACACACGCGCGAGAGCGTTGCGGACGAAGAGACGGTCCCGCTACAACCACCATCCATCATGACTTTCGCGAAAATAATGTCATTAAATCATGTACCGTTGGGTTGTATATGTAAACGATCCCATGAAAATGATAATGATCAAATGTTCGCAGCTGAAATCCCGAAAGGACGTCTAGAGGGCGAAACACGAAGGCGACTCCTAACTCCTCCCCGTCCTCTGTGTCCCCGGGGCTCCGTGATGTTGTTTGTGTTATCCCGCCGTTGACGCGTAATATCTTTTTCAACAATTCAGAAACAAAATATGTAACTTCCAGCAGGAGCGGGTAGAAAATGGGACGGAGATAAAACGGAGTGGGGCATGATTTCAGGTGGGGCAGGATTTTGTGCGTAGAGTTAGGGTCGTGACAGCAGCACGGTACTACTTATCGTCTAGCAACACTTTTGATAACATGACGCGAGGAAACAGTACATCAAGCAAGCTTCAATACACCCACCCTCGACGACACAATTAAACGACACAAGAGTACCTGCAATGGGCGCTCGCCGAACATGGGTACATGTAGTACCGCCACAATCAGCGGGCAATCGTTGTTGTAGCCGTGCGATACGAGTAATTTCCCGATGTCCAGGACCGTGTTTTCGATGATGGGGCGCATCGTCTCGCTTGTGACAAGCTCCTTCGCGACTGTAAGCAGGATCGGCCCACATCCAATCCTCGTCGAACTCAGCAACTCGGACAAAGCCAAAGAGTCAATATCCTTGGAGCCGATACTTTTTTGGAGCCATGACTATAGTTTTTTTCCGCCGTTTCTCCTGATGAAGGTGTCGCCGACAATGTGGCGGACGGTTGCGTCTGGGAACTTGGGATAGACAGCGGAAGAAGAAGTAGTTAGCGACATGGGGATGCCCGCTTGAGTCTGACGAGGCACCTACAGCTCGACAAATCTTGAGACACGAATGCGGCAAAAACACATATGGACGAAACGATACGAATATCGCCGCATATATATGTTGCAACGACATTTCGTCTACTCTTCTCCTCTGGTTCGAAGCAACGGGACAGCCCACACCCTGATGGAGCAGAGCGGAGTGGAAACTGGTGCCGGCGCCACAACACTCATCCTGCGAACAGGACGGCGAGAGTATACCAGACTCAATCACAGAAGGACATGATTTAGTGGACTCGACACGACAAAGGTGAGCTCGACCTATCGGGGGACGTGTGTTGCCGCTGCCGGGAACAGATCGGAGGTAGGGTAGGTACACTGATCGGAGGTAGGGTCTGTCTAATGGATGTTTACGCCGATTATGTGTGTGCTTGTGGATGCCTTCGTAGTTGCGTGATGTACGATGTAATTAATCAATCGTGTAATCCCGATAACCGATGTTATGGTATTTGGACCCCTGGACAAAGATGCCAACATCTGGGCGAGATTTCACAAAGAGAGACCCCGACCATTGGCCCAGATTTCCCGGTAGTCCGACATTACGTGTCTAGGGGCAGGCAGTGTGCGATGTAGTATCGTGCCCCCTTCATCATTATTACTGCCTGGGCGTTTTGGATACCGGGCGACCGAGGCAAGTTGGAAGGATAAGGAAGGAATCGGACTGATACGGAGCAGCCGCAACCACCACACAAAGTGGTCAGAGTACAGCAGTAACAAACTCCGGGCTCGTCACATAACCTTTCGAATCTGCTCGCCAAATATCGCTCGCGTTTGGCCGCCGGGCAGTTTAAACGAGGGGACGATGTGCTGTACTGCAGAAGAAGCGGCCGAGCATGCTCGCGTGATGATTGTGCATACCGATGACGCTGCGCCGTATTACACAATATCGATGGATTCGGGACGAGAGATTAACACAGACGACGACCACTTGCAGCATCGGAAACAGGCGAGTTGGTTAAAGTTGTGGATAGACTTTCGAACGTATCAGCACCTGAGTATGCTCGGTGTAGTGCACTTTATGCACAACCCACAGGTGCTTCTGTGTACAGTACCATATATGCAAATCGTATTTCGACGGGTAGATACGAATCACAATACATAGAAACGGTTAATGCACGACGGTATCTGTCTTGACGTACATGACGACTGGACCTTCATCCTTCATTATGATTAGCGTTGATAGGTGCTCCAATGCCACCGTTGTACATAAACCCGACGAAAAAATATTCCGGTTAGGCTTCCTCCTATGCATCTAATGAATTCTGTTGTATGAATATCAATTTCATAGCCCAGTATATAACCCTTGGGGGAGGTGAGGTTCACCAGTGATGCGGAGGCTCCCCTTGCACTTTCTTGGGAAACGCTAACAATCCAAAGGTGGTTCCCAATGGCCTACATAATGCCGAGATTGCATAATGCCCTACACCGTACTTGCTGTGAATGTCGTTCCCTACTGCTGCTTCACATTGTAGTTGCAAAGTAAAATCAAACCACTCCATGGACATCCCCAAGATATGTCAGTGAATCTGTATACGAGGACATCCGAAACAGTATACTCCCACCCACCTACCTTAGTTGCGCATCAATCGTATCCAGACAATACGAATACGAATACGAAATCGTATTTTCTCAACCAACAACCACCCACATATGTTGCGCATCAGTCGTATCCAGCGAATACGAATACGAAATCGTATTTTCCCATCCAACCACCACCCACATAAGTTGCGCATCAGGGAAAAGGTAATGTCGCCGGTGGTCATTTATTTTGCAATCACGGATAGGCACGCACATGCACTTCGCCATCGCACTGCTGCAGCGTGTATCATTCTTTCCTAACCCCAAAGGTAGCGGTGGGCAGCGCCGGGTGTCTTATGATCGGCTGCTGACCATTCCGCGCGGGAGGTTAAGGGCTACACTGCCTTCACGGTGGTAGACTTTAGTGTAGATAGAGGGTATAAACCAAAGGAGTCCCTATTAGTGTACGTTTCCCACCTCCGTAAAACACGAAGAGTATGTACGAACCAAGGCCCACTGTAGTCGTCCACGGAAAACAACATTTGACGAGTACGAACGCTGGACGCAGACATGCAGACCCGGCTGGTGCTTAGGAAATTGGATTACAATAGACCATTCCCCAAACGCTAAGGGTCCCGAATGATGCAAACACCCACTGACGTATGATACGAGTACGACAGCAGGCCTGGACAATGCAACCTCCCAATGGGTTGCGATTCGAAAAGATTCAAGTAAAATTTGTAACGGGTTTTGGGGTCCAAAACAAGAATCGCTTTCTCTGACGCTCTGAATTCACTGCTAGTCTATCTTAGAAGACTCTGTTCTTAGCTAGAGATGGATTCGTTGGGTAAAATCATATATGTTAAGAAAAATATATTAATGAAACATGTGTATTGTGTGTTGTCGAGACCGTGAATGATGTGTGTGTGTCTGCGGTTCCCCTTTTCAAATGCGTCCGCCAAACTCCGTTTAGGAAATAAACGCTTTGCTCTTTATTTGCAATGAAACAAAAGTGACACCAAATACCAACGGCGGAGACCTGCCAGAAAAACACCGCTGGCACACAATATCGGCCATTTCTGTCCCAAAGGTCGCCTCGGACGAACAGACACTTTCTACCAAAGTTGCACAGATGACCTTAGACAAAAAGACCCCCGATTATCAACGTTCCACAGACCACCTCGGGCAATCCATAGCCTTTCGTATGGCATTCAGACTACACGATGGATCTTGAGCGTGCGGACCCTCACCTGCAGTTTCCCATGCTTTCGGAACAGACGGGCATCGTTCTGGTGTCTCAATGCTATGTACAGCAGTAGTCCCTAGCACGAACTTCAACTTTTGCAATGGGCATTGGTAAAGTACACCCAAGCGATAGATGCATTGGTACATTTTCTTCTTTTCTTGTAACTGGACTATATTGTTTGTTGTAACAAAAATCCAAATTGATCGGTGCGTTGTTTTTTTCTCAGCGTCGTGCAATCGCTCGCCCCACCCTCGACGACCCACCTCCACACAACATTCTCTCTCCTTTCCCTCAACCCTTCACCTCCGAATTCCTCACCTTTCCTTTTCGGTATGTCTCATTCGATGGGCGGTGGCAGCAGCAGCTCGGGGCGTGCCCGCTTGCCGCTCGGGGACCTCGGCAACGCGGGCTCCAACGCTGTCCGCGGCCGCTCCAAGACCAGAGCAACCTCCCGGAAGTACACCGAGGATGCTCCCATCCGCAGCAAGCGCAGCGGGCGCAGCTCTTCGACAAGCCGCAGGCAGAGGCTACGGTCCACAGCGGCAAGCGCCGAGAACTCGGACCCCGTGGGGAGCGCCATCGCCCTCGCCGTGGTGCGTAATGTTTGTCGTTTGCTTCGCCGATGAACGTATGTTGCTTTTAGTGAGTGTTGATTGCCGAGTGCTTCCCGAGCGTCGTGGGGTTACCCAGCCTCCTCCGTGTGCCATTGACCAACCGCATGAAAATGTTTGTGCTCTTTTGTGCCGAACAACCCTCACCATTGTTCGCGTTCATGCCAGCTGGATGGTTTCTCTTGGCCCCTCGAACCCCCCCCGAC
>FN648519.1:22544-33993 GCA_000310025.1 Ectocarpus siliculosus
CCCCGCCCACCCAACCCCGACCCCCACCACCACAATCACCACAACCACCCACCCACCACGGCGACTTTTTTTTATATTTTTGTTTTTTGGATGCCGCCGAGGCTGCTGCAAGGTAGCTTCATAGCTCGATCGACGCTAACTTAACGCGCACGGCTACCAAACGCACTGCAAATAGTGTCGGTGGCGTTGATTTTCATTGCTTCATTGTGAATATGTTGATGGTATAGGTAAACATTTTGAGCTGGTTTGGCAACGTAGTGAGGAAGGATTGGCCATCGGTGATCGCCCCTGTGTGAACAATGGTACGTCTTGCGGAGGACCTGTGATCAATGCTTTATATCAACTACTTCAGCAAGACAATATTCTGCCCCCGTACCCCACCTTGCCACCTAGCAAAAGATCTCCAATTTGTTGGTGCATTTTGACCCCCCCCCTTGTTCCCCCCGACCCCCACCCGATGTTTACCATCGGGGTTGGGTTTTCGTCGCTCGGCAGATATGTAAAAAAGCCAATTCACTTCGTGAACTCGGCAACCAGGTTACCGTTTTTTTTACCTCTGTTTTTTTTTGGCGGTAACCATGAATGGTGGTCGAGTAGATTATGTTGTGCGGGGTCCAGAACCCTCACTCCCAGCAGGCGATAATCGCACCACGTTGTGTTAAATCGGTCAAGCACCCTCGAGGCAGCTACGCAGTGCTTACAATTGTCTCTGCAAGTGAAAGCCCCAGAAAAAGCACCAGAAACAAAAATGAGTCATACGCAGCAGTCATCCATGCGCAAGGAAGTAAGAAAAGATGCCGAACACCCTTAGCAGGATGCAGCGCACCCTTCATGCGACGCGCCGAGAACCTCGCCGCTTCGCGCTTGGTGATGTGAGAGCCTGGTCCGGTGAGAACCCGGCGTGCTCCGTCCCGGCTTTGTAGGGATGCAAGGTCAATGGCCTAACGACTACGGCATGCACGACAATGAGTACACCCCCACCCCACCCCCTCGCTCACGTCGTTGGATCTTTCCTTGTTGTACGGGTAGGGGTTGGATTTTCTTGCTAGTGTTTTAGCGTGCTCTCACTCACTCTCCATGGGAGCAACTCCCCCCTTTTCCCAAGTTGCCTTTTTTATTTTCAAAAACATCGCCTGACCGCGTAGAGCACCAAGACGCGGTCACTTTCGGCCAACATACCCACTGCCGCGAAGGGTTTCCTCAACAAGTCCAAGGACTGGCCTGAAGCTCTTAAGCTACAAGTAGGGTGCAGCCTGCTCAAGGCCCAAAACCTGCGGGTGCGTCTTTGGTGTGTCACTCTCTCGTGCGCTTGAGACATCAAGTCGAAGGTTGTCCCGTCTGGTTCCCGGTTGAATCGAGCAAGCTCGTTACGAACGGCCCTTCATCTCCCGAGTTTTGGAAGCAGCATGCCGCAGCAGTTTGACCCCCCGTTGCAAGTGGCGCTCCACACCCCATTGACCCCCCTCCCCCCTCCCCCCATATGCTACAGTTCTACGCTGGGCCGGCTGCGACAAAGGAGGCCACCAAGGGAGGAAGTACCACCATAAGCGCCATTCTTCATCTGGTCTTCTACTACTCCCCGGTGTTCGCAGCCAACCCGGGCTGGCGCACCTCGGCTTCTCTCGAGGAATATCCCATCCTCAATATGGCCTACAGGGTGTATCGGGCCCGCGGAGGCGTGTCAAGTGCACGCATGTTTGTCGGTGAGGCCATTTCTTGTGCACATTGCGTATGCATAGGTATGATTGAAAGACTTGAAGCTGAGAAGGTTGGGATGCCTTGATAGCCCCAGTTGTGGAATGGAATGATCCGGCTTGTCATCCGCACGAGTGATGTATAGCCCACACGAGCATACGAGCACCCGCACGAGTGATGTATAGCCCACACGAGCATACGAGCAGATATACTCGACAGTAAGCGTAACCCTAATGCGGATTCCCTTGATTCTCGTTTTTTTACCACAGGCAAGCTTGGCGAAAACCTGGCCGCCACGTGGTCGGAGTGCCACAAGCATGTCCAGATCACGGTGTGCAAGCTCACCCTCCAGGCGGTCCGGTGCGTCGAGGCCGACGTCAAGGAGGGCGATGCGCCCTCGAAGCTAACGGCACGCAACCTGGCGAAGGCTTCTCGAAGGTCTCTCCGCAAATTGGTACGTACAGCTCTCGTCCAACGCTGGCCCTAAGCTTTCTAGACGGTACTCCACTGCTTGACGACATTGCAACAAAAACGATGGTGACTAGGGACAGACCCTAACCCAGAGCCCCCCCCCCCCCCATATGTAACAAAATTAGACGTTGCCCGGGGCCTTCGTGATGGCACACATACAGGACTGTGTTTCGTTTGATGCTTGTGAGCGAGCCTGACTCGGATACAGCGGTGTGGCCGGTAAACGTCAGTCGAGTCAAGTCTAACTTGTCTGTTTGCGTCTCTAGGGCGAGGGGATCTGTTTACATGGGTCGCGGTGGTGCCTAACTATTTGTCCGAGCCATGTTTGAGGCACTTAGATTTCAGCTCTTTGGACCGGTTTGCACAGAGGTCAGCAGCGTATCGGTCGTGTCGCTTCCTTTTCTGGCACTCGAGGCAACGTGTTCACTCCATCCCGCAAGAGTCGATGTCAACAGCGTCTAGCGTCCTCTTCCCTTGCATACCGCCGTCCTGTGTGTCGTCTACAGCCTGATGAGATGAAGACCGCGCTAGCCAATATGGCCCTGGCTCCGGTGCTTTCACCGGCCAAGCGCTACGCCACCGCTCTCGGCGGCTCCGGGACCCCTTCTCTCGGGACGCAAGTACCGTGGCACGACGTCTTCGGCTGCTCGGAGTATGGATTTTATGACATGGCGAGTTGGGCATGTGCTGAGAGCCTTTCCGAGCCGAAGTTTGGCGTGACGATATTCTTTTTTGTTCCTCCAAATATGCAGGCTCCTGGCCCGGTTTGAGTTCCAATGTTCGCCTTCTCTACCTTAGTTCACTGGCATTTGGTTGCTGCGACTCGTATTACTCGTGTGTTTTTTGACACGGTTGCTCCGCCTCGTCGAGACATGTGTAGTCCGGGTTGTCTCGGCCTCCGGGTGACTTGATAGAAGCAGATCCAAGTCACTTTGGGGAGATCGCCGCACTGCTCACTATCACCTTCGGACTTGGAGCCAACCTATTCGTGGAACATAGCCTTCGCCCGTAGTCAAAGCTGTTCCTTGCCGATGTTGTCTTCAGGCATATTGTACTGTTGCAAAACGGTCGTGGTGTCGTTATTAGGTCTCCAGTGCTTTGCTGTACTTTGTGCCCGGTTGTTCGGTCGTTTGGCGAGGTTATCGTTTGGGTCATCCATCCCACCCTTCTCCCCCGTGGATGAAACTGGTCGCAGGCCATTCTCCCCCTCGCGAAGGAGTTTCTGGACGAGATTGGCACGCAGCTCGCGTCAGCGGTTAGCGTCTACCGGCAATCCCAGGGAGGTAATGACTCCGAGTCCGACGAGGATGACGGCACCGAAGACCCACCGGGCTTCAACGCCCGTCGCACCATCCGGGAGCTGATCAAGACGAAGGGAAAGCTTCCCCCGGGCGGCGGCGACAAGCCCCACAAGGCCTTTCTCGCGCGGTAAGACTCCCTCGAACCTTGTTGCCTCTGTACACTTTTCGTAGTGTGTTGTTGAGCAAGTGCGTGTTGACACTCGTGGTAGCGGAGGGTTGTCACGAGGTAGTTTTTGAGTCGTGTATGTCCTGAGCCTACATCCAAGAAGGGTGCAGCGGTGCAGCAACCGCGGACTTGTCCTTCCGCAACTAGATTTTTCGGCTCAGCATTCTTACCGCTGACGCTTCTTCGGTTGCCTCGCCCAACCAATATGCACCACAGGTTCAAGGTCATTATGCTCGACTTCGTCCAGGAAGCTCGGGGCGAACTGCCGGCGAGGAATTTTGTTTTCCTTACAAGTACACCAACGGCGTTTTGGGTGGCGACGACGCTGGTGGTGACGCTGGCTGTGACGCTGGCTGTGACGCTGGCGCTGGCGCTGGCGCTGACGCTGGCGGTGGCGGCGTCGACGAGGAGAGCAGCGCCGGAGAGGAGAGCAGCGTCGGAGAGGAGAGCAGCGACCGAGAGGAGAGCAGCGATGAAAGGTCCGTCCAGAACGACCAGGGAAACGCCGACACCGAGTCGGAGTACGAAGAAGGGACGGGTGCCGGCGACACTAAGACGGAGGACTAGAAGATTCATCTGGGCGAGAACCGATGTTGTCTTGTGCAGTGCATCCTGTTCGTTCAACTTGTTTTTCCACAGTGGCGGTAGAAAGATACGTAGGGTGTCTCGAGGTGTCTCAAGCCTAGGAGGTTGGGTATGTGCATTCGTTGGCGATTTTCTGCTTCGCAACGACCTTTAGTTCAGTGTATTCCAACTCTTCAATTTCGCGAGACAAGAATAATCCTTTGGAGCTTTTGGGTGGCTGACGACACCAGTTGTTGACAGTACTGTACCCTTTAGTATGCTACATATGTAACACATTTCCACTGGAGTATGTTTGAACTTCTCGAGTTCTTTTGTAGCCCGAGACCAAGTCCTTAATCGACACTTATGTTCACGGTGATCGGCCGACCGTCTGTAAAACCTTGTCGTTTCTACTCAAAACCAAATGGGCCGATCGATGACACCGTCCCCGGTTTGCTTGTTTCGAACTGCCTGTATGTTTTTCAGTCACGTGAGGGAAGAGTTAACGTCAGCGCGACAACGGCGTGGCGAACATCTTCTTCAAAAGGCCGGCGAGACGACCGGCGTGTGTTTCTTCGGTTCTCTGGCATCGGTCTGACGCTACCGTCGCGGCACTTTTTTCGACGGGTGGGGAAGGGGAGCATGTCAACGCCCTATGCTTTTTGTGTTTTCGGTCAATATCCAGACTATATCGTATGTGCGGACGGAATGGGTGTTGACAATGGCCTGCTCCGTTGCTTGTTTGCGTTGCGGAAAATTTAATTGTTCGGGTGGTACAGGTTGGTCGGGATTTTGTGTGGAGCCTGGGTGAGTTGGGGAAAAGTGGGCCAGGGAGGGCGGCTGGTGGGTGGGGGGCTGCAGCTTTAAGGGTGTTAGCGGTTGTTGAAAGCTTCAACCTCGGGCGGTGACTTTAAGCCCGCGTTAGCGACCGCCGTTTTTTCGATTCGCTGGCATCTGTGACGTGCTCACACGTCGCCGAAGGGGCACGATTGAGGTCGTTTTGTCAACGCCAACTGCTGTGTGTGTGTTTTTTTTTTCTTGGGTAGTCGGTCAATCTCCAAACCGTATTGTATATACGGAGAAGTTTCTACCGGGGCGTGTTTCCTCACTCGTACCGACTTTAGTACAATAAACTTTTGTTCTTCTCTTGGCTTCCTTGATGCAATTGCTTGTTTGTGCGGGAGGTCGAGAAGTGGTGAGCCGGTCGAAAAACTTGTGTGGAGCCGGTCATGGCTGTGTGAGGCTAGGTATGCATATTTGTTTTTGTACGTCATCACGGTTCTTTGTTCGGGAAGCCGCGGCCATCTTGTCCGCCCTCGTTCCGCCGTAATTATCTCGCGGTACACGTACAATCTATTTTGCGTCGTGATGCCCTAGACGAAGCACGGGCCACGATTGTGGTTGCTGGGACCTTGGTTTGAGGCGTCGTATAACTTGTGTCTGCAGAATAGGCTATTGTATAGTTTGTTTTATTGTTTTCTTTCCAATTGCATTTATTAATATTTTCTACCGCCCGAGGGAAGAGAGAGATACCAAACTGGCACAGAGCACATTTTCCGCAGACACGTTTCTGCGGCCTTTCTATCGTGCCTCTCCCTCTCTCCCAATAAAGACAGTCTCTCTACTTCCCTCCAAACAGCAACTGAGGGTGCTCTCTCCTGCGGTGGAGGGAACCAATCTTACCGCACACAGTAGTCTCAGATGACCAAGTCCCTGAAATGGTACCCTACCATTTTCTTCGCCAACATCAAGGTCATCATGACACTACTCGTGCAGTGGGATTAGCTCCTGTTACTGCCTACCTACCGCACACAGTGCTTTCCCCCGATTGCCTCCCGACTTGCTATGTCGTACCGAACGGGACACCCCGTGCGAGTCCTCTACTGTGGGCGGCTCCTGCACATTCCTCTGGCTTCATCTTCCCGCCCTTCGGGATACTCCTTCCAATGTTTTGCCCCCAACAGCCATATACAGCAAATTCCCAAATCCTTAGCTAAATGGTGCAGCGCCGGTTAGTTTCTGAGATTCACCCCTATTTCGTAACTATTTGCCTCGAAGCTCCGCGGGCTTGGGCATACTTCATAACTTGCACCTCACAACCTTTACTAAGACAGGATGTTAACGGCGCGTCATCGGGCAACGTTGCACAACATGACAACGACGCCACAATCAGAGCAACTGCTCCGCCGTCTGCTCTGTGTCCCGATCATGGGTCGTTAACCTCATCCCGATTCTTGGATCGCCTGATGCGATGTACGAGGACAACCCCGACCACTCCGGCGTGACGACGGCAGGAATAATCGGCACCCGGCGGTGATACGGGTGGCTTCCTACACACCGCCGCCGCTTCGACCAGCTGCCCCGCTCCGCGATTGAGGACCCGATGAGGTCGTCCATCAGGTCTGAGTTCGCCTGTGCCTTAAAAATCTCGCTGCAGCCCTTATTGCCATGCCGTCGGGCCGCCCTCATTCGGCCGTGTGTTTTAATTGACTCAGCTCACGGCGACCCCTTCAATAACATCCTTTTGATTCCACCGCCGCCCCTGGGCCGCGGTCTGCGGTCCGGGGGGAAGACCGTGCACGGCACGGGCGCCTTGCTGCTCCCCGAGCTTGCGTAAGCCCTGGCTCCCATGAAGACGGTCGCGGCGTGGTCACGGTGTGGGGCACCCGGCGGACATATCCGCCGTCACGGCTTCTGAAAGGGAACACCTGGCGTTGCCGGCCACGATCCCCACGCACCGGTCCGCCCGCGTCCTGCCGTCCTGCCCAGGCGTGACCTCGATTCAACCGCCATCTGCGAGTGTGCAAGCGCTCCCTTTCACAACCAGCAACAGAGCAACACGAAACCGAGTTGATGCGTTTCGTCCACGCGAATAGCGGAAAAATTGGCATTAAAATATTTTGTGCGTACATCGCACGAATGCCGACTCTGTGGTAAAAATGGGTAGTGCTGTTGAAAAAAGCCCCCCCAAACCAGGCCACCAAAACACCATTGATTGGTGTGTTTCGCCCCGGCACATACCGATTGCATATCATCTGCACGATATACATGACCAACCGCGTCATCGCACACACTCGGCGGCCGCAGGAACGCACTACGGTATAAAACAGGCGGCCCTACCACAGAACCAACAACGAATGTTGGTTGTTTTGTCCTGGCGGATACTGACAAATCCACACCATGTTCATGATTCTACTGGATAGTGAGAATCGCTCGAATGCGACAACCGCGGGGAAGCACTGTTGTTGCTAGGAACACGCCCACACCCACGTCCATGTGTTTGGTTGTCGGCAAAATATATCCGCGTGAATCGCCCACTGCGAAAACCTTGTCAGCACTGTTCGAAACCAAGCCTACAAATCATGGTCGCCAATCACAAATTCATGTGATTCGCAGTGGCAATGTTGAAAACATATTTTGATTGCCATGATTGCCGAATTTTCGCGACTGCGCTGGCCGCAATAGACAGCGTTTTGCAACCGGACCTCCATCACCACTCGCAGAAATCACCATGATATGACTGGGACACGTTAGATTGGGTGGTCTAAGCAGATACTGGCAACCAAGTTCTGATCGACATGTCTGCAGGAATCACACGAATGCGACGGCCTCGGTAGGCAACATCGTTCCAACAACTACCACACCACCGCCAGCCACGATTGATGTGTCTTGTTCCGGCAGACACTGACCGAGCACAATGTGAATGGATGGTAAGACCGCGTGAATCGTCAAAGCGCGACCATCGCAGTTGGCATCGCTTCGAAAACCTAACGCTCCCACCCTATCTGCAAAACATTGTAGACGTGTTTAGTTCCGTTACCTACTTAGATTTTATTCCTCGTGATGCATTCATGGCTGCGTGAACCGTGCAAAGCGACATCTGTGATACGCCGCAAACTTGATGACTGCCAAGCACAAGTGATATTTGTGGTCCCTGCAAAAGAATGGGCTGCGTAGACCGCACGATGCGACACTCTGGTATGTACTGCTGCGAAAAGAACAAGCCTGCCAACCACGGTCGCCAATCACGATCCCGGCAGAAATATATCTGCTTGAGTCGCTCACTGCGGATTCCCTGCTAGTTAGGGCCGTTTTAATCGTTTCCAAATCTCTGTTCCAAATTTCCAAATTACGATTCCAAATATTTGGAAGCCAGCAAGATTCATTTCAAACGCGCTGCGCGGCAACTTTCCAAATAAATCTCGCCGCGTGTGATGGCGAGTGGGCATGCGCCTCTAATCCCACCACGCACTCCACAGACAACGTCCCCACACGCGCGACACCACGGGAGGGCCCAACATAGATAGAGTTAGTGGTCACCAAGGGCAAATCCCGGCTGGATGCAGCGAACAGGGCGATTAACGGCGCTGCTGTAGGTCCAGCCGCTTTCGGTTTTCCGTACTCGGCAGGCCGCCAGACAACACCTCAGGCCAAGGCGAGCAAGGGCGAAGCAGCAAGATGCTGAGAGCATGTCCTCCTTGCTGGATATCGTCAGCCAGGTTGTTGAAAGGAGAAGCCATCATGTCTCGGGCCTCGAGGTTGCAGCAGCAGGTGTGTGAGAAGCTACTTCTGAAGTAGTTTTCTGTCTCTCGTCATCTGATTATGTATGTCAGCCTGGTGTGTCCGCCTGGTGTGTCCGCCTGGTGTGCCGCCCGGTGTGTGTGTGTGTGTCGCTCTCGTCCCGGCTCTCTTGTCTCGCCGCACCACTCGCGCACCCGCAATATCAACCCAACTCTTCGTCTCGCACTGCATATCGACGCATGTGTCTGGTGGTATTCTTGGTTCAAAAACCTGCTGTACCCACGTGTGTGCTTTTCTTGTATCATGGCCTCTGACTCTGTCTGTACGTTACATTTCGAAGCATGCTGGTGCCACTGCGCTGCTGTTACCCACTGCGTCGGTGTACAGCAGTAGTCTGCCTGGGCACATACTACTTCTGCGTCGCCGAAACTACTGCTTATCTCCGAAACCTGCTGTAATCTGTCAGTCAAGTCGGCAGCATAGGTAAATCGTTGTTTTTGGTAATCTGACATGAATACTATGTACACAATTTGTGCACCATATTTTTATATTTTCGCAGTCATGCGTTGTGCGTGTTATCCACAGCTGCAGCCATTCTGCCAGCGTGCGATCCCTGTGAGACAGGAGGCGGATTGTTTGGTACAGCAGTACAATGTATTCGTCAGAATACCCTCCACCACCCTGCGGCTATTGTCGTCAACAAATGTGCGTGGCCACGAAGCGAGAAAAATACTGGTAGGTTTGATCCTAGACCTACCGCTCTCTGCTAGCCCCGCACCCGCCAATTTTCGAGGTGCGAATGCTACAAAATTTGACTTGAGCGTCCCGCAACGTGGCCACTTTTTTTACGCCTTCAAGGCGAAAAAGCCGCTGCAGGGGGCGATCGCACGTAATGCAGCCGGAAGAGCAGATTAAGAAATGGTGTCTTCCTCGCGTGACCGAGTGGACGGCTGGTAGAGGAAAGGCCTTCCTGAGAGCACAGGACTCAGCTGGCGCGAAAGCAGAGCTCGACAACGAGGATACAGCGCGGAGAAACGGGGTACCGACTACGGCATTCTGGAGGACTTCAAGAACGAAATAGTGAAGGTGATCTCCGAACGCCAGAATCGATTCAGGCAGCCAACCCCTGTGATTTTTCTTCTCGCCACAGAAAGAGCTTGCACGATGATATCTTAATCCTGTTCTCCGCTGGCATCGGTAGGAAGGAACCGCCTTTTCTGAGCTATCCCACGCCCCCATCATAGTTGTGTGCCATCCGCCAACGTTGTTGCTACGTTGTCTCGAGTGCTTGCGCAAAAAAAAAAATCGTTATACAGTAGCAGTATTGCCGTGCAATTTCCGCCCACCACCCGGTCCCCCCCCGATCGCCCTTCTCGCTTATTTTTGCGACGGGTAACATGTCGCAGGTTGACGGAGCGGTGGAGGAATATCTCGCAGCATGAGGGAGGGATGAGAGCGAGAGGGAATTGGGTGGGGATATGGGGGGGCTCGTTGCTGTGGGGGTGATCCAGGTGGCGCACCTGCTTCATCGCCAAATATTTCCGGGACACATTCGTTTAGCACAACGTGTTTTCGATACCTTCGGGTTTTGGCGTCCCTTGCATTCGTACTTGGTTATGCATGTCGATGTGGTTCCTGGAAGGCCCGAAGCACTTGCCATTCTAGGTTTGAAAGGACGGGGGGGGCGGTACGGTGGCAACTTTTTTTTTTGTTTCACGCCACTCGTAAAACCGTGTGATACTTGTTTCGTGAAAGGCGAAGAAAGCATTGGTACGTTGCGTTGTGCGTGCTACACGCGATAAATATTTGTAGGTGAAGTTCCTCTTAAGGAAACAAGCATTGCATAAGAATTGAATGACACCTGCTGAAATGTAAGTGCAAAAATGTTTGGGGCAGCATCACATGCGTGCGTACTTTGCGGAGCAGGAAGGAGAGCTGATCCCATGCTCCAAAATATACTTCGGCCTGACACCGATGCCCGGCGATTTTTTTTTTTGCCCTGTAGTAGCCCGTTTGACGAACGACCATTCAGCATGGCTATGTGTATGGTCCATACAACGTCCGTGTTGTGTGTCTCGTTGAAAAAAATCGTGCATTTTCTGGAAACGTAGTGTGTTTATTTTTGGAGGTAACTCCCAGCTTGTAAAGTTGTGTGGTCCATACAACGTCCGTGTTGTGTGTCTCGCTGCTCTCCTTGTGCAGTTTCTTTTTTGGGGGGTGTTTTTTTTTTTAGGTCGTGTGGCCGCTGTATCGAACGCGGCGAACTATTCGCTTCGGCAAGCATGTGGTCACTTGACGATTGAATACAGCATCTAGCGTTTTTTGTTTTGTCTTTCAACAGCAGTAGCTTCGCAATTATAAGATAAAGAGTCCTACTACAAGAACAGACTAAGAGGGCCCACCCACAGCCGTGCCGGATGGCACGCACGCTTGATCCTAACATCGCACCGCAAGCTACCAACAGAATGAATGTGCATGAGTGCGAAAAAACGTTTGTCCGTCCGACGTCGGAAGTCAACGGAGCACCAACTACGTAGTTGAGGGGGGGGGGGGGGGGGTCCCCCGGGCACCCACCCGGGGGATCGCCCCCCCGGCCCCCCAGGGCCGTGGGGAAAAAAAAAAAAAAAAAAAAATTTTCCAAAACATCCCGAAGAAGGGGAAAAAATCCTGTTTTTCCCCCCCGGGGGAAGCCACCCCCAGTCCAAAAAAACCCCAAGGTACCGCCCCCTCC
>FN648519.1:35531-96422 GCA_000310025.1 Ectocarpus siliculosus
CGCGGGGGGGTAGAGAACAACGAGCCACAGTTAGAGAGATGTACTGTAGCTTTTTGCTGTTGTTATAGCATTTTTGATGAAGAGCGGCCCAATTGTTTGTTTTTTTTGCAAGAAAAAGCTGTTTAGAGGGATCGTGATGTGCATGTACGTACGTGAAAAAACTAAAAATCGTGCACAGGGGGGCCAGTTCGTAGCGAGTGTGTCCGGCCGTGTCTGTGTGCCGATAAATACACAGACAGGAGACTCGAGTCCATTGCGCCATCTAGGCACAAAATTGCAATTCAAGATTGGTGCACAAAAAGTAGAATTTTGCCCGAGCTGTCACAACTGCTTCCAGCTCAATCCGTGCTCGGTGCATCGAGCTAGCACAGCATCTGCGGCGAAATTGAAGTAGAGAACCAAGCGTCCTCGCCCAAAATCACAGGCAGGCGTGATTTTTTTTTGTTCCGCCGGTCGGTGTGCTCAGCAGCAGCTGCTGCTCCTGTGCCAAAACACACACGCTACAGAGAGACAGGGCTGATGGACATGGGGGGCGGGAGACACACACACACCACCCGAAGAGCAAGGCGGGAGGGTGTGCCCTGTACTCTACAGCTGTTTGCTATCGGTGGAGGAAGCGAGAGGAGACGAGAAGAAGCGTTGGTTGTGTTGTGCGTTTCGCGAGCGGCAGCGTTTTCGTCATAAGCGGGAGAGGACAAGATGCACACCAACACGCGGCTAGACACCACTATTGATGATCAATGTGTAAACCTCTCCATACTTTTGTGCGAGGGCCTGGGGTGCCGCCTGTCCCTTCCGTGTGCTAGTCTGACCACAAATCACACGCTTTGGAGTTGTCTACAGTGCATAGATCAAAGCTCCAACCAGAGAGAAGAACAAACAGAGAAAGTTTTTTCTTGGGCTGCGATGTATGTAGCTGATGATCACACACACACCCCTT
Source organism: Ectocarpus siliculosus (assembly GCA_000310025.1). Lineage (NCBI taxonomy): Eukaryota > Phaeophyceae > Ectocarpales > Ectocarpaceae > Ectocarpus > Ectocarpus siliculosus. The sequence goes on from FN648519.1 coordinate 36,472, forward strand.
CTCTGGAAATCACACGGCGCTTCTCTGGTTGGTGTGGTATAAACGAGCATTTTGTAGCAACGCACGAGCCTACTTTGCAGGTACGTTTTCCAACAACAAAGCTATTCCACATTACCCTCTTGTATGACCCGAGTCGACATACACACGTGACAATCTTTTCGTAGGAGTGTGAGGACAGACGCCCTTAAACACACAACAGTACATCAGAGCGTGGCGGACGGTTCGTACAGCCGTGGTGTAGCTTACTACCTTATCGGCGGGCGAAATGAAGGTTCGGGGGCGATAGCGCCTCCCGCATGCAACAAAATGTTGCTGACCTTCCCAACGTAAGGGTGGACGCGCGCGTTTTAACCACGTTTATGGGTCTGATGTCAACCTATTGGGAGGGTGAAAAAAATCTACAGCACTAGTCTACCGCCGTACGGGGCCGGAGGTAGGCAGTAGTAACCTGTTGAATTTTGCGTGCTGTTGTCCGGAATTTTGAGTGTAGGACTGGGTATTTACGAAATGTCATGCAACACACAGGCGCTCACTCTGTAAGAGTCGTTCTTGGACTCCACAACACGTTCGCTTCCATGTTGCTGAGTGAGGGGATGCACGGGAAAATGCCAGAGATCCCCTTCCCGCAATAGTAGAAGTGCATGGGAGACCACATACGATGTTCGACTAAAGTACAACACCTATGATACAAACAAACATGCACCGACCTCCCACTCCTTCGCTTACCGGGAGCACTCCTCTGGTGTCTGGGGAAAAAAGAACGGCCCCACCGTCGGCGTGTTGTTGATGGCGTCCACCACTTGCCATATGATGTGGAAGACGGACTCCTTCGAAATGCCGAACAGCAAGCCGACATCGATGTATGACGCCCCTCGAACATGCACAGCGCAACTGCCAGCCGAATTTTCACCGGCACAGCTCCACTGCTCGCGCGCAACCCTGCACCACGCGACCAACAAGAATACAAGCATGGATGTACCGGTAAATTCGAAGCCCAAGCACTTGTCAGGCGCATCGCCGGACGGACATCAGCGCACATGCCATCTCCAAGGCGTCTCCTGCGCTGCTGATGTCCCTGGCGGTGCCAATTCATCTTTCGGACATCAGCGGTGAGCAGCAAATACAAGTGCAAACCGGCGGCTGTGTTCGCGACGGCAAGACAACCCTGACGAAACCTAACCCTACTCGCTCTTCCTCACGCGCGGACGCACCCTGTGTGGGTATATCTCTTACTTGCGTAGAAGTCGTTGCGCTCGAGGATGGGTCGTAAAAGTTCCGCGAGCTTGTCGAAGCTGTGCTCCTCCATCCTGTACATGCGTCGGAACAGCTTCCTGCGCCTCACATCTTCTAAGTGCTCGTCCCAAACCAGCCGTCACGGCTCGTGGATACGTTGCCGCGTCTTGGGTGTTAGGCGCTGAACGACAGTCGATGTGGCGACAGTCAGCACCAGCACAATCGCCGCTATTGCTTTGAGCTTGTCGAGGACATCCCGGGTGTGTGTTGGCCGAGCGCGTGCCCGTGGGCGAAGGGAGCCACTACATTCTGTAGCCGCGCCGCGCTTTCTATGGTCGCCCATGCCCCAAACACAACCCTAGCTGGCTTCCTATGGTAAGGGGCACTCGTGTTGTAGACGTCGCTGGTGAGGGGCACTCGTGTTGCAGCCGTCGCAGCCCGCGCGTGCGTCTGTAAGGGTGATTTGGAAAGTGCTCCAAAAAGGCTTCCAAAATTTGGAAGCTAGTGGCTCCAAATTTTCGGGCCCGACTTCGTTCCAAATTTATGTCAAAAATTTGGAGCGGTGGGTTCCAAATTTTTGGAGCTTTTTTGGAGATTTGTACAAAATTTGGATTTTTGGACATCGATTAAAACGGCCCTTAGCACTGGTCAATACGAAGCACCGACCTGGACCGTCAAACACGATTGATGCGTCCGGTGCCGGCATACACAAGTCTGCGTCAATCTGCGTCAATTCTCGTACGTAGCACTGTGCCGGTCAGGCTCACCGACCACGGCCGCCAGACACGAGTCATGTGTTTGGTCCCGGCATAAACTGATCTGCGTGAATCCCCCAATGCGACGTCCCTGGTAGATATCCATGTTCAGAAACAAGAAGCTACCAACCACGGTCGCCAAACACGATTTATGTGCTTGGTTCCGGCATGAACAAATGTGTGTGAATCGCCCGATGCGACAATCCTGACAGGTAGCACGGTTTCAACATGAATATCACCAGCCACCGCCGCCAAATACGATTGGTGTGTTTGGTCCCGGCATACACAAACCGGCGAGAATCGCCCCAGGCGGCAACCCTGGCAAAATCTCCCCATGCCACAACCTTGGTAGGTAACACTGTACAAAGTGAAGCGCACCAGCTACGGCCGCCAAACACGATTGATGTGTTTCGTCCCGGCATAAACTGATCTGAAGAACCGCCTCATGCGACAACCCTGGTAGGTTGCTACAATGGACCACGAGTGACAACATCAAATATCGACATCCCTTGTCGGGGACCATAGATTTTGAGAGGTTTGTCCCGATATCCAAGGTCAAAAACAGTAGATTTTGAAAGTTCCTTTCGACCTCCCTTGTCAAGGACAACAAATTTTCCAAAATGTTCTGTCGATATCTGTTGTCAACCGTAACAGATTTCGATTGTGCCTACTGATATGAATTGTGCATAGCAACAGACGTTCAACGGGTTTCTCGGAAGCCGTTGCCACTGGGTTCATGACATGTCATCGACATACATCGTTTACTGCAGTAGATTCTTGAGCGGGCTACCGATATATATCGAAACGCAACATCGATAGTCGTTATCTCGAGCAATCTGTCCTCAAGGTCGTAAAGGATATCCACTTGCACGAGAACATGTTCGAAGATTCTTCTAATACTGCCCTCAATGTCTACCGGAAGGAAGCCTTCGAAGTCTGTTGTTGCCAACGATGTCTATCGTGAAATTCGACAGGCATTTCAATTTGCAATAGATTGCACACGTCATCTGTCAATAGGCTCGGTCTTTGGCAATAGTGCGAGAAATCCAGCGAACGATCACCCTTACCGACGGCAATATACTCGTCTATGTAGCAGCAGAAATAGAAGCCTACCTGGTACACGGTCTATTTCGTGGTCTGGTAGGTAGCAGAAGCTCACCAACCACGGCCGTCACACACGATCGGTACCAGCATAAAGAAACAAAATCTGCGTGAATCGCCCCATGCGACAACCCTGGCAGGTAGCACTGTTCAAAACAAAGCTCACCAGCCACGGCCGCCAAACACGATTGATATGTTTGGTCCCAGCATGACCTAATTTGCGTGAATCGCTCCACGCGACGACCGGGGTAAAGTAGCTCTCAAACGTAAAGCTCACCACCACGGCCGCCAAACACGATTGATGTGTTACGTTCCGGCGAAACTGATCTGCCCGAATCGCCCCACGCGACAACCTTGGTAGATAGCCATGTTCAGAAACGACAAGCTCACCAACCACGGCCGCCAAACACGATTGGTGTGTTTGGTTCTGCCATAAACAGACTGCGTGCATCGCCCAAGGCAACAGCTCGAGGAGGTATGTAGCGCTGTTGCGAAAATAAGTCCATCAACTCCGGCCACCACTCTCTACGCATGCGTGTGGTTCCGGCAGTTACACTCTCTATATCTGTGCGTGAATCGCCCCCGGCGACAACTCTCGTAGTTAGTTCTTGATGAAAACAAAATAAGTACACCAACCACGGCCGCCACACACTGTTCATGTGTATGGTTCTGGCAGTACTCTCTGTACCTGTGCGTGAATCGCCCCACAGGCAACAACCCTCGTAGGTAGCACTTGTTGAAAACAAAACAAGTTCACCGACTCCGACCGCCACCCCTACTCATGCGTGGGTTTCGGCAGCTACATTCTCTGTATTCATGCTTGAATCACCCCCGGCGGCAACTCTCGTAGGCAGCGCTTGTTGAAAAACAGAACAAGTCCACCAACTCCGGCCGCCACGCGCTATTCATGTGTATGGTGTCGGCATTTACACTCTCTATTTTCATGCGTGAATCGCCTAGAGGCGACAACCCTAATAGGTAGCGCTGTTGACAAACAAGCCCACCAACCACGGCCGCCACACACTTCTCATGCGAGTGGTTCCGGTATTTACACTCTCTTCGTATTTATGAGGGAATCACTCACAGGAGACAACCCTAGTAGGTAGCGCTGCTGTTGCGAAAACAAGCCCACCAACCACGGCCGCCAAACACTATTGATGATGTGTGTGGTTCCGGCATTCATACTCTCTGATTTCATGCGTGAATCGCCACACAGGCAACAAACCTGATAAGCAGCGCTGTTGCGAAAACACGCCCACCAACCACGGCCGCCACACACTTTTTATGTGTGTGGTTACGGTATTTAATACTTGTTGCATGCATACTCATGATCATACCACGATCGAATGATCGCTATAAAATCAACAACGTGCTGGCGTCAAGGTGCTGTCCAGCAACTTTCTCAGTACAATTGTATGTACTCTGGGAGGACTTCAACGGATTCCGTCGAATCGGGCTTCGATTCTCACCGCAAGTCTCCAACAATTTATTGTAACTGTCCACATACTTCGCTGGCAATTGCACAATCTCTGGCTTTTATCGACTGCAGCGTAAATCTGAATCCAGATTATCCCCTGTGATACACCCTCGTGTACAGGACACCATGTGATTCAAAACGACTGCAACGCATATATACCTGAGGCGAGATTAGTCCATATGATACACTCGTCTACAGCGCACCATGTGATCCAGCATTCGTGTATGTACTTCCATCGCGTATCGACACCAAACAATAATAGTTTGTGGGTAATGTTTTGCTTGGCTGTGGCCACCACACACTCGTTAGATGCGGAGCCGGTACTGAAACCACGTTCAACATGGTAAACGTAACGCCACCGAATCCACAGTTATCTCCTCCCCCGCATCGATGCGGAACAACTGCTGTATTTGCGAGTGTATGTATATCATCCACATGACTGCGTGCTCTTCGTACGGTGGCAACAGCCGTGACAGCCAGCACTGTCGAAGCAGGCCCACCAAACTCGGCCACCAAACCCGGTTGATGTGTTTAGTCATTGAATCACGTGCGACATGGGTGACTGGGTACGCCACCGAATCAACCCAGCAGCAGCGGGATTTCTCTCCCCATACAAACGTGCAGAACACTCCGTTGGGGTTGTGTCTCTCCTTCTTGACACACCAAAACACATTGTGGGTTTTGCTCTCTTCCCACATCATCCCACATTGTCATCACATCACCACACGTACCGCTCAGTGTTGCGCCCTAGATGCCACGCCTGCCGGCGCCTGGCGTCCTTGCTCTCCTCTCCGCTCTCGTCATATCTCGGGACCCCGGGTTCTCAGTTACGACTGCTGTACATAGCTCGGGTAGCCCGATTTCCCAACTGGAAGAAGAGGCAAGAAAAGACTCCACTTGCTGTCAGCTCCAGAGGCTGGCACACCACTAGAAGCCTTCTATGGGACCACCTGGGTAGTTGTCTCTGCGATACTCTCTCTCTGGCACGCTAAGACTCTGTGCACACAAGCCTTGAACAGAATGGTAACACATGCGACTCCTCCTCTCGACCGAGGGGGCCCCGCAGTACGCAATTGCGTTCCGGGTACCTCAATATAAACAGTATGGTAATTCGAGTTGTTTCAATAAACCTCGGTTTGTTTTGTCGACGCCTTTGTCTACGCCTTGAACAAACCTGCCTTTTCGCCGGGGTGTCATGCGCTCACCACGGTGCTGACACACGGGAACCTGCGTATGTGCAACTACGCGCTAACGCATTAACGATCGACGAATTATAAAAACTGGTATCCGGCTGGGAACGTTTGTTCCGAGGGGCAGAACAACGAGGCATGATCAGAGGGCACAATCTGGCGACGTTGTGAGCCAAGGCTTTCTCTAACCCACGAGGTTATGCTGTGTGTGCTTGCCTGACCCGGCCAGGTTATGCCACCGGGGTAAGCAACCTGAGCAGGTTATGCCACCGGGGTCAGCAACCTGGGACGTTGTATTAACTAAAAATAGAGTGCCTTTTTTTTCGGCATTGTACAATGGTGCATATAATGTACACCTGGGCCACCTGTGTACACGGCGCGCGTGGAGAAGAGAGAGCGACATTCCGGCAGCAGTTGCTGATTAGGTAAGCGATTCCCCTTCAGTTACATCTGGATGGTAGCAATAGAAGGATGAATCGAGGGAATATTGTGTGTTGTGTAGCTGTGCATCCCTATGCATATTTCCCCGTTGGGAAGGGCGCGAAGACTCGACGTGCTTTAGATGCATGTACGCTCAGACACCAGCAGTGGGTCCTGCACACCCAACGGCTCTCGGCCTACTGCGTGTATGTATGCGGCTCTTCGTCACCATGCACAGAGCGGGGGGTGTCCCGGAGGCGTCAATAAGCCCCCAGCCTCATAAAAGAGCTTTTTGGAGGGCGGGTAGGCACTTCGTTATTTTCAACGTTTTTTTTGTTTTGGGGGGGGAACTCGTTTTCTTCAACAGTAACAACGTACAGCAACAACAACCCCGCATGTCTGCTGTATCTGACCTGTCCACACACATGCATAGCATCGACCGCGTCGACCGTCCACATGCTTCAACCAACGCCCAGCGCTCATAATACCCAAATGTTTTGCGTGGGTTGCTCGATTGACACAGGTCGTTCACACGCAAGCAAAATCTATCGTTTTCAAACCAAGAATTAACGGTAACCGACCGTAGGTTGCACAAGATACCGCACCCCCTTGACCGAGTTTCAACCTACCATGTTCCACGACGAAGACGACTCCGAAAATCAAACGATACGTTTTCGAAAAGCTCCCGACGAGACAGTTCCAATGCAGCCATTTTCGGCCTCGCCACTCCTTCTGGTGTGGAATAATCAGGTTTTGAAAATTGGTCCAGGGGGCGTGGTATCAGTGGATTCGATTCTCCTCTGCGCCATATTTTTTGTTCCCACCACCCTTTTTTTCTCTTTCTTTTTCCTCCGGAATTTCGACGTCTCCTTTGAAAACATTATCGTCCGTACAATACTGAATACCGAGTAAATTCCTGAGAAATATGGCGTGTCAGAGATCGGAAAGTTTTTTCTTTCGATGTCAAGACAACAACAACAACTGAGAAAAGGCAGTCGCAGCGGGTCCCCCCATGCCGTGCCACTGATGCGAAACGAAGAGGTCACCAGTAGTATGGATAGCAGAGCGATGGGATATGCATGTGCGTCTTCATAAATTGCGTCTCACCCACTACCCCCCCCCCCCCCCCTCCCCCCGGTGTTTGCCATCGGGATTGGGTTTTCGTCGCTTGGCAACGACGTTGTAAAATAAGCCAATTCACTTTGTGAACTCGGCAACAAGGTTACGGTTTTGGTTTTTTCCTCTGTTTTTTTTTTTGCGGTAACCATAATGGTGGTCGAGTAGATCATGTTGTGCGGGGTGGAAAAACCTCACTCCGCGCAAGGGGGATGATCGCACCACGTTGTGTTAAATTGGTCAAGCATCCTCGAGGCAGCTACGCAGGGCTTATAACTGTCTCTGGTAGTGAAAGCACTAGAAAAGAAATTAAGTCATAAGCAGCTGTCATCCGTACGCAAGGAAGTAAGCACAAGATGCCGAACACCCTTAGCAGGATGCAGCTCACCCTTCATGTGACTCGCCGAATACCTCACGGTGCTTTGTGCTTGGTGATGTGAGAGCCTGGTCCGGTGAGAATCCGGCATGCTCCGTCCCGGCTTTGTGGGGATGCGAGGTCAATGGTCTAACGACTATGGCATGCACGACTATGTGTACACCCCCTCCCCCCCTTCTATCTATCGTACTATGTAGGCGGATACCGCCATGAGTGGGCTTCGTACCGTCATGTTCTCGAACGTTCTAGGGACAGCCAACCACGGCATTCCCGTGTCAGAGGACGAGGCAATGCAGAGCGTGACCTTCCATCAGGTCCACCGATGCAAGCGCACCACCCAATAGCTTAGGTACGGTCGGGTTAAGTGAACTCTCCGGAGTATATGCGAGATTTTGTTCAGAAATGGTGCCCAGTGATTTGAAAAACAGAGTATGATGGAAAGTCCATGTCCGACCCGAGACACCTCTGTCCACCGTGAACCGATGAAGGTCTGCTACGGCACCTTCTGTCAGAGTCGTGCGTAACATCGTCGATCACGCCGGCATAGCTCCACGCAAGTTTTGAGTAAATCGCTCCTATTTGAATTTGAACGGAAGGAACGATGGAATACCTTCTTTCGAGAGCTGTTCATTCGTTCATTTATGAGACTCAACCAAACCGTTTGCATACAAAAGAGGGAAGGAACGGGGGGACCTGCAGGCAACTATTCCTCGCCATGCATTGGTTGTGGAAGGAGTAGAGAATTTTCACGCACGCGCACCGGTACTGCTGTTGGTTTGAGGGTCTCGCATGTTGTAGCGTTAGCCTATAGTGCAAGACAGAAGGGCGTCGCAAGGTGAACCGATAGTGTGCACTGAGCCAACATCTCATGATGCCAAGCAACAATGCCGGAGACGAAGCGTTAATGTCCTTAAAATATCAACGCCGCTTCCCTGTGGTTATGACGCTTGAATTTTAAATCCCCATGCATGTTTTACAGCGAGGTTAGCTGCTGCTGATGTCCTGTTCGCCCTCCTGCTTCCTGTTTCCGGCGCAAATTCAAGGTCATCTACTGTCACCTTACCCTGGTGCATCCATCCATCCAGCTTCTTGCCCGCTCAGCACCCCCCCCCCCCGCCCCTCACGGTATGGATTGGCATCGTTTGAACGTGCTCGAGCAGTATGTCCTCACGGATATCAGGACGAAGATGGGCAGTACAGGTTACACTTCGGTAACAAGAGCGACCCCGACCACCACGGTATTGCCGTACCTTCCCCGTGTTTGACGTTTTCTTGGAAAAGGCGTTTGCTGCGAAGGGCGGCGGCCGTGAAAAAACTTGGACGTCATCAGCGACATGTACGTTGCCTTTGTTGATATGTGAACGAAGCTCTATGGGGCTGAGGGTTTTTGTTGTTTTTTAGCGCACTCTTCTTTCCCTGTCTCTCCTGGTGTACTGTTGCCAATTTGTCAGGCCGATAAGCACTCATTGGACGTGCAAGCTCTGCTGCAGGTTCAACACTGACGTTTATTTTGTTCCTGATGCGTTTCCAGCCTTTTAAATCAAATTTCCCACATTTTCAGCGTCCCCTGACGTTGCTCCTAGGCAGTCGACGCGCTGGTGGTTTGTCGCAAGCTATTTATGTATGAACCCGTGACGTCAAACAATCTGGCATTCACATGGAATGCTTATTGTTCTTCGTTTCGTGTCTCAGCTCCGAGGGAGCTTCATGCGGTTCGGCTTGGAATACGTTCAGCCGATTCTCTCCACCGAGAGTATTGATCGTCAGGACGATGCTAAACGCTACCTCAAGCCGTGCTTGTTCGCGGACGAGGGGGCAGGAGGTGGAGGAGGTCACCCAGGGGCGGATGTGGGTGGAGGGTAAACTAAAGATGGAGACGGGGATGTTCTTCGTCTCCGAGCGAGAAAAGCGACGGTCCTGATGACTACGTTGGCTACAAAGCCTTTGCGGACACCTAAACCGTGTTGACAAGGTATGTCATGTGTCTTGTCCTTTCCAAAAATCGTGCCTCTCTCTCTGCCTCTTGCTCTCTTCCTGCGATGATGTTGGATGCCTGCGTGTTTCTGGTCGTGCATCCGTTATGCCCGCGGCTACATAAAATGTACACCCTTCCTCATCCCCGCGTGTCCGTTGGCGACCCCTGATTTTTGAATGTATCTCGCCTCCCTTCAATTTAGTTCTGCGGGGGTGCGTAGCTTGTCCTCGTTTCTGACGTATTTTACGACCTGCGGTTATGCTGTCGGTTTGTGCCCCCCCCCCCCACGCCTGCTTGCAAATATTATTGTTGACAATGTACATCTGTCAGCTATGCCAAGAACTATACTGCAGCAAAGGGGGAGAGTATGCCCTCCATTCCTCGACGGCCCACTATTACCCTCCTCTCACACTTCAATATTGTTTCGCTGCTGATCGGTAACCTCCAGGTCGAGTCGCCGGGGCCTCCGCTGCAACATCGTTCAAAGCGTGTTCTCGGGTCCTCATGGCGTTCACAACGGGTGGAAGCTTTGACGGAGGAGGGGGGGAAATTTCCCGCTCGCCATGTCTCACAGATTTTTTTTTTTATCATATGGTGCTATGATTCGCGTGTTGCTCTCGCTGGTGCATGAGGGCGCCTGGCGCGGGATGAGAGCCAGGTATTTTCCTACTGTGTCTGCAAGGGCGTTTGGAATCTGTCGCTGCAGCCTCTTGGCTTTGTCCGCGCCGTGATTTGTCCGTGCGATTTGTGGCTTTTTTGGGGGAGGGGAGGGGAGGGGGGAGTTGTTTCGATGGTCTTGGGAAAGTAGAGAGGTCTATTTCTGCAGTCTCCGCATTGTTTCTGGAGGACACCGCTGTCGCAGCTGGCTCCGTCTCAGGCAGTGGCGTTTTTTCTTGACGAGAGTTGGTTGTAGTATTTGGGACGGCCAGGGTGGGGGGGGGTTCCGTGTTTCGTGTCGGGAGAGACGGTCGTTTCTACCTGTGCGTTTGGACAACACTGCCGCCACTACGTGTAGCTGTTGCCTCCGGCTTAGGGTGCTTCCTCACAACAAACGAAGGTAGTTTATTGCGGGGTTTGTGGGTCGTCTCGATGATCGACGTCGCTGATGGTCATGGGCCAGGGCATGCTGTTGTTGCAGGGGGATACTCAATACACAGAACGACGTTCGAAAGGGTATGTATATATTGTTTCAATTTGAAGTACCTTTTATGGTTCTCGCTTACATGTGTTCGTCGTGCAACTTGGGATGTTGACGACCCTGGGTCGAGATGAGAAGCCATGGGCGGAGATGGGTTTAAGCTAGAGCTGGCAACATGCGTGTGATGCATGGGCACGGGGTGTCGTTGTTTCAGGAGTTTGCTCGGGAATGTACCGACGGTCAAATTGTAGTGATTCGAATACAGGGAGCGAAAAACAAATGAAACATGAAAAAAAAAAAACGTATCGCAGGGGAATTGAACCCGCCACTACGGTGTTGAGCACTGATGTTTGCTGTAGGCCGGGCGCATCGTGCGCAACCTCTATGAGAGGGTACGCATTGCAATAAGCAACCTGCCCCCTACCGGCTTGTGCGCAACGCACGCCAACCTGCAAGAGAGGGTACACCTTGCACTATTACCGGCAACCTGCCCCAAAACCGGCTTGTGCCAAGCGCGCCAACCTGCAAAAAAGGCTACACCTTGTCATACCATGGGCAACCTCCCCCCTAACCGACTTGTGCATGGCGCGCCAACCTCCAAGAAAGGGTACACCTTGCGCTGCCATCGGCAGCCTGCACGCTGTCTAGCTTGTAAGCAGTGCACCGACCACAAGAAATGGTGCACCTTGCGCCGCCATCGACAGCTTGACCCCAATCCGGCTTGTTAGCAGCGCGCCAGCACCAAGAAAGCGTACACCTTGTACTACCATCGGCAACCTGCCTCTTATCCGGCTTGTAATAGCGCACCAACTACCAAGAAAGGGTACACCTTGCACTACCATCGGCAACCTGCCCTCTATCCGGCTTGCAAACAACGCGCAACTTCCAACAAAGGTATACCTTGCACAACCTAGCCATCGTTGCATTGCAAGGATTACCCAAGGTGGGGAGGTTGCAACTCGTGCCAAAATAAGTCTCGATTCAGGTTGGCAAAAGTGCCCTGACAACATGGCCACCCGTGCTGTCCATTGGTTGCACTCAACCTCAACCTTCAACACAAACAAACCCTGTTTGTTTGTTTTTTGCCTCCGTTTTTTTCTTTTTTCCTCTCCTACATAATTTTTCATTCAAACTTGGTCTTCAGGAATTCCTGGAGATTAAAGTACATATCAAACTATCAGCCCTGCCTGTTTCTTCTCCCCTGAAAATATCTTTGTCATCACGAATAGGTCAGGAAACATTTTTCAAGAGTCTACTCACCCACCGTCGCACCTCTCTCTTCATTCCTCTGGCTCGGCAACAGCAAGATTCCACCGAGATCCCAAACCCCTACGTTTTCAGGTACGGTCCCAACACGCCGACGATTGGCGAACATGATGCCTGGCCTAGAATAGCAGTCAGCTATTGTAGACTAAATAGATAACCCGTTAAAGTGAGGTTGGCTACTCTTCGCTCGGATGTCAGAGAATTCTTTTCCGGCAGATGCTTGTGATTGGCTTGAACGGAGTTACGACAGAGGGATTGACGACGCTACTCACTCGCGCTGAGTCACTGCCCACGATGACGATCGGTGTTGTCACTTACAGCAGCAAGCTGTGCGAAGGAACGAGCGTAATTTTTCCGAAAGGTTCGCGTTCAACTGACTCTCAAAGTCAGAGTCAGATCAATTCCTACCAAGCAAGGCGATCGGAGAACGACCAAATGAAAAAGATGCGTTGAGTGTTGGGTTGTTGGGTGGGTGGGCAGTATTGTGTCATGGTTTCCTCCCGAAACAAGGCGACAAAAGTGAACTTTGCCATAGTGTTGTTGCTATGTTCACTATTCCACATCTAACGCGTGACAATGCTGGGAGAACAACTCTGGGGAGGAGAAGTATCCTTCTCTGTTGTTGCTATTGTTGTTGTTGTTGTTGTTGAAAAGCAATTTTGATGTTGACGGATTTAAAAAACAGACGAAAGAGGCCCACAATTTTGTTTACAACAGACGCACAAGACCAGTCGGGAGGCATCGCGAAAAACAGCAACTGTTGATTCTCGCACAGGGCAGCAGTGGAGGCTGCTCAAAACATGCATATAACGCGTCTACTTCCACAGGCCTCCTTTGAAATCAAGATATAAATTCAGAATATGATAAATTCAAGCAAAAAGAGCCAAAACGGAAGGCACTCAAATAAGGTCAGTTTTGAGGGCTAGACTAGGCATTCCATTGTCAGCAGTAGAGGACATGATGAAGAGGCGTCGTGCGTGCTGGCACGTTCAGGTTTACCACTGGAGCGGAAATATCGAAGGTCGCAGCAGCCGCTGAAAACAGTCCGAAATCTGCGCCGGAACCAAGCGGCATCCAACATTTGTCACAGCCATGCTTGCCGCCACCAATCCCAACCTCCTGAACTACAGGGTTACAGCAGTAGCTGATGCCACTAGCTTACGGCGGTGAGCATGGGTGTGACAAATGTTGGATGCCGCTTGGTTCCGGCACAGATTTTGGACTGTTTCCTGAGGCTGTTGCGACCTTCGATATTTCCGCTCCAGTAGCAAACCTAAACGTGCCAGCACGCACGACGCCTCTTCATGGTGTCCTCTACTGATAACAGAATGCGTAACTTACCCCTGGCGGGGAGGTTATTTTCTTTCTTTTGTAAAGGATTAAAGTATGGGAAAAGAGCCAGCGCCAAAACCACTATTCTTCCTACCCTTAAACTCGTGTCAGTTGCTAATCCCAAGAGAGATCTAGCGAAGACGCGGTTCGCGGTCACAAAAATGCTAGAGCCATCACAAGACCTACCAAATACGCAAACTAGCAAAAAAAGGGTACATAAGCCCGAAGAGGGACACCTACATCCCTGCAGCCCTTTCGGACCCAAAAACTGAACTACCCGTCCATACACTACATTCGACTATAGCAGCATCATCCCTCCTCTCCCATACTTTACCAAAATGAATGTTTGTCGACTACAGCGTACAGCTGTCTGGAGTGATTCCTGTACAAAACCACCATGGTAGGCATGGTACAAGTTCGGGGCCCGCAACTGCTGTCTGGAGAGCTGTCGGAATGATTCCCCGTTGACATACAGTGAACAAGAAACAACCAACCACAGCCATCATTGCAAGTCAATCACCGAATCTACCCCCGATTATCTGTGTTGGACACAGCAGTATAAATAATCGACACTGACTATGGATCGTTCCGCATTGAAGATGTCTTTCACGATGCAGGTACACAAGAAGGGCACCCGGGGTATCCGCGCCATCTGTGCCGCGTCTCTCTACAAAACCAGTGACGTCATCACACACACCCAACACCGACGGTCAGGAAAAAACGCGAGATACACAACGCAAAATGTTCGTCCGTGCGTCACGGTTTGATGTCGCCCGTCTGCTCCAGTGCCGCTGCCCCGATGCCGCTGCTCCGGTGACGCTGTTCCGGTGCCGCTGCTCCGTTGTCGCTGCGGTCAGTCCTAGCACGACCAAACTCGACCCGCTTTGTCCGTACACGCTCTCGTTGATGTCCTTCCCAGTCGGTTCCTCGCTTTATCCCTCGTTGCACTCAGGTTCTTGGTCTAAAAATTCTCGGGGCGAAGGGTCAACCAGCCCACTCAGCTCGTCACCACCTACTCCCTCCTCCCCTTTGATGGCAAAGCCAGGTTACTGACTACAGCACAAAATTTGTCTGTACCTTCGAACAAAAAGGGAACTATCCACCCACCCTTAAAATATGGTTGTTCTGAGCCGCGGAGCGCGAAGCGCGACCATTCTTGTCCATCCGTCTGAAGAGGGAAGAAGGATGCTCTACCAACCAGGGGCCCGAGTTTCGATGAACGACCGCCTGAATTTTTTATCCTTCGACCAGCACGAGGTCTTAGAGCACCGATCGATTATTTGCTGGGTTGCATAAAACAAGAGAAATAGGGCGCTCTTCACCTCGCCGGTTTCGTCGTGCTCCATCAGCAGATGACGGCCCTGCCGGCATTTTTACCCAAAAATCACAAGAGACAGATCACCCCGATCACGGAGTTGAAGAGGAAATGCAAGCCAAGGCATCGCCATATATATCTCACACGCACGCGCAGTCACGCAGTTGGAACAGAGCACTCAGTCAAACACGCAACACCAATGGAAGGGGCTAGACGGCACTGGCGGGGGAAGGGAGCCATACGCACAGCCCCTGGCAGATGCGATTGTCATTACTGCTGCTCCGGTGTGTGGGGAGGGGTCACCTGGAAGTACACCAGTGCCTGCTACGGGAACAATGTTGTGTTTCAGGCGGCGGCGGCGGGTGTCCCCTTGTAGTTCCTCGGCTGGGCGCTCCACCCGACTCCATCATCATTCTCCTCTCGTCCCGCAGCCCCTCGCGAAAAGCTACGAAATTCTGTTAGCTAGGTCCACATTCGATATTGCTAGCTGCTGCCCTCCTGGCCGTGTGGCCCTCCGACTCGGGCTGCGTGTTACACGCTGTGCATTCTTCAACACGTGGCCCTTTGGTCCAGTAGACACGCGCCTATCAAACTCTTGCTGCAGGAGTAGCGAGGCAGCAGAATGAGAACTCTGTGAGCCATTCAGTTTGTAGGACCCCAGAAAACCAAACCAAGACAACCCAACCAACAAGCCTCCAGGCTGGTACAATAGGAACCCAAATACAAACGTAGATCTGGAAGATATTCTGAATTCTTCCGTGCACAATGAACTACAGTATACTCGGTCTTCGACAACAAACGTTTACCTCTAGGCGGCGACGGTTGTATTTTCCATAGATGCATGTTGCCTCAGTAGCTTCCGTGTATCCTATGGCCCCTTGTCCTCCGCTAGCCTCCATAAGGCGATATATACCCACACCTCGTGGGCACAGCTCGCGGGGAATGGCTTTACAGTTGCCGCGCGTCACTCTGTACAGAGAAACCACCGAAAGCCCAAATCGGTCGGGGGACGTGTATGTATGGCGTCTACCGTAGGTGACGTAAGATTCCACACACCGTGTACGGACATCAAAAGCTCGAGTATTCCACGTCGAAGATGATGCGTACACCCAGCAAGACGTTGTCGGAAAGCTGTTGAAGATACGGCTTCCACATCAACATTTTCGGCAGCAACCAAGCTATGAAATCGATCCAGAAGGTGTGATATCATGTTATATATATACTCACAGGATGGTCGTCGTGACGTGATACAATTCTTGTTACTAGTATGGAAGAAAATTAAAAAAAGATGGCTCGATTTTTGTATTTCTACAGCAGTATGGACGAGACGCCGACTGTACATGGAAGTCGTACGAGTGTCGACTCAGTTGTGCTGTCACAGTATCTTCCACGCACTTCTGCCAGTGCTGGTTTGTTGATTGGTGGAGTCTTGTAGGTCGAGATATAGCAGTGGGATTCTCGGGTGGTGGAGACAAAAAGTGTGAACCAGAGCAAAACATTTCATGCATAGCTCGACTACTGCTGTGTTTTTGCAATAGCGGTATGGACTAGACGCCGAACGACGTCCGCGTACTACCGCAACGACCTAACTGGATGGGATACTTCCTGCCACGGCGAACCATAGTACAGTGCGATGCAAACATCCGTTAAGTGTGTCGCGCAGCTGCCACATGTGTCGACGACAGGTACACGTAGAGCTCTCGCCATGTTGTCGTTACCGCGCAGGAGGAGCCCTCTGAGATCTTTCACATGGTGCTACAACGGCAGGAGTACTACTGTACATAGATGTCGTAGGAGAGTGGAGTTGTGCTGTCACGGCATCTGCCACGCACTCTCCTACCGGTGCTTGCGTCGATTGGAGTCTTGTAGGCCGAAATACAAGAGTGGGTTGGGTTCCCGGGTTGTGGAAGCAAACCTGCCTGCAACAACAGAGAAGGCGGTGTTCTATTTCCTAGAGTTTTTTGTTTTTGCGACATGTGGTTGCATATTTCTTTGCCACTGCCGAAAAAGACCGCTGGATCGTTCCGCAGTCCACCTTTCACATTTTTCATTTTACACCGAACGACCCAGGATGGGTCGACCTTCATCATTGTTGTCGTTGTTGTTGTTGTCTTCACATGAAAAACCGTTCCGATCTCTCTCTACCCAGTAGCTTCATATGTCCGTACTTGTGGATTACCTGTTGGAAATTGTGGGAGTCCCTTCATTCCGAGAGAGCCCCATCCGGCCTTTTCTTTTTTTGTATGCACTTTTCTTATAAATATGCACTTTTTTTCGTGTGAAGTTTTGACGTTGCGCTTGCCATCGTCGCTGAAGTGTTTGTGGCTTCAAACCTTCTCAGCCGGCCTTCAAACTTCTTGTTGATAAGTCTCCGTGGTAACTTCTCCGCGTATTATGCAGTTGGTTATGACCTGCGCTTTGACTTTCACGATGGATATTTTACCTCTTTGTCTTGCTTTGGAGAGTACCTGCGTTGTACGGAAGGATCGGTCCACGACGCAAACGTCGACGTCTCCGTTTTTGTTTTTGTTCCCGCCGCACTCCTTCCTTGCAGCGGTTGTCACACCGACTTCGAACGTGGGGTGCAATTTCCTCTCTTCGTACCTTCCTCGTCGCCCTTCTCCATCGTTATGTACACAATGTATTCCTCGATTTTTCGGCTTTTCGATTCCGATAGAGACAAGACTACAGACTGACATGTCCCTTTCACCCACGACGGGACCGCGCGCTCGTCGAGTGCCGAAATTCTTCACCACTTCTTGCGTCTAACAACACCGTCCCTTCTTCCCGCCCCAACAAATTTTCTCCCCTTCTTCTTCTTCTTTCCTTTCTCCCGGACACTCACCACCATCCGTCCTGGATGTTGGCCCCCAGCCCCATTGGGGGGCGGGGGGCCAATCCTTTACGCTATAGTTTCACCTACTGTTGTAATTTGCGGTGTGTGCACCCATGCCCCAACGAACGGCCGTTCCAGGAACCTTTGTTTATTGTTGTTGGTCGACTGCCACCCGCCACGGCTCAAAAGCAATGCAGATAGACTACTGCAAGGTATTGAGTCGGCTACCCCGCGGTTTATTACCCTGCCCTCAAGTACTAAAGAATACATAGTTTACACTTTGATAGACATGCTTTCCTACGTTTCACGAAATGCTTACAGCCGTACAAGGCTTCCCCTTCGGGGGGTAGATGACTCGTCTCCCAGGGTGACACAAGAGGGCGTGGTCAATGTTATCGGATTCGCATCGTTGCATCTCGAAACGTCATGGCGCTTGGTAGTGCGTGCCGGTTTTGCGTATAACCTGCAGAATTTGCCTGGAATTTCGCGCATCACGTGCAGCGTATTTGCTGTGACCTTTCGCTGTGCGTGAGTGTGTGGATTTAAGCCAGTGACGACTTCTGCTGCAGGGCTGCGGTTCCTACTGCTGTACATTCGCTGCGTTTGATCCTTCGCCCTTATGTATTCGTGCTGCCCATGGTCTGTAAGGTTTGTGTGCGTTGCGCAGGAAATAAAGAGGAAAACACCTCGCCAAAGTGTTCCTGTTCAGTTTTCATGTATATTTGGAGGCGTTCGGGGTTCACGTTCGCAGCCCCTATAACAGAGACATTTCGAACGACCTTTTACCGGGGTCATGCGCACCCCCAATGCCTCCCGAGCCCCACTCGTAACGGGTAAATGTACTGACGGGCCCTCTGTAACTTGAAGCTCCCGATGGGGGTGCTTTGGATCATGAGTCCCCAGAAGCTGTAGCACCCACCGCATAACAAGAGGCGGGCACACTAGCGAAGTATAGCACTCTGTATAGTCGTGTAGACAATTCTGCTTCAGCTCTCGAACGCTGATAGCTCAGAACCCGATCGATGAGAGCGCGGCGGCGACTTTAGGCCTCACACTAAACCCGAGATGTTAGGGTCGATTCTTCCGCTGGCCCGCCACAGAGCTCCGGCGGATGTCCCCTGTTCAGGGCGTCCCCAGTAAAGTATTTCCATCGCCGCCCGCCCGTCGCGGAGCTGAGCCTTCGCGCTCCTCCAGCCCTGCACCACAGCGAAGACCGCCCAAATCGGGTGAAACCGGCCGATTACCCCCGCGTTCCGGAGAGTCTACGCCGGGTTGTTCGTTCACAAAATATTAAGGACTACGATTAGAGGGCCTTCGGCGGAGAACCTTGACGTCGAGTAACGTCATCACCCATTTTGTTCTCGGCGGGCCTTTTTTCGCCCCTCGCAAACGTAGTCAAATGCTGAGGCCACATCAGCAGGAGCAGCATACAGAAGTACACGTGTGACGTATCTCTGTCCCACAGTTTCAAGTTTGGACGCCAAGTAGCCTACAATACGCAGGGTGATCCATAGACATGCAGGCACTCGCACGTCAACGCACGCGCACGACCAAGTCCGTGCTCTACAATACGTCAATGGCATATTTGATTCCTTACGTGCCAAAAGTATACCCCGTGCGTGCGTGTAGGAGACGACATTGATGACGGTCTCTTTCTGGGAGTGTGTTGATGATGATGGTTGAAATAGACCGAAATGGAATATTGAGGTACTTGCCGTGTCCTACTGACCCGGACAGCATTTCACCAAGGCTTTTCATTCGCACACCGTTTTAATGCGAACACAACAACAATATACAGCAGATATACATGCATGCATCCGATATGTATATCATGCACATTGTTGTTCACTACTAGAGCCGGAGTGTTTGCCGGGCATGCCCGTATTTGTGTCCAGTGACCAGAATGTCTCGTTGATGGCTTGTATAAGATCCGCAGGACAAACGCACGACAGACAGAGGTTAAAGAGAGTGCTTCACACAGGCTGACGCAGCATGGGGTCGCCGAAAACTGATTGAAGTCTACAATATCAGGCACCACAGCAGGTCCGTTCGTCTACGGAAACAGAACCTTCCTCAGATCCCTTCTACATATGCACACACACGAACACCCTCCCTGGTTCCTTACGCTGGTAATAAACCACCACCGTGTGTACTTGGACGTTACCGAAAAGCCGAACAAAAAAAAGGCGTTGCAGGGGAAAACCCGGCCTCCGAACCACAAACCCTCGCAATGATTTCACGTCTACCAAAATACAACACAATCGTTTTCATCTCAACTACTCCAATTCCCTACAAACGAAGGCCAAAAAAGGAGTTTTAACTACTTCAACTCCCTCACATGGCGACATACCAACCGGACCAAACTACATCGATGGTTCGGAAGATCATCTCAACATCTTTCAGGTAAAAACACACATAAAAATACCAACGTTAGGGGAACACAGGTAGCTGTGCTATCCCGTGACACCTGGCATACAATTCGAGCGACAAATAACGACATTGATATGATAGCGACTGCTGAGGGGAGGTCGTCAGAGAAATGCACGTTCTCTGCCATCGGGTTAACGCTACATTGGATGCCCTCCCTTATTGTGCGACTACACACAAAAAACTCAAATTGCTACCAGTATTCTCTGCTACAAGTACCAACCGGATTGTCGGTCTTGACAGGGGTCTCCTCTTCACGCCAAGCGGACTCCGGCTCCTCTTAACCACCGGCAACAACAAACCTGCTACTGCTCGCCACTCTGGGAGTGCGCCGACTGCAACGACAAATGCCCACGCTGCCCCCCCTACATCTGGAAGCGCGTTGGCGGAGATCTGTAATGACTGTGCAGCTCCCCGCTTCATCTGGAGAACCGCCCAACCGAAAAGCCTGCGCTGCCCCCCTTCATTTGGAGGCGCGGAGGTGATGAACTGCTGCCCTCCCCTACATCTCGAGAGCGTAGACCCATTGTTATTGGGTTTAGGCCTTCTTTTTATGCGCCGCTGGCGCGCAGATCTCATACAAAAACACGCCTCCTCCAGAGGCCTTATTGACTGGGCTACAGTAAGACCGTGGCCAGAGGGTTGACGGAGAGGTGGAAAGCTCAGCTGGAGGACCGAGAACGACTGGCAAGAACGCCAAGGCTGCGTGGAGCAGGTATGTGGCTACTAATTTTTCCCATTGTCTTTGCGTACAAGGGTGTTGGGCACTAACTTTGGGGCATCGCCGAAGTGGCCTTGGATGCTTGGATGGCCTTGGAAATCACGCCGCAGCGCGAGTCTCGCAGCGCACCATGCGGTGTTCATGGACAGCACTCCTTGTCTCTGCCTCTGCGAGAAGGAGAGTTCCACAGGATACGCATACGTTCACGCTTATTTGTGATAGTCGGCACTGATAATTGTGGGTGGGTTCGCATATTCGGGAGCACACCACCTGCTTGTTAATGTGTTGTGCGCTGCTGCCGTGTACCATGTGTCGTGGTACGCGCGACAACTCAAGTTGGCCTAGAGAGCACACCACTCAAAGTTTACGCACATCAGCAACACTTACAGCTTAGGGATAGGCCTCCCGGTCAAGTGTTTTGTGTGCACGTAGAAAAGAAGGATCCCTCTCGCCGGTTTCGCAGAGTTGTCTGCGTTCTACGTAGGCCGTGTTGCACATGTAAGCCATGTCATGTGATGTTGCAGGTTGGAAACACTCCGCAAGCCGCTGCTGTCTTGTCGGTTACCGTAGGTGACACAAGATACCACACCCCCTGAATCTGTTTTCAGAGCTTGATTTCTCCACGACAAAATGAGGGCAAGGCCGGAAACGGCGGCGTTGAAGCCGCCTGGCCAAGAGATTTTTGAGAACGTGTCGTTTGATTTCTGCGTCCTCTTCGTCGTGGAGTGATTGAGCTTTGACAATCGGTCCAGGGGGTGTGGTATCTTGTGTCACCTACGGTAGGATTAGGCCCGAAGAGTGCCGCCGTGCGCCCGTACCCTGTAGTGTACGGTACATATTACTTTCGCCTGTTGGGCGTGCTGCGTGTACGTAACTGCTTGGTGCTCTGAATATGGCCGCAGGCTCAAATATGTAACATGTGCGGGAGGATACCGTGAACCGCTGTGGTAAAAATAGCACGCGTTGCAGCGGTAGCGCAAGACACCACACCCCCTTGAACGAATAATTGTAGCAGCCAACCGAATATCTTGCACGTGCGATGCCGATGGTAGCAGTAAAGGGTGAATCGAAACCCTTCACAACGAAACATCCTTGCTTTCTACTTGTAGGTTCAAGTTGTACTCCTTCCCCTACGGCCTAGACACAAACAACGTGCGTTGGGTAGAGGACGATGACCATGGTAGTTAAGTAAACACCAACAGTACTTGGATCGGAATAGCCATGAGGGGATCCATGAGTCTCTTATCCCAGCGCAAAGCTCGTTCCGTGATATCGCGCCTCCCCAACCCAACAGACAAATTGGTTCATTGGGTAAACACGTTGAGGACGCAGTTTATCTTTGATGCCCTTGTACCTTTTGTCCGTCCCGGAGCTTCATTTTCCCCTACAAAGTTCGTTCACCCCCCGGGGAATTCGCAAAGGCAAACTGAGGTTTTCGTTGGGTCTCTCTCTGGTGACATTCAACCGGCGAACTTCAACTTCGTTTTATCTGTTGTTTTTTTCCCCATAAAAACAGCTAATGCGAAGACTTTGTTCTCTCCCCGACGCAATATGTATCTCGTGCCAATGTCCTTGTCACAGCTGAACGGTGGAGTCCACTTCGTGACCCAGGGAGGGCTTTCTTAACGGGGTGGAGCCGCGTTTGGCTGTTCTACTGGTACAAGTTACCACGAATTGTTTCGGCCTTGTACGCCTGCACCTTCACACAAACCATGTGCGGCGTGTGTGGTGTGTGTGTTTCATTGGTGTTGGGTTGATGGACTAGGTCATGGACAGGTGTATGTCATTTTTTTAGCGGGGCGGGAGTTGTTGCTGTTTTTTTGGCAGCACTGGCGACGACAACGACTGCAAGATGGCACAATACAAAGTGGCCCAAGATTACACTAGTAACCTGAATTTTGGGGAATGCACAATCGAACAACGTAGATGATATTTTGCGTTGCAAACCAAGAGGAACTTCTACTTTGTCGACCGCCAGTCGCAAACGTATCGCGCTCAGCTTAGGTCTGGCCATCGTGTGCACGCAGGCACACAAGGAACAACGGGGTGTCCTGCTGTGCCGTTGTTCTCCAGCACAACATAATTTCAAACGTCGGGCGTCTCTCCGAGACATCATCACGGACCACCAAGCAAGACGTCAGCACGGACAGGGGTATCGCTGGTAGTGGCCATGGGAGGCAAACACGGAGACATTTCCATTCAGGTTCAAGAGCATATACTTCTGACACTCGCTTACATTTGGGCTATTGCTATGCAACTTTGACACAAGCGCACCTACAATTCCAGAGAGCACCGTCAGGCAAGGAAAAGCAAATCGCAGGCTTGCGGCCTTCTTCGCCAACCCGCCCTGTCTCCCATATAAACCACGCCTCAGTAGAGCTACATCCTCTTCCGGGGTACGTAGCGCGGGGAAGCATCACAACCCTGTCAGGCGCATTTATTTTCCTTTAGCCATCGCCCTCTGGTTTTGGTGGGCTCCAGAAAAGTCAACCTCAGCTTGAAGGCTACTCCCATACGCCCGACCCGCATCGCCTGCTTCAAAATGGCGAAGGCGTGCTTGTGGGTGGGCTCGTCACGACCCAGTCCGGACGCACCCTTTCCTCGACGTACGCCTTGACAAACGCGTCTGTGGCGGCGTCCAGGTGCGTATCTGCGACCAATCTGAGGGTAGGGAGGTACACAAAAAAAAAAGCGCCGCCAACGGGTTAAGTTAAAAATTGGACGTGAACACTGAACATTTGCCACTTTGAATAGTGGCCAGTTTCATGGATTGGGACTTTTCAGCACTGCCGTATGTGTCTTTGAGCACAGCCTACCGACTTTACGCTAACACCTCGGATTCAGTGCTTGGTTGCACCGAAGCCGACCTGACACACACACATACGTCGGGTTCATGTCGTTTGTTGCAACACGGAGACCGTGTGAACTCAGGACGGTGGAGACTGCGTCTTGGGCGGCACCACAAGAATCGACTACCCTGCCTTCCAGTTCCACATGTTCCAGAAGGGCTCGAACCTGAAAATCGTGAATGCAACGTGGTGGTAACTTCATCTGTTATTCTTACTACTGTAGATGGTAGGTGCTATCTGGCAGAGAGAGTGTGCGGGCAGCGGAAAAAAAAATGAGCGGCGCTCTACAGCAGTACATATACTTCTTCCGATGTCTTCGGGTGGTAGGTGCAATGTGGCCGAGGGAGTGTGCGGGCAGCGGAAAAAAAAACGAGCGGCGCTCTACAGCAGTACATATTCTTCTTCCGATGTCTTCGGGGGGGCGGTTGAGGCTCTTCTCACAACACGGAGAAAACCTCAAAAGAGAACGACGCAGAACGGTATATTCCTCGTACTTACCATTGAGCTAACGTGAGAAACAGCAAGTAAGGCTAACCGAACAACTGTCACTCAATAAGGAGCAGGGCGAGGGAGACATGTGATCAGAGATGGGTCGGGCACCGCCCGGTACCATGCCATTAACAAACGGCACATGGCGACGGTCGAGATCCCAAAAAATGGAGAGGCAGAACGCACACACCAAACTAGAAATAGGGTTGTTTCTACGTGTGGTGTCTTTGCGCGGTCTATAATTCGGAGACGACCTACCTTAAGGATGCGAGAGAATGCACGGTGGTGTTAGCACGGCGATGAGGTTGCGAACACCTACCTACCTCTCAGGCAAGCCCTGACGTGATTTTTTCAAAACTACCCTTGTCGGCAGTGGTACCCTCCTGGTCGTGGAGAAATCACCCTACGGTAAATGCTGACACCCCCGTTTCCTTATCGTACACTGCTGTAGACAGAGGTGGTGTATCTGAGGCATCATACCTGAGAGCCCGTCGAGGGGTACCCGCCCATCGGCGACCGCTGTCCGACCTCCATTTTGTGCAAAGGTGCTTTTTCTTCCCTCTGGCGCCTCCACACGTACTTCTTGTACAAACCAAGTACGCAGTCCGTGCGGGAACAGATGCACTCACCCACCCGGAGATGGTTCTGTTGAAGATCGCGATCATAACGCCAGCCTGACCCAACATTTGCAGACCACTTCACCCAGCAGCGCCCATGTTTGCGAGTCCCCCACGTGTTGCCACCTTGTCGAGCACCCGTCGCGGCTACCCAGACGGTCGCACGCGAAGCACCGCCGAAACTCCCCTTCTGCTGCTGCTTCTTTGCCGTGCACGCCTTTGCCGCACGAGGCGCGGAACCCACGGACCATGCTGCAGAAAACCGTTGAAAATGGCGGTATACAGCTGCTCGTCAAATCGCCGATTTTGGCATCCACAGAGAGAGATCGACAATATACAGCCGTAGAAAGCACAACACCTTAGCTACACAACGCACCCTCTGAGAGCCGAAGATTCGATGCTGGGCACTAACCTGGGCTTGGTGCGGCTGCTGGACCGAGTTGCTCCGCGTATATGAGCCCTGACGCGAGGCAGTTTCGGTTCTTCGCACAGAAAGCTGCCAAACGCCCAAAACTTGCACCGACAGCCCTCCCACAAGTAGCACAACAGTATACCGAGCTTCAGTTCTGTCTGGTGCCCACGACGAGGCCCCTACGGCTCTGTGAACATGCAGCTTGCTGTGGCCTGCCCGAGGGGGGTGTATGGGGGGGTTGCAAAAACCGAGGGGGTACCATCTGCGAATTCCCGCCGTACTTTCTCAGCCGCTCGATCGTCCATACACCGGGCCTCGTGAATCGATTCACCTCGTTTCTTCTCCTATACCATACAACAGCTTATCTTGTAGCGGATCGCTCTTTCTTCGACGCCACCCGGCTGGTGGCCATCCCGTGGTGGAAAAGGAAGTGTCCAAGAGAAAAAAAAACAAATCCTAAACCCAATAACACTGGACCGGCGCCGCCCCCCCTACATCTGGGGGGGCGCCGGTCAAGAACTGCTGCGCTCCCCTACATCTGAAGAGCGTTGACCCGTGCGTCCCTCCCCTACATCTGGAAGGCGTATACTGATGGTCTCCTCCTTTTTCCTGAAGAGAACACCTTAACCTACCCTACTTCGACTGGGGGTGCGTGTCAGTGTCAGTACCTTCCCCTACATCCGGAAAGTATAATTAAAGAAATCACGTCGCCCCTCCTACATTTGGGAGCTTGGAGGTTTGGGGTTGGGTATGGTGGGTTCCTTACCTTACAAGGCCTCACGCTCATCTAGCTCATCCTCCGAGAATAAGACCGCCATCAACGCTCGGATATATCATCGAATGAAGGCGAACTATGGTTCCTGCTCAACGAAACACTGGAACTCAAGAATTGAAACGACCGAACCGCGAATCCCCTTTCGAAAACAACATTGGCTGTATCATCGTGAGCGAAACTACAGACGCCCTACGAACTCCAAATCAGAAACAGAAACGCCAAAACCGCGAATCCCCTTCAGAAACTTTCGGTTTCATTCGTCACAAGCAAGCTAACTCCAGAAATCAACCACGAATTAGCCACAAAAAAAAGTATCCGCGGCAACCCCGCGCTGTTGTGAGCCCCTTTCAAACCACAGCAGTATTGCGCGGTTTTGCTCCTCTGCGGCATGTTAACATTCACCAGGATCGCCATGAAAGCAATAGTCCAGCTCTGTCGGAGCGAGTGCTTTTTCCACGTTCAACCGGCTCGTGTGTAGTGCCGCCCGCTACTCCACCGCTGACGCCGTCGCTGTCCCGAGCGCTGGGGCCCACAGTCTTGGGTAGGTTCCCTGCGGCGAAATTCCTCCCGGTTCCCTGCCGGATTCCAACCGCACTCCCCCGGCGCCCCGAGCGCTGGGGCCCACAGTCTTGGGTAGGTTCCCTGCGGCGAAATTCCTCCCGGTTCCCTGCCGGATTCCAACCGCACTCCCCCGGCGCCCCGTCCACCACGGCGGCGTTTGACCCTCCTCCTCTTCCGTCTCGCGTGGGATGCTAGAGCAAAAGTCCCTCGAAGCTACCGAGTGGCTGCTCCATCCTCGCCTCGGCCCTGGCCTGCTTCTCCTCAAAGCTCTCTGTCAACACCCACTTAACATCTCCGAGTCTAGCGGCGAGCTCCTGCTGCGAGACTTCTCCCGACGTGTTGCTGGCACGTGCTATTTCGTTTCCTTGCAAGGACGATGGAGAAAGAAACTCTAGGGTGTTGATCACTCCTAGAGCCGGAGTATTTACCGGGTATCCCCGTATTTGTGTCCAGTGACCAGAAAGTCTCGTTGATGGCATGTATAAGATCCGCAGGACAAACGCACGACAGAGGAGAAAGAGAGAGCCTCACACAGGCTGACGCAGTATGGGGTCACCGCAGGCTCATCCAAGTCTACCACAACAGGGACCACAGCACGTCCCTTCATCTACGGATCACAGAACCGTCCTCAGATCCTTCCTACATATGCACACACACGAACATACATTGCACGTGCTTTGTCTCCAAGCCGTTGTGTACACATTCGACCCGCGCGACGCATTTCACGGCATGCGTCCTCAGCAGCATCCACGAAGAGGAAAGAGAACATCATGTTATATATACAAGGCCTCCGGACTTCGGGCGCAGAGGCGCCCTCGTCCTCAGTAGTAGGCTTACAGGGAAGGTGTGAAGGCTGTGCACAGCATACCAAGGGCACGAAGCCGCAGCGTGACCGAATGAACGGTGTGAAGATGTTCGCGTTGTATTCGAGAAATGTGCCGTTCCCGGTGTAACATGAAGAAGCCAAAAGAGTCGCGTGTACCTGATTTTTTGTCTAGCTTCGCCCGGTGCGGACGAAATGGAGATGTAAGCTGCGGTCGCCTCCCTATTCTTGCGCCGGTAAGAACGTGGTAACACTCTCAGGCAACGTTCTCTAAGTGGCTTTGCTGTGGCCAGCTTTGCTGTGGCCAATATCCTCCCCAAAGGGGCCAAAGAAAGAACGAACACTACAACTGTTCGACGGTATTGCCGGTAGTTGATGGTGTGTTGCCGCCTAGCTCTCATATTCAAACTTCTTCAGTGTCGCGCCTTTCTCTAATATCCCCCTCTTATGTTCTGGAGCTATTATTCTAACTTTTTCAGTGTCGTCCCGCTCGAATGATCATATTCTAACTTCTCCAGTCTAATGTCGCGCCCTTCTCTAATGTCCCCCTCTAATGATGCCGATATGCGGTATCCCTCACAATGTGAAAGGAGCCGAACACCTCCAACATCCAGACAAAGTAAGAACAAACACCGCACGCAGTGGTTTGACGGCGTTGCCGCTAGTTGACGGTGAAAGAGTTGACGCCTCCCGCCTCGGGTCATCGTTGCCCCTTACGGCCCTGGTGGTTATTGCCGATTACCACTGCGGAAGGTATCGTTTCGTTTGCAGCCTTGTACGCAGGTCTCGAGCTTCTTAATGTTGAAGCGTGACAATGATGGCCGTGATGATGTCGGTGATGGTGCAGGCGGTAGGGTGCCTGCGCTGGCGGCAGAATGCAACTATTGGAGAGATGGATGTAAGAGCGTGTACGTGTCATGACCGTATAATTTAAATTTAGAGCAGAAGAAAGAGGTTGTTCAGGAGGAGGCAATGTGGAGGCATTAATAAAGTGGATGTTTATCTGAGCATCAAAAACTCGTTTAGCTGCGATGATTTCGACACGGAACAGTTCTCGTAATGTTGTTGGAGGTCGAATATGCCGTGGTAAGCACGACCTCATGAAGGGGCTGGCGGTTCAGTTCATGTCTTTTTTTGAATACCGCCTGCGCCTAATGCAGTAAATCCGAAAAGCCCGTTGTATCGTGATATCACACCGTTTCATGGAACAATTGGTGGAAGCTAGTCAGAAGTTGATGAATTTAGCAGTTTCAAACAGCGCCATAAGATGGTGGGGGATAGATTGGAGAGGATGAATACACGACTTGCCTTTGTTACAACAATATAATCCCTTTTCTTCTTTCCAAAGTTGAGCATTGCAGTGAGAACACGTGACATTTTGTGGATCATCCAAATCCGTGTATTTTAGCTCAAAAGGTGCCGAGGGGAAGTCGAGTGATTGCGAGTCAATGTCTTGCAGTCCAAGGCAGATTTGGCTATTAACATCACCGCGATGGCTGTCTAGACTGGGTGCCGGTAACCTTGGTGCACGATTCCTCATTCGGCTAAAATGTTGACGTATCATATCGAGTTCAGGGTCTGAGTCGTGTGGTGTGTTTTTGTTTGCATTGCGACGTTTACATTCCGCTAAGATTTCAGGTTGCGCGTTATCCGGAGAGGTTTGTGGTGTTCGAGTTTCAGGCGTCGTTCGGGGTTTGGGTGAGCGATCTTCGTTGGGTATTTCGACGAGCTGAAGGTGTTCGTCGATTTGGAGTTGTTTGTACGTTCCTCGAGGGAGTGGTACTCTCGCTGGGGGTGTGGATTGTGACGTGCAGTATGTGATCGTGTTTGGCGATTGTGAGATGCGGCTGCTGAACGAGTTACCCAACGAATTGGCGTCAGCCGACATCGATGATTGTCAGACATGGGGTGACATCTTTACTCTATTGATAGTTGGCGAAAGCCAGTTGCAGGTGGCAACAATGTGCCTTGAATTTCTTGAGACGTTTACTTTTTTCTGAAATGGAAACACGCGTCGGCGAGGTCTTCCTCGTTAGTCGCTGCGTCGGGACACCTTTGCAGTGGATATCGGATGGGTGACAGGGAAAAATATAAGCAACATATATATGTCACATGGTTTTCCCATACTAAAAAATGTTAATTTTTTTATGAGGTCGACCGGTGAGCACAGTGTACTTTTGTGACATATGGGTAACTAATTTACAGCAACAGTCGGATGCATCCGCGCACCCATATCTAGGTAACTACGCACACACACGACTGGTCACTACACAATCACGTTCCGATGTAAACTGGTGTACACATGACTTATCCCGAAAAGGCTGACGGGGGCGACGGTGACGTGCATGAACTTCTTGCCGTCCGAAGACTTGGCACCAGCGCAAAGACGCCACACCGCGTGGATAATATTCCACTCTGACAATAACAGCAAGCAAATAGGGCATATTGTTGCGGTTGCGGTTGCGATGCAGTTTCATGCCAGGCCTTCATGCAGCACCTGAACAACATTCAGGCACACATCAGGCGGAAACTACTTGATACAATCGAAGAGAGAACTTTATTTAACCTTTGTAGCCGCGGCTGTTGACCTGGTCGGTTGGGATCCCGAGCGAAGGAGTACCTCCCACCGGGGTGAGGCAGAGCTGGCACGGCTTGGGGTACGTTTGTCGACGGGGTGAGGATGGTGCAGGATACGCTACAACTGTCCGCGTCGCCGTTGTTGGTACGGTCGCAAGGGGCAAACTTGCCTTTACGGTCGCGCTTGTTTATGAGCTTGAGGTGACCGCCGTCGCAGTCGGGCCCGGGGCAAGGCCAGCCAGTTGGGGTCGCCCTGTTGTACAGGGCGGCGGTACACTCCACTACGACTCGCTAACTGGGTGGTCTTACGCTTTGCTGGGCAGCTACGGGAGAGGGCGTTCGTTCATGTTGTGTTGCAGCTGAAGGTCGACGCGGGAATGAGAGGAGAGGATGTCCGGGGTGTGCACTCTTTCATTCACTCTGCATAGATTAACTTCTGACTAAACTTCCAACAAGTATTCTAGCCTCTGACTATTGAAACTTCCAGCAATTATTCCACACAAACAACCCAGAACGTTCACTGTGCACAGACTAACTTCTGACGAACTTGTAAATACTTTTTCTTGGTGGTTGGTGCGCTATTACAAGTCGGATAGGAGGCAGGTTGCCGATGGTATGACAAAGTGTACCCTTTTTTGCAGGTTGGCGCGCTTCGCACAAGCCGGTTAGGGGGCAGGTTGCCGGTAATCGTGCAAGGTGTACCCTCTCTTGCACGTTGGCGCGTTGCGCACAAGCCGGTAGGGGGTAGGTTGCGTATTGCAAGACGTACCCTCTCATAGAGGTTGCGCAATACGTCTTTGTATTGTTCATGTTATATTTTTTTTTCGCCCCCTGTATTTGGTTCACAACAATTTTATCGTCGGTACATTCCCGAGCAAACTCCTGAAACAACGACATCCCGTGCTCATGCATCATACGCATGTTGCCAGCTCTAGCTTAAACCCATCTCCGCCCGCGGCTTATCATCTCGACCCAGGGTCGTCATCATCCAAAGTTGCACGACATGTAAGCGAGAACCAAAAAAGGTACACTTCAAATTTAAACAATACACACATACCCTTTCGAACGTCGTTCTGTGTATTGGATGTCCCCCCACAACAACAGCATGCCCTGGCCCATGACCGTCAGCGACGTCGATCATGGAGACGACCCACAAACCCCGCAATAAACTACCTTTGTTTGTTGTGAGGAAGCACAACTCAGCCGGAGGCAACAGCTACACGTAGCGGCAGCAGTGTTGTCCAAACGCACAGGTAGAAACGACCGTCTCTCCCGACACGAAACACAGAACCCCTCCCCACCCTGACCGTCCCGAGTTATACAACCAACTCTAGTCAAGAAAAAACGTCACTGCCTGAGACGGAGCCAGCTGCGACAGCGGTGTCCTCCAGAAACAATGCAGAGACTGCAGAAATAGACCTCTCTACTTTCCCAAGCCCATCGAAACAACTCCCCCCTCCCCTCCCCTCCCCCAAAAAAGCTACAATTCGCACGAACAAAAAAGGGCGCGGACGAAGCCAAGAGGTTGCAGCGACAGATTCCAAACGCCCTTGCAGACACAGTAAGAAAACACCTGGCTCTCATCCCGCGCCAGGCGCCCTCATGCACCAGCGAGAGCAACACGCGAATCATAGCACCATATGATAAAAAAAAAATCTGTGAGACATGGCGAGCGGGAAATTTCCCCCCCTCCTCCGTCAAAGCTTCCACCCGTTGTGAACGCCATGAGGACCCGAGAACACGCTTTGAACGATGTTGCAGCGAAGGCCCCGGCGACTCGACCTGGAGGTTACCGATCAGCAGCGAAATAATATTGAAGTGAGAGGAGGGTCAAAGTAGGCGTTCGAGAAATGGAGGGCATGCTCTCCCCCTTTGCTGCAGTATAGTTCTTGGTATAGCTGGCAGATGAACGCTGTCAACAACAATATTTGCAAGCAGGCATGGGAGAGGGGACACAAACCGACAGCATAACCGCAGGTCGTAGAATACGTCAGAGACGAGGATAAGCCACGCACCCCGGAGAACTACTTTGAAGGGAGGCGAGTTACATTCAAACATCAGGGGTCGCCAGCGGACACGCTGGGATGAGGAAGGGTGTACATTATAGGGAGCCGCGGGCATGACTGATGCACGACAAGAAACACGCAAGCATCCAACATCATCGCAGGCAGAGCGAAAGAGGCAGCAAGAGGGGCGCGATTTTTGGAAAGGACAAGACACATGACATACCTTGTCAACACGGTTTAGGTGTCCGCCAAGGTTTTGTAGCCAGCGTTGTCATCAAGACCATCGCTTTTCTCGCTCGGAGACGAAGAACATCCCCGTCTCCATCTTTAGTTTACCCTCCACCCACATCCGCCCCTGGGTGACCTCCTCCACCTCCTGCCCCCTCGTCCGCGAACAAGCACGGCTTGAGGTAGCGCTTTGCATCGTCCTGACGATCAATACTCTCGGTGGAGAGGATCGGCCCAACGTATTCCAAGACGAACCGCATAAAGCTCTCCTAGGACCTGAGACACGAAACAAAGAACAATAAGCACTCCATGTGAACGTCAGTTTGTTTAACGTCACGGGTTCATACAAAATTGCTTGGGACAAACCACCAGCGCGTCGACTGCCTAGAAGCAACTTCAGGGGACGCTGAAAATGTGGGAAAATGATTTAAAAGGCTGGAAACGCGTCGGGAACAAAATAAACGAGAGTGTTGGACGTTCGGCAGAGCTTGCACGTCCAATGAGCGCTTATCGGCCTGACAAATTGCCGACAGTACACCAGGGGAGATAGGGATAGAAGAAAACGCTAAAGACAACAAAAACCCTCAGCCCCATAGAACTTAGTTCACATATCAACAAAGGCAACGTAAATGTCGCTGATGACGTCCAAGTTTTTTCACGGCCGCCGCCCTTCGCAGCAAACGCCTTTTCGAAAAATGGCTCGCACACGGAGAAGGTACGGCAATACCGTCGTGGTCGGGGTCGCTCTTGTTACCGAAGTGTAGCCTGTAGTGCCCATCCTCGTGTTGATATCCGTGAGGACGTACTGCTCGAGCACCTTCGAACGATGCCAATCCATACCGTGAGGGAGGGGGGAGTGGTGCTGAGCGGGCAAGGGGCTGGCTGGATGGATGCACCAGAGCAAGGGTGACAGTAGATGACCTGGAATTTGCGCCGGAAACAGCAAGCAGGAGGGCGAACTGGACATCAGCTAACCTCGCTGTAAAAACGTGCCTGGGGATTAATAAGTTCAAGCGTCATAACCACAGGGAAGCGGCGTTAACATTTCAAGGACAATACCTCTTCGTCCCCGGCGCTGTTGCTTGGCATCATGAGATGTTGGCTAATTGCACACTATCGGTTCACCTTGCGACGTCCCTCTGTCTTGCACTATAGGCTAACGCTACAACATGTGAGACCCTGAAACCAACAGCAGTACCGGTGCGCGTGCGTCAAAATTCTCTACTCCTTCCACAAGCAATGCATCGCGAGGAATAGCTGCCTGCAGGTCCCCCCGTTCCTTCCTTCTATTGTATGCATACGCCTTGGTTGAGTTTCATAAATGAACGAATGAACAGCTCTCGAAAGAAGGAATTCCATCGTTCCCTCCGTTCAAATTCAAATAGGAGCGATTTACTCAAAACTTGCGTGGAGCTATGCCGGAGTGATCGACGATGTTATGCACGACTCTGACAGCAGGTGCCGTAGCAGGCCTTCATCGACTCTCGGTGGACAGAGCTGTCGCGGGTCGGACATGAACTTTCCATCATACTCTGTTTTCCAAATCACTGGGCACCATTTCTAAACAAAATCTCGCATTTACTCCGGAGAGTTAACTTAACCCGACCGTACCTGAGCTATGGGGTGGTGCGCTTGCACCGGTGGACCTGATTCAAGGTCACGTTCTGCATTGCCTCTTCCTCTGACACGGGAATGCCGTGGTTGGCTGTCCCTAGAACGTTCGAGAACATGACGGTACCAAGCCCACTCATGGCGGTATCTGCCTACATAGTACGATAGAAGGGGGGGGGGGGGGGAGAGTGGGTGAGACGCAATATATGAAGACGCACATGCATATCCCTTCGCTCTGCTATGCATACTACTGGTGACCTCTTCGTTTCGCATCAGTGGCGCGGCATGGGGGGACCCGCTGCGACCGCCTTTTCTCAGTTGTTGTTGTTGTTGTCTTGACATCGAAAGAAAAAAACTTTCCGATCTCTGACACGCCATATTTCTCAGGAGTTTACTCGGTATTTTGTATTTTACGGCCAACAATGTTTTCAAAGGGGTACATCGAAATCCCGGATGAAAAAGAAAGAGAAAAACGGGTGGTGGGAACAAAAAATATGGTGCAGAGGAGAATCGAATCCACTGATCTCACTGCACAGCAGTTGCATAAGATACCACGCCCCCTGGACCAATTCCCAAAGCCTGGTTATTCCACACCAGAAGGAGTGGCGAGGCCGGAAATTGCTGCATTGGAACTGTCTCGTGGAGAGCTTTTCGAAAAAGTATTGTTTGATTTTCGGAATCGTCTTCGTCGTGGAACATGATAGGTTGAAACTCGGTCAAGGGGGTGCGGTATCTTGTGCAACCTACGGTTACCGTTAATTCTTCCTCTGAACACGATATATTTTGCATGCGTGAGAACGACCTGTGTCAACGCCGACGCGGTCGATGCTATGCATGTGTGTGGACAGGTCAGATACAGCAGATATGCGATGTTGTTACTCTGTTTCGTACGTGCTGTTGAAGAAAACGAGCGCCACCCAAAAAACAAAAAACACGTTGAAAATAACGAAGTGCCTACCCGCCCTCCAAAAAGCTCTCTTATGAGGCTGGGCGCTTACTGATGCCTCCGGGATAATCCCCGCTCTGTACATGGTGAGGAAGAGCCGCATACACGCAGTAAGTCGAGAGCCGTTGGGTGGTGTCTGAGCGTACTTGCATCTACAGCACGTGGAGACTTCGCGCCCTTCCCAACGGGGACATATGCATAGGGATACACAACACACAATATTCCCTCAATTCATCTTCTTTTGCTACCATCCAGATGTAACTGGAGGGGAATCGCTTACCTAGTCAGCAACTGCGGCAGGAATGTCGCTCTCTTTTCTCCACGCGCGCCGTGTAGAAGCTCGTCTTGCTGCTCTACAGCAGCAGTGTCGTGCGGCGGGTTTAGCTCGCGGTGGTTGCTGTGCCCCGAGTCCGAGCATCTAGAGATAGCATAGCTGTTTGCCTTGGTTACAAAGGAATGACACCAGCTTAGTCGCTATTCGTCTTGGCATGCTGCGGCCTCTGGTCGTCTGTGTCAAGGCTAGCTAGATCGTCACGTGAGGGTGATGCAGGGCCAAACAAAACCATGCAGACAATTGGGGGCTCGATGGTTCGGATGCCCCCCAACCCCGTCTTCCCATCTGTCTGGCGATCCATAACGATATCTGAGAGTTTGTTGAACCCTGCACCATGTAGCTGGTACACACAGAGCACTCGTGAATCCCCGCACACACTCACCCAAAAGCCCAAATTGAATTGTGTATGCGTTCATTTAGTACACATTGTGCCAACGTATCCTGGGCTCTTATACCTACATACTCTATCTGTCTTGGAGACGAATTTGTTGCGTTTTGTCCTGCCGGAAAAAAAAAACAAATTAATTGTAGTACACTGACGCCAGTTTTCCCGGACCGTCGAACCGACACCACAATCTACAGCCAGGAGGTCTGCCCTTCGGTTGTGACTGCCCCTCAACCTGTAACATCGGTGCTTGCATAACCAGGAGGTCTGGCCTAAGGTTGTGGCTGCCCCCCAACCTGTGTGATCGGTGCTTGCACAACTAAGTGGTACGGCCTAAGGTTGTGGCTGCCCTCCAACCTGTGTGACCGGTGCTTGCACAACCAAGAGGTGTGGCCTAACGTTGTGGCTGCCTCCCAACCTTCCGCATCCGTCCTTGTACAACCAAGCCGTTTGGCCAAGGTTGGGGCCTCCTCCCAACCCCCCTCTACAACCTGCCTCTACCTTGTGGATGCCCACAACCCACCCACAACCTGCCCTCTGGCCACCCGTGAAGGCATACTGCAGGGACTGCAGAGAGAGACGTCTCTACCACAAAAAAACACCTCCAAGATGGCCTTCCCCACGAGGAACAAGAAAGAAGCATGACGGCAACGACTGAAGGCAAGAGGCCGCCGCAGCGACAGATTCCAGACGCGCTTGGAGACACGGTAAAAAACCCTGCCCGAGAGCACTAAGCACCTCACAGCATTCTTCATTCAAACGCAAACATGCGCCATTGCGAGCGGGAAATAAATGTTTTCGGCCTTCTCGTTCAACACTCCGGCCCGTTGTGGAAGAGAAGACCCGGGAAAACGCGTCGAACGACGTTGAAGCGGAGATCCCGTCGACTACACCTGGGGTGTGCCGATCAGCAGCGAAATAATAGTAAGAGTGAGATGAGAGTAAACGTGGGCCGTCGATGAATGGGGGTGCAGATATGCACTGTCAATAATACTGTTAAAAACCAGGTATGGGGGGTTGGAACAAAACCCACAGCTTAACCGCAGTTCGTAGAATACGCCAGAGACGAGGATACGCTACGCACCTCCGCAGAACTAAACTGAAGGGGGGCGAGGTAAATTCAAGGGGGATTGACAAAATGGGGAAGACCCCGCGTGTTCAGGCACAAAATGGGGGATCCCTTTTCTCGATGTGGGGCGCAACGCCTGACGTCAGGTAGCCGCGTTCTAATGCTTCAGCCCCATGCACCACGTCCTCAGGAAGGACGCCCAGCTTTTCGTTTTTTTTCACCGTCCGGAACAGGGTTAACTAGGGCCTGGAAGAGGGGAGCTTGTTGGAGGACCGTATTTTGTCCACGAAACCGTGGGGTACACCCCCCTGTCTGCGAAAAGTTTATCTAGTAGGCCATTTTGTATATCCCATAATGTTCAAGGCATAAATTACCCCTTTTTGTTGACAAGGATGGCGTTATTCCCGCGGTTCCCTTCGATATACTCTTCTCCTTCCCAGCGTGTCCGTTAGCCACTCCTGATGTTTAAATTCAGGGGAATTGACAAAATGGGGTAGACCCCGCGTGTTCAGGCACAAAATGGGGGATCCTTTTTTCGGTGTGCCTTCTAATGCTTCAGCCCCATGCTCCACGTCCTCAGGAAGGACGCCCGGCTTTTCGTATTTTTTCACCGTCCGGAACAGGGTTAACTAGGGCCTGGAAGAGGGGAGCTTGTTGGCGGACCCCAGTTTGTCCACGAAACCGTGGGGTACACCCCCCTGTCTGCGAAAAGTTCATCTAGTACGCCATTTTATATATCCCATAATGTTCAAGGCATACCCCTTTTTGTTCAGTGGTGACACTCCTGCGGACTGCCAAAACATCAACCAACAACCAACCGCAGACCGCACCATATCTCTGTACGTTTTGTCTCCTTGCCGCGCCGCAGACGACAACAAAGCCCGCGTGTTGCACCGCCACCATACCCCAACCACGCCTATATGTATGGTAGTGTGCTGTTGGTTGTTGGTTGACATTTTGGCAGTCCGCAGGAGTGTCACCACTGAACAAAACGGGGTATGCCTTGAACATTATGGGATATATACAAAATGGCGTACTAGATGAACTTTTGGCCGACAGGGGGGTGTACCCCACGGTTTCGTGGACAAACTGGGGTCCTCCAACAAGCTCCCCTCTTCCAGGCCCTAGTTAACCCTGTTCCTGACGGTGAACAAAAACGAAAAGCCGGGCGTCCTTCCTGAGGACGTGGAGCATGGGGCTGAAGCATTAGAAGGCACACCGAAAAAAAGGATCCCCCATTTTGTGCCTGAACACGCGGGGTCTACCCCATTTTGTCAATTCCCCTGAATTTAAACATCAGGAGCGGCTAACGGACACGCTGGGAAGGAGAAGAGTATATCGAAGGGAACCGCGGGAATAACGCGTGCACGACCTCCGCCCCCTGAATGAAGTAGCTTAGAGGGCCTGGAGGTGGCGAAGGTGACCCCGGGGTGGATAAAGATGGGCTAAAATACGCATGGGCGATCCCCTCCGCCGAGAGTATCGATCAGCAGGACGACGCTAAGCGCTACGTCAAGCTCTCCTAGAACCTGAGACACGAAACAAAGAACAAAGAGCGTTTCATTTGAATGTCAGCTTGTCTGACGCCGAGGGGTTCACCTCATTAATAGCTTGCGCCAAACCACCTTCGCGTCGACTCGAAGCAACTGCGGTAAAACCAATAAAAAGGCTGGAAACGCGACAGGAACAAAACAATTGAGAGGCAACGTACATGTCCCGGATGACGTCCAACGTTTGGTCGCCGCCGCCATACTTCCCAGCAACGCCTTTTCGAATAAAGGGTGGCACATCGGGAAGGTACGGTATACCGTCATGGTCGGGGTCACTCTTGTTGGCGAAGTGTGCCCTGGAGTGCCCATCCTCGTCTTGACGACATCCGCGAGGATGCACTTCTCGAGTATCTTCGAAAGGGATCAATCCATGCCGTGAGAGGGGCGAGGTGGTGCGTAGCGGGGGCTGGATGGATGCACCAGAGCAAGGTTGACAGTAGATAGTGCTGAAAGCAGCAGGCAGCAGGGCGAAGATGGACTCCAGCAGTTATCGTCGGTTTCAAAACGTTCGTGGCGATTCCAAAATTCAAGCATTATTAACACGGAAGTGGCCTGAAGATTGTAAGGACCAACACTCATTGTCCCCGGTCCTGTTGCGTGGCACCATGACATGTTGGGTTAATGCGCACTATCGCTCACCGTGCGCTGCACCTCTATCCTGCACGACAGGCTAACGCTACAGCATGCGAGCCCCTCAAACCAACACAAGAAGTGGTACGTGTGCGTCCAAAAGTCTACAAGAGGTGGTACGTGTGCGTCTAAAAAGTCTACAATAAGTGGTACGTGTGCGTAAACATCGATTACGCAGCAAGTCGGTCGTTGCAACCCTCGGAGCACTGTGCTGCCATCTCAGCCTTTGATATTAATTCCAAACCCTGTTTACTCCCCAGCAGAAGAGGTGGCATTGGAACTGTCCAGTCCAGATCTTTCCGAAAATGTATCGTTTGACTTTTGACTTTGGCATATCATCGTCTTTGGCGTGGAAAAATAGAGGTGCGAAATTCGGTTAAGGGGTGTGTGGTATCTTATGCAACCTACGGTAGTCAATTCTTGCTTTCAAAACGAACGCATGTTTACAATATTGCGACGTGTGAACGACCCTGTGTCAATCGAACAATGTGTAAAAAAAAAACAGGGCGTGTTAAGGGCTGGGCGTCGGCTGATGACTCTAGACGGTTCACGCGGTCTATGCTAGGCATGTGTGTGAACACGTCATACAGCCGACATGCGCGTTGTCACAAAATACAATGTCTAATGAGGCTGGGGACTGATTGACGCCTTCGGGATAATTCCCCGTTGTACATGATGAGGAAGAGCTGCATGCGCGCAGTACAGGCCCAACTGGTGTCTGAGCACATGTAACAACACTAAATGCTGAGTTCGCGCCTCTCCCGCAGGGGACACAGACACAACTTTCCCTTCATTCATCTTGCTACCATACAGATAAAACTGCAGGGGAATAGCTTACTTACCTAAGCAGAAACTGCTGCCGGCATGTCGCTCTTTCTTGTCCACGCGCGCCGTGTAGAAGCTCGTCTTGCCGCTCTTAGCAGCACAAGTGCGGCGGGTTAGCCGCGGCGGCTGCCGTGCCCCAAGTCCGAGCATCTAGAGATAGTAGCCTGTTGCCTTGGTTACGAAAGGAATGTCATCAGTCTAATCGCTATTCGTCTTGGCACGCTGCGGCCTCTGGTCGCATGTGTCAAGGCTCGTCATGTGGAAACGAGGGCGCGCAGGCCACAACGCAACACACCACCACACACAAGGCAAACCCACTTGAACCCACCAACAGGGGGCTCGCTGGTTCAAATGCACACACCCCACTCTAGCTTCCCATCTGTCTGGCGGGATCGGTTGCCAACTGCCTCCCAACCTGTATCTTCGGTGCTTTCACCACCAGGAGGTCTGGCCTAAGGTTGTAGCTGCTTTCCAACCCGTTGGGTCTGTGTTTGTACAACCAGGAGGGCTGGCCAAGGTTGTGACAGCCCTCCCAACCTTCAGCACCCAGCCTTGTACAACTAAGAGGGCTGGCCAAGGTTGTGGCTGCCTCCCAACCCCCCTCCACAACCTGCCCGACATTGGGGGTGCTCCCAACCTACCCCCAAGGTGACCTTTGGCCACCAGTGCATGCATGCACTACTGTACCTACAACGCATGCCATATAGTACGGACAGTCTGTCGATATCTATCTACAGATGAGACCATGCTGAAAAAAAAAGTCTGAGCTAGGCACTGCATGTATGCTTGTACTTCAAGTATGTGTCATGATTTATGAGTTGACGTTCTCCGAAATCTCGTCCAATGAGCTGCGTGATTCTTTAGAGATCACAGTCCCTTGATGTCCCTTGCGTAGACACGCCCAGATGCACGATATATACCCGTACTTCACGGTGCTGTAACTCGGCTCGTCCTTGGAGTCTAGAGCTCGCGACAGGGGCGATGCGATCCAGGAACTGGCCCGCTGCAGCGGGCAGCAGCCGGCGGAAAAAAAGTCTCAAGGCGACCGCGAACTGATGCACCGCAAAAAAACGTCTTGCTTTTAGAGTGCAACAATGGTTAAACTCTTGCGTCTCAGGCCTCCGACATAATTGTAGTTAAGTCTATACTCACAGGATGGTCGTCGTGACGTGACGCATTCTTGTTGTAAGTATGGAAAAAATAATGTAAAAATTGCTCGATTTTTGTATTTCTACAGCAGACTGGACCAGACGCCGACTGTACATAGAAGTTGCCGAGTGTCGACTTAGTTGTGCTGTCAGTGCATCTTCCACGCACTCTCCTACCGGTGCTTGCGTCGATTGGAGTCTTGTAGGCTGAAATACAAGAGTGGGTTGGGCTCCCGGGTTGTGGAAGCAAGCCTGCCTGCAACAACAGAGAAGGCGGTGTTCTATTTACTACGACAATCCCGCT
The DNA here is from genome assembly GCA_000310025.1 of Ectocarpus siliculosus. NCBI lineage: Eukaryota > Phaeophyceae > Ectocarpales > Ectocarpaceae > Ectocarpus > Ectocarpus siliculosus. Next base: position 77,289 of record FN648519.1, read on the forward strand.
CAACTTTTTTTTTTCTTGCGGCATGTGGTCCTATGTTTCTTTGCCACTGCCGAAAAAGACCGCTGGATCTTTACGCAGTCCATCTTTCGCATTTATCATTTTACACCGCGAACGACGCAGGACGGGTCGACTTTCATCATTGTTGTGTCTTCACATGAAAAACTGTTCCGATCTCTCTCTACCCAGTACCTTTATATGTCCGTACTACTTGTGGATTACCTGTTGGAAATTGTGGGAATCCCTTCATTCCGAGAGAGCCATAATAGGTCGGCATTCGGCCTTTTTTTTTTTTTTGCACTTTTCTTCTTGTGAAGTTTTGACCTTGCGCTTGCCATCGTCGCTCAAGTGTTTGTGTCTTCAAACCTTCTCAGCCAGCCTTCAAACTTCTTGTTGATAAGTCTCCGTGGTAACTTCTACGCGCATATGGCTTAAGTATGTAGTTATGACCTGCGCTTTGACTTTCACGATGGGTATTTTATCCCCCCGTCTTGCATTGATTGGTCAGTACCTGCGTTATACGAAAGGATCGTTCCACGACGCTAACGTCGACGTCTCTTTGTTCTTTTTTGTTTCCTCCGCACTCCTTCCTTGCGGCGGTTTTCACACCGACTTCGAACGAACGGGGGTGCAATTTCCTCTCTTCGTACCTTCCTCGTCGTCCTTCTCCATCGTTATGTACATAATGTACACCTCGATTTTTCGACTTCTTGATCTAATAGACAAGACGTACGGACTGACGTGTATGTCCCTTGCACCCCGCGCGTCGAGTGCCGAAATTCTTCACCACTTCCTTGCCTCTCCCAACACTGTCCCTTCTTCCCGCCCCTACAAATCCTCTTCCCTTCTTCTTCTTCCCTTCCTGCCGGACACTCACCAGCATTGGTCCTGGATGTTGGCCCTCAGCCCCTTTCGGGGGCGCGGGGCCAATCCTTAACCCTAGTACATGCCTATTTGCACGTCAACCATGCTGGATCGGTGTCGCTTTCATAGCGTGACCCGTGCATCTCGCACATGGACAGAAGCAAGCAGTAGTCCACGGGGTATTGTACGCGTCTGTCCACGGTTTCACCTCGCATGGCGTGCAGAGGGAGTGTAGGATTCCAGAATATATGTCGTTGATTTCCATTGACTTGCGGAACCCTCGGGGCCAGATTATCTGAGTGTACCTTCTAGGGTAAGTTCGCCTGTGAACACGGGAATTGACTGCGTCATGTCGTGTCTTGTTCATAATCGGCATTTTCACCATGGTTAACCAATTGACCATTAACTTCTGTGCTCCCTCCATCACCCCTTTGTACCACGGCACCCCTTTCTCCAGCTTCGTTGCGACCGGCCAGCAGCCGCGCGGTATCCGAACATCCGCAGGTCACCAGCCGTGAATTCGGCATTGGCACCGGAGTCTACAAAGTCGCCCTTCAAGCATAGCACCCAGTTCTTTTCCGGCCGCCCTCCGATATCTCCGAACATCAGTCGCTTCGGGAGTAGTCCGTTCGATTGTCTGGATACTGCTCCAGCAAACAGTAGTTGCAGGAATTTATACAGCCGTTTTCTCCCTTCTTAGGACGAAGAAATAAAAGTCGCGCTCCGCGGCTGATCAAAACAACACACCAACTCTTCATGCAGCATTAAACCAACAACTTGGTGTGGCGAACGTTGGGCGCTGTGGCAGTACAGCAATATAGTGGCAGTGGGTAGCGTAGGCGCTGGGTCGCGGGAGGCGCCGTGAAAATTGCCACCTCCCCCCCACAATGAATTGTACAGACAAGAGCTAGGTAGGGGGTAGGAGCATGGCAGCAGAGGCAGCAGTTGGACGTTATCGGGGGGCCCATCTCTAGCATTTCCCTCTCTCTCAGTCCACCTACTACAGCGGTAAATATTTCATGTTTTCGCGCTGGCTAGTAGTGTGTCTGCTTGCACGTCAAGGAACGAAACGCCTCTGTCGACTTAGACTGTGCCAATTCCACCGCAACAAATTAACGGTGGTTGGCCTCGGCTACACCGTTGTGCCTAAACACTCGCTTCGTCGAGTACACCTTTTTTGAATCATACACAAGGAAACATGGGCACTTGTTGCTTGCAGGTCGTCTGTTGTTGTTTTTACACCGGCAGTATCACCTACAGAAAATATCAGCAAGAAAACAATCAGCACGTTTCACACGGACCCGCGATGCGTGACGAAAACTTGCAGGTGCAACTGTCCATTGCGAACAGCAGAATTGGTTTTGTTGAGCACTGCCGCACACCACAACCATAAAGGACGTGTTGTTGATACATCTTTTTCTCACCATGCCGACAACTGCATTTTGCCTGCTCTGTCGTCGGGTACGAACTGGCCAAACAAGGAGACGCGAAGGTGTGACTCTGACGACCTTGGGCCCTACTACCCATCACAATGGGCTTCTATAAATCATTTGCTGGAATGGCGGCGATGGCCATGGTGACATCCTCCGCAACGACGGCGAAAAACGTGTCGTTTAACCTGTTACCTTTGGAACCGCTGCCGGTGATTTCACCGGAAGCAGTGTGCGCTGACTGGGCGGCCTGGGTTCCCCCCATGTCAGGACCCACGGTTGTGATGCAGGTATGTATGAGAAAGTGAACTCTCGTCATCTTCCACAAATGACGATACCCCCGCAACTTTGTCGTCGCTTGGACGTTTAGTTGTCGATTGTTCAGGTTAGATCGTGGCTGAAATGATGGAACCACAACATCCTGATTGGGCTTGCCGTGTTGACAGCGTGTTACACGGTGGTGGAGTTGTCCTTCATTCATGAACCGATGACAATTTTGCTTATCGATCCGCCGGAAGGTACGAAGCGAGGCCAAACTCACACGATACATAGCGACCACAGGGTTTGCCCTGCTGTCGTGCTGCTACTATATTTTTGTCCCTTCGTGCCCTGCTATGATTGAAGCAATTCGAAAATTCGACTTTGCGCCTGCCCAGGTAGTGAGCGGAACGTACATCGATGTGGAGCGCAACTTCATTTATTGGATGGAGCTCAAGACTTCATTTACTCGCAACGACCTCTACCTTTTGTGCTTGGACGACGACTCTCTCCATTTCTTCGAATCTTCAATGGGCATCCGTTGCCTTCCTCTTAGCAGGCTCAACATAAAATCGCACACGAAAATCTGGGCATTTCGAGTTCGCGTGCTATCTTGCTTGGTAAGCAGGGCGTGTCGTAGGCGTGGACGAGCGTTTTTCCTGAAGGACATGATCTAGAGACGCGACAAAAATTGACCGTGGCTGCAGAAATTGCAAACACTTGGTGTTGATAGCAAGCTGTTCACCTACCTCTGCGATATTTGGCCGAATTCATTGTTTGCCGCTGCACCGAGTTATCCACAGAACGATCAACCCAGGAACAGATAGCATGATCGTGCAGAAAAGCAGTTTTACAACGGAGGCGTAATTTTACGGAAAGGCAGCGATCCGCGATGCTGATGACCCGACAAATGAGCGAGCCTCGATGTTTATGCCGTGAATCTGACTCCCCACGTACCATCTCGACTACCCCCCCCCGTCGACGATCGTCTCAGGTGGAAGCAGGTCATGATGTCATAATGTCGGATGCAGACGCCTTGTGGCTGGCGGACCCCATGAAAGACTTCTCGCTCCCTGGCGTTGTCGGCAGCAGCATCGTTGCATCTAGAGGGAGTGTTCCGACAGACGTGGGTCACGTGTGGGGGGCAACCATATGCATGGGTTTCATTTTGTTTCGAACGACTGCGAGCCGCGTCGCCATGCGAGAATTCGTCACCGTCATGAACGCGCTAGTGCTCGAGGAAAAGGACGACCAGATCGCGGTGTGTATGGCGTTCGTTTGTTTCTTGACGCCTTATTTTCGTGAGAGCCAGATACTTGGGTGCAAACATGGACAGGATAGTTTAGCGCGGTTTCCTTGTTGCTTGCGCCAGTTTGTGCTTTGGGTCACGCGTTATATCGCAGTGAGAAGCTGTATGTTCACGAATGATGATGACCCTACCAACGACTGCGGACTGCACTCGCCTCAGGTGAACATAGCGGCCCGAGACTTGGGGATCGTGTGGAACGAGGAGGACAGTGATATGCGCTACACGGAAAGCACTGGTTTTGGCGTGGGGTTCATCGATTCTCTTTCAGATAAAGACAATCAACCCTTCACTGTGACGTTATTGCCTCACAGCACCTACACACGCATCTGTGCGAGTACGCCCGTTTCGAACACAACCGTTGTGGCTCATTGTCTATCGTCGAAAACACCTCAAAGCAAGGCTGACTGGATGCACAGGATGGACCTCTGGGCAGTGGACGGAGATACCCGCTGAACAAGCATCAGGGTAGGGCGAGCGAATGGGGTCTGTCGATTGCTAGAGTAGCCCGTACTGGGGGGACGAATTGGGCCCCCACCCCCCAATGTGGAGGGCGGCCAGAATGTGACAGATGTGATGGAGGCGAAGAAAGACCGACGGATGCTCCGAACTCCTTCTATGATCTCCAAGAGGGTGAAGGGTTGTTCATTGGTATGGAACAGTGAAAATTGCATCGACATCCTCACCGTCCACATGATCACCATCCATGATAGACTACAATACATAGCGGACACAGACACACCCTCGGTAGAAGTCACTCAAACATGGGGTGCTCTACCTTATTGGTCAATTCTACGGAACTCCATGGACTATTCATGGAATTCCATAAACCTCCACGGAATGCCATGGGATTTTCTGTGGAGTTCCATGGGGTTCTACGGAATCCCATGAATTTTCACGGAGGTCAATGGCACCCTATGGGGCTCCGTGGAGTTCCGTGGTGGTGAAGTCCACGGAAGTTGCCGTGGAATTTGCCATAGAATATTCTGTGGAGTTCCACGGCTTGCCATGGTTTCCATGAATTGTTCCGTGGTATTCCATGAAAATTCCGTGGAGTGAAAGAAAATACAACATAGATGAATAAGAACATGGAGAAAACCAGGTAAAAAAGGAGAAAAAGACGGTGAGGACGACGACGTCTTCATTCGACCACAGATGTCGCTGAAGAATGTTAACTCAGAGGACAATATTTTCCTTTTTTTAATTTAGCGCTCACGGTTATTTCCCTTGAATCATCACCATATTGCTCTCACTCCAAAATTTCAAGGTGAAAAAATTGGTGATTTTTTTGTTTTTGTTGTTTGCACGGTTCTGGTTGTTTTTGTGGTTTCCCTTCGCTTGCTTCTCTCGTCTCCACTCGGTCAAAAGACCAAGAAATCGATCCACATGTTTGGAGCCACTTGAATTTCGGGCGCCCCCACCAACTCGAAAATATAAAAAGCCAGAAACGCCTCAGACACCGCCCGATACGGTCACCTGGGCGCGGCAAGAAGGCCAACATATTTGTCAATCTTCCCACCCAAAACGGAGCTCCGATCGTGAACATCAAAGCCATTGTTAGAACCGGGTGGAAAAGCCTAAAATTAAATCGCCACGCCTGTTTTTGTTATCTGCAACCAACAGGCTTTCCCATGGCTAGATAATCTACACGTGTGACGAAAGCACTGGAATGAAAGCTAGGAGTAAACCAATACTAGGGTTAAGGATTGGCCCCCCGCCCCCCAATGGGGCTGGGGGCCAACATCCAGGAAGGATGGTGGTGAGTGTCCGGGAGGAAGGAAATAAAAAGAAGGGGAGAGAATTTGTACCGGGAAGAAGGGACCGTGTTGGGAGAGGCAAGGAAGTGGTGAAGAATTTCGGCACTCGACGGGCGCGCGGTCCCGTTGGGGGTGAAAGGGACATGTCAGTCCGTAGTCTTGTCTATCGGAATCGAAAAGCCGAAAAATCGAGGTATACATTATGTATGTATGTACACAACGATGGAGAAGGCCGACGAGGAAGGTACGAAGAGAGGAAATTGCATCCCACGTTCGAAGTTCGAACTCGGTGTGAAAACCGCCGCAAGGGAGGAGTGCGAAGGAAAAAAAAAAAAAAGGAGACGTCGACGTTTGCGTCGTGGAACGATCCTTCCGTATAACGCAGGTCCTCACCAATGTAAGACGGGGAGGTAAAATACCCAACGTGAAAGTCAAAGCGCAGGTCATAACCGTATATATATATATATATGACTCATGCGCGGAGAAATTACCACGGAGACTTATCAACAAGAAATTTGAAGGCCGACTGAGAAGGTTTCAAGACACAAATACTTATATAGGCGACGATGGCAAGCGCAACACTAAATCTTCACAAGAAGAAAAGTGCATACTTGTTCAAAAATGAAAAGGCCGGATGCCGACCTATGGCTCTCTCGGAATGTAGGGATCACAATTGCTTACCAACAGGTATAATCCACAAGCAAGTATGAAGGTACTGGGTAGAGAGAGATCGGAACGGTTTTTAATGTGAAGACACAACAACAACAATTATGAAGGCAACAATTATGAAGGTCGACCCGTCCTGCGTCGTTCGGTGTTAAATGATAAATGCGAAAGATGGATATTGCGTAAAGATCCAGTGGTCTTTTTCGGCAGTGGCAAAGAAATATGCGACCACATCCATGCCGCGAAAAAAAAAAAGTTGAGCGGGAGACTCTAGTAAAATAGAACAGCGTCTTCTCTGTTGTTGCCGGCAGGTTTGCTTCCACAACCCGGGAACCCAACCCACTCTTGTATTTCGGCCTACAAGACTCCAATCGACACAAGCACCGGTAGGAGAGTGCATGGGAGATGCCGTGACAGCACAACTCCACTCTCCTACGACATCTATGTACAGTAGTACTGCTGTCGTTGTAGCACCATGTGGAACATCTCCGAGGGGTCTTCCTGCGCGGTAACAACAACATGGCGAGAGCTCTACGTGTACCTGTCGTCGACACATGTGGCAGCCGCGCGATACACGAAGGGATGTTTGCATCGCAATGTACTATGGTTCGCCGTGGCAGGAAGTATCCCATCCAGCTAGGTCGTTGCGGTACTTGTAGCACGCGGACGTCGTTCGGCGTCTAGTCCATACTGCTGTTGCAAAAAAAAAACAGCAGCAGTAATCGAGCTATGCATGATCTTTTTTGCTCTGGTTCACTTTTGCCTCCACAACCCGAGAATCCCACTGCTGTATCTCGACCTACAAGACTCCAATCAACAAACTAGCACTGGCAGAAGTGCGTGGAAGATGCTGTGACAGCACAACTAAGTCGTCACTCGTACGACTTCCATGTAAAGTCAGCGTCTGGTCCATACTGCTATAGAAATCCAAAAATCGAGCCATCTTTTTTTTATTTTTTTCCATACTAATAATAACAAGAAATGTATCACGTCACGACGACCATCCTGTAAGTATAGTACAATTATGTCGGAGGCCTGAGACGCAAGAGTTCAACCATTGTTGCACTCTAAAAGCAAGACGTTTTTTTGCGGTGCATCAGTTCGCGGTCGCCTTGAGACTTTTTTTTCGCCGGCTGTTGCCCGCTGCAGCGGGCCAGTCTCTGGATCGCATCGCCCCTGTCGCGAGCTCGAAACTCCAAAGGCGAGTAGAGTTACAGCACGGTGAATGCACGCAACCACTATTTCAGTCATTGAGCTAGACGTTGCGGTGCGGTAAATCGGTTTTAATTGTTTTTAAATGGGGTTCAAACAATTTTTTCGGCCGTCTTCGCCGACGTGGGCGTGCCACTCTCACGATCACAGCGCCCCTGTCACTAGCTCTAGACTCCTAGGGCGAGCCGAGTTACAGCACCGTGAAGTACGGGTAAATATCGTGCATCCGGGCGCGTCTACGCAAGGGAAATCAAGGGACTGTGATCTCTAAAGAATCACGAAGCTCCTTGGACGAGATTTCGGAGAACGTCAACTCATAAATCATGACACATACTTGAAGTACAACATGCAGTACCTAGCACAGACTTTTTTTTGCAGCATGGTCTCATCTGTAGATAGATATCGACAGAATGTCCGTACTATGTGGTATGTATGCGTTGTAGGTAAGTAGTAGCATCCTGTCGCCTTCTCTAGCGTAATTAGCAACGCGAACTGGAGTATGTGCATCGTGTATTGTCACCGCGCGGATGGTTACGTACTACGTATGTAAGTATATGCCACACACACACCCTCCAAGATGCACATGTTCTACAGCTCTGTAGTAAGGAAGATTGGACAAATGTAGATTTTGATCGTTGTTGTTGTGGTACGCCACAACTTTAGACTTAACTTGCGTTGTTGTGAGCTTGAACATGCATGCACGCAAATCTCACGGCATCATCAATTGCTGCAAGTGCTGCAAGGTTGGGGGAATAGGTCTTCTGTAATACTGTGAACACTGCTGTTGTTGTTGTACTGCTGTTGTTGTATTGAAGGTGCTGCTGCTGTAGACTGCGCTATATCGTTTATGTTCAGTTAAACAAGAGAGATGAACTTTTCGTGATACCACACCGTTCCATGGAATAATTGCTGGAAGTTAGTCAGAGGTTAGAATATTTGCTGGAAGTTTGTCAGAAGTTGTCTGTACAGAGTGAATGAAAGAGTGCACATTTCGTCGAATGTTCCGAATTTCGTCTCCAAGTTAGTCAGAATTTAGTCTGTAAAGCGTGAAAACGTGCTCCAGCCCCACCGGCCCCACCCGATTACTTTCATTTTGGACATCCTCCCCTCTCATCCCCGCATCGACCTTCAGCTGCAACACAACATGAACGCCCTCTCCCGTAGCTCCCCAGCAAAGCGTAAGTCCACCCAGTCAGAGAGTCGTAGTGGAGAGTCCCGCTGCCCTGTACAAAAGGCCGCGACACCAACTGGCCTTGCCCCGGGCCCGACTGCGACAACGGCGGTCACCTTTAGCTCGACGGTAAGGGCAAGTTTGCCCCTTGCGACCGTAACAACAACCGCGACGAGGGCACAGTTAGTTGTAGCGTATCCTGCACCATCCTCACCCCGTCGACAACGTACCCCAAGCTGTGCCAGCTCTGCCTCGCCCCGGTGGGAGGTACTCCTTCGCTCGAGATCCCAACCGAACAGGTCAACAGCCGCGGCTACAAAGGGAAAAGTAATTTCTCTCCTTAATTTCATCAAGTAATTCCGCCTGATATGTGCCCGAATGTTGTTCAGGTGTTGCATGAAGCCCTGACATGAAACTGCATCGCAACCACAACCGCTAAATCTCTCCACAACAATGCCCTTTTTGCTTGCTGCTGTTGTCAGAGTGGAATAATATCCACGCGGTGTGGCGTCTTTGCGCTGGTGCCAAGACTTCGGGCGGCAAGAAGTTCAAGCACGTCACCGTCGCCCCCGCCAGCCTTAGCGGGGTAAATCATGTGTACACCCGTTCACACCCGTTTACATCGGAACGTGATTGTGTAGTGAACAGTCGTGTGTGTGCGTAGTTACCTAGATATGGGTGCGTGGATGCATCGGACTGTTGCTGTCAATTAGTTTCCCATATGTCACAAAAGTGCACCTTTTTTTTGATGTAGTAAAACCATGTGAAATTTATTCCTTATATTTTCCCCTGTCACCCATCCAATATCCACTGCAAAGGTGCATTGCGAGTGTTCCGACGCAGCGACTAACGAGGAAGACCTGGTCGACGGGTGCGCGGGCGAGATCGTCGAGGACGACCTGATCATCAACGATTGAGACTCCCCGCCGCTGCACTACCAGTGCGCCCGCCGCCGGTGGAACCAGACCATCAACGAGATCCTCAACAAGACCGACGAGCACCGCGACCTGGGAACTACCCACGACAAGGAGTCTTTCCAGCCCTCTGCCACCGTCCCAGCCGCGCTCGCCGACCTCTAAAGTAAGACGCGTGTTTTCACTTCAGAAACAAGTAAACGTCTCACGTTATTCAAGGCACATTTGTTGCCACCTTCAACTGGTTTTCGCCAACTACCAATAGAGTAAAGATATCACCCTATGTCTGACAATCATCGATGTAGGCCGACGCCAATTCATCGGGTAACTCGTTCAGCAGCCGCATCTCAAAATCGCCAAACACGATCGGATCACGTACTGCACGTACCAAAGTTCCACACCCAGCCAGAGTAACACATCCTCAAGGAACGTACAAACAACTCCAACTCGACGACCACCTTCAGCTCGTCGAAATACCCAACAAAGATCGCTCACCCAACCACGGACGACGCCTGAAACTCGAACACCACAAACCTCTCCGGATAACGCGCAACACGCAGAACTAGCAAGATCTCGCAGACGAAGACGTGCTGAAATATTAACGGAACGTCGACGTCGCAATGCAAACAATAACACACCACACGACTCAGACCCTGAACTCGATATGATACGTCAACATTTTTGCCAAATGAGGAATCGTGCACCAAGGTTACCGGCACCCAGCCTAGACAGCCATCGCGGTTACGCTAATGACCAAATCTGCCTTGGAGTGCAAGACATTGACTCGCAATCATTCGACTTCCCCTCGGCACCTTTCGAGCTAAAACACACGACGGATAGATTTGGATGATCCACAAAATATCACATGTTCTCACTGCAATGCTCAACTTTGGAAAAACGAAAAGAGATTAAATTGTTGTAACAAAGGCAAGTCGTGTATCCATCCTCTCAAATCTATCCCGCACCATCTTATGGCGCTGTTTGAAACTACTAAATTCATTTCTGCTCAAAGAAGGTACAACGGGCTTTTCGGAATTGCTGCATTAGGCGCAGGCGGTATTCAAAAAAGGACATGGACTGAACCGCCAGCCCCTTCAATGCTCACCTTGCATGGACGTGCTTACCGCCGCATATTTGACCTCCAACAACACTATGAGAACTATTCCGTGTCGAAGAAATCATCGCAGCTAAACGAATTTTTGATGCTCAGATGAACATCCGCTTTCATGTCTCCACATTACCTCCTCCCCAACAACCTCTTTCTTCTGCTTTAAACTTACGTTATACGGTATCATCTAGGCATTATGACACGTACACGCTCTTACATCCATCTCCCCAATAATTGCATTCTGCCGCCAGCGCAGGCACCCGACATCATCGCGGCCATCACCATCGCGCTTCAACATTAAGAAGCTCGAGACCTGACAAGGCTGCAAACGAAACCATACCTTCCGCAGTGGTAATCGGCAATAACCAGCAGGACCGCAAGGGGCAACGATGACCTGAGGCGGGAGGCGCCAACTCTTTCTCCGTCAACTAACGCCCACTTTGTCTGAATGTTGTAGGTGTTCGACTCCTTTCACAATGTGAGGGATACCGCATATCGGCGTCATTGGAGGGGGACATTAGAGAAGGGCGCGATATTAGAGCGGATCGACACTGAAGAAGTTAGAATATGACCATTCGAGCGGGACGACACTGAAAAAGTTAGAATAATAGCTCCAGAACATTAGAGGGGGGCATTAGAGAAAGACACGACACTGAAGAAGTTTGAATTTGAGAGCTAGGCGGCAACACACCATCAACTACCAGCAATACCGTCGAACAATTGCAGTGTTCGTTCTTTCTTTGGCCCCTTTGGGGAGGATATTGGCCACCGCAAAGCCACTTAGAGAACGTTTCCTGAGAGTGTGACTACGTTCTTACCGGCGCAAGAATGGGGAGGCGACCGTAGCTTACATCTCCTTTTCGCCCGCACCGGGCGAAGCTAGACAACAATTCACGTACACGCGACTCTTTTGGCTTCATGTTACACCGGGAACGACACATTTCTCGGATACAACGCGAAAATCTTCACGCCGTTCATTCGGTCATCCTGCGGCTTCATGCCCTTGGTATGCTGTGCACAGCCTTCACACCTTCCCTTTAAGCCTACTGCTGAGGACGAGGGCGCCTCTGCGCCCGAAGTCCGGAGCCCTTGTATATCATGATGATGACAAGATGGACACCAGAAAGCCCTCTTGGTGATTAGAAAACATGCGCTAGCAATCATACAGAAAGGCCAAAGCCACGTATTTACCAAGTGGCACCCGACGCTGAACATCCCCCGCCCAGCCTTGGTCACGCTCGAGACACCCAGGGGAAATTGGATCAAGCTCTTTCTCCTCCCCGCCTTTTCAGACTTGGTGTACCCTTTGCTTTCCCCGAGTCTCGAAAGAAAGACGAAGAAATGCCAGCTCTCCATCCCCTCTCAATAGACTACTCAATTAATCTACAGTCAGCAAAAAACAAATCCTCTGTCCCCCGCCCCGTCAAGTTTCCAAGCGAACGTCTCCTTTCACCTCTTACCCGTGTTTTGATCAGACTTGGGTGTATTTTCAGTAAGCACGAGGGAAACATATGCACCTGACACATTCAAGAATAGTATGCTACGGACTCCCGGACAAGCTTTTCGTTTGGGTTGTCGGTGCAGCCAACACAGTGGCCATTTTCTTTCTCGAACTGCATTTTATTTTTCTTCACTCAACACAGGAAATCTCACGATGATCCCGTGTTGTCATGCCTAACATATATACGTACGTTTCCCGTCTGTTATTGGCCCTGTGGAGCTCAAGCGCCATCGGCACGTCTCCAAGCATGGAATCCGCTTGGAGTCACTTGTGCCCCCCCCCAGACACATTCAAAGCCCGCAATGTACACCGCACGACAGCAACGACATCGAGGGGCATTTCTTGGGTCATCTGTGCTGTTCAACAAAAAAGCGGCAGCAACTAACATATATCGACCATCCACCAAGCACGCAAACAATCATTCATCATGATCAAACTACTTACGGTCACCCACGGAAACGTAGATTCTTCCGCACACAAAACATGACACCAATGGACAGTGCCTTCATGCCCTTAACACCAACTGTTTGATTGCCCCAAGCCTAGTGCTGCTGGGATGAGCAAGGCTGCGCCGTTGGTAGGCGTGAAGAGATGTTAAGATGGTAAAGTCGTTGATTAGGTTGCCCTTGTCGTAAGGGGAACAACAGGAGAGAGTGGCAGCGGGAGGCAAACTCTCGTGCCGCACACCAGTAGCAAGCAAACGCAGAATTCGGAACACTATGAAACAGGTCAAAGATACAGAATTCTAGACATGTCATAAGATACCCCGAAGATCTATGCCCCTTGCGGCCACTTTGGCTCCATGGTAGAAACCATCATACATGAGTAACTTCAGCAGTAGCGTATTCGTAATGATGAAATAATCAACCTCACGAACACCAACAACGTCAACATCCTACCGCATTCATTCCTAAGACATCACCCCGAAGCCTAAAAACTGGAACAGCGTACCCGGCAAACCTTAACTCCCTCGGGTAGTCAGTGTGGGTAATACCTCTGGCGTGTGCTCATGCATCGAACACCTGGACACAGTTTTCCTCAAAGTTGTCGGTGTAGCCAATACCGTCACAAATGTCACAAATTTTCGTTGTTCTTGAACTGCAGTCCTTACCTCTACTTGACGCAATAATTGATACAATTCAACACATAACATTGGCCTCTGTTGTGTCACGCCCAACGTAGACAATATATACTGTATCTCACATTTGATTGACCCTGTGGGGTCCGTTCGCCATCCCCACGCCTCCAAGCATGGATTCCCCTTTGCTTCAGTTGTACCTTATTGCCACTTGTCCTAAGTAAACGGTAAGGGATGGCAAGCTGTACACGCGTACCCCCTCATTCACGGCACAAAATGTACACCCGAGGAATTCATCAACATCGGGACAGACCTCTCCCGGGTCATCTGGGCTGTGCAGCCAATAACCGCCGCTGCAACACCTTGTATCATGTACCCATCAAGCACTCAAACAACACTCATCACCAGGAATCCACTTCATGATGAACTACATAAGGCCACCCACGTTGTAGAATATTCGTCCAGCACCCAAACCATAAAACCAATGCACATAGATAGCCTGATCATGCACCCAACATCAAAGGTGAAAATCCCATCACGTTCCCAACACATTAACCCCAAACCGAAAAAATGCAACAGCTTCCCTTGCAGGATACTTCATATTCCTTGGGTGGTCTATAAATAAACACCTCTCGCGTATGATCATGAGTTGGTATGTGCGTTACTCGAGATCCCCCTTTCAGAGGGCGGCATCCGGAGTCTAGATCAACCTGGGTTGCCGACCTTGTGTGACCAACATTCACCTTTCAACGGGGCCGGAGGCAGCAAGAGAAGAAGCACGTAAAATAACAAGTCAAATAGTTCCAACCAGTAGGAGAAGGGTGGCCGACAACACAAGACCGCCTCGAGACATGAAAACAACATGCTCGCTGCCAATTGGAACGAAACATAAACCGACCCAGCCAAGCGAAAATCAAGCAAGTAACAGGGAATTATTCAGAATTATTGAACTTCGGTTTGAATTCGCGACATCAGTTTGAGAATTTTCTTGTGGCGGCAAGTAAACCCCTCTTTTGACTTGAGGATTGGAATCAAAAACACCTTTTTATTGCCGCCTTTCCCCAAGTCCTCTCCAAAAAAGCACGTGTCTGGAGCAGCCCCAAACGGCCTCAGGCGAGCTTCTGTGGTGGTGAGCACGTACCCTGGCATGTACTGAGGGGTCACCTTAGCTTGGCAGTTGCGTTGGGTCCGCCGAGAGATAGAGAAGCAACTCACCGGTGATCAGTTGTCTTTTAGAGAATAATTTTTCAAGAAACGTGGTGTTTGTCTGTGTGTCGCGTGACCTCTGCCTCTCCCAACAACCACACACGCTCACCTGCACTGCTGCACATCCCTACAGCCCACCCATACATAGACGTGTTGAGGAACCAAACGTGAGCACTCCTCCCCTCCTCGGGGGCTCGTTCCTTCACAGTAGAGCTGCTTTTCGGCCGTTGTGTGCACGCGCATCCGAGAGAGCTCGCTGCTGTAGTACCCACCCGCTCTTTCTTTTTTCGGAACGAAGAAAAAAAAAAACGCACGCACGCTCGTGTGTGTGTTCCCCCCAGCCTCGTCCGGGTGGCCGCCGCCATTAACTGCTAGCGGCTGATGATGTCTTTGGTTGTATTGTTCGAGGTTAGGTAGAAAGTGCAGCAGCATCCCAGCGCCGTTTCTCGTGCTGCTCCGTCCGGCCCCAGTCTGAATCGACTCCTTCGACAGCAGCTCACCACGTCACCTCATCAAGCAGAAACCAACCACGCGGAGGAGGACTGTATATATTTTTTGGTCAAGCACCCGAGCTGTGCTGGGCACCCGAGAGAGCAGCGGGCGGGGTGTATCCAGTAGCCGTGAGCGGTGTGGATCTTTGGAGCAACCTGGGAGCACACCTTTGGTTCATACTGTGCCGGTGAGTGGAGAGAGAGAGAGCAAACAGCACCACAGAAGAGATGATTGTGTATATGTAAATCTCTGTTGTAAGTAGCAAGGAGTAGCAGTAGCCGGCATGTGTAGTAGGGTAGGTACCCAGGGTTCTGCATTAAGATAAATGAACGTGGATTGGGTGCTTGGGAAACGAATTGTGATGTTGTGGTGGCTCGTGCGTGTGCGCTGACCGTCCGTTCTGTTTTCGTTTCTCATATATATGTCTTCTTCCTCTTTATCTCGATGCATGCCTTCTGTTACTGCTCTTCCGTTGACCTCCTGAGAACAGGGGGAGAGCAACTACCCACACCGACGTCGCCATCAAGCTCCGGCCAAGCTGAGGCACCTGCTAAATTGTACCCACAATTGGACGCTGCGAACCAGAGAGCCTTTAGTATCCCTGCATTGATCGTTACCTCGGAGAGGCAAGTCACGAAGTGCAGCCATATCCACGCTGGGATGGGCAAAGCGTAGGGCCAAAGTGAACGGTCGTTAAGTACGCTGTAGATGGTGGTGCCCCCCTTGATGTTCTCCTTGGGGACTAGATGACCTTTAAGCACGAAGGTCTTTCTGCGGTGCATTGTGTAGTACAGTGGGTCCAGCGCTGTGATGAAGCTGGTGGTGTTATTTTTGTTGACTCCGCCGCCGCTGCTGCTCATGCTACTACTTACTGCTGCTGCTGCTGCTGCTGCTCCTGCTCTTCGTTTATTAGGGGGTACCTTGAAAATGACGGCGTGCGAGGGACTGATGACGACGTGGATGCCCATGGAAAGCAAGAATCACAGCTGGGTGATGGGGGGGGGAGGGTGATGATGAGGTAGGTGCGGTTGTTTCCTGGCGTATTATGTGGCCCTGGACAGCAGTTTCACGGGCATCCATTTTTTTTTACATGCTGTATTTCGTGAGATGAAGGAGGTGGATGCATAGTCCGTCGTGTGTTGTCCAGAGGATGAGTCTATCACCCTCTACGCGGCAATGTTCTTGTACTAGTTGCCGCTCGCCCAGGAACACTATTCCATCGTTTAAAATGCAGCAAGGGAAGGGCAGGCGAGGGCGCCGAGACTTTTAGTTGAGGTTTGCATGAAATGAATGTCTACATATATATGTGTTTACGTCTAAGCAGACCTCGAGGAACCATACGAAAGTGACGGTGTTCTTGTCCAGACATGCAGCCTGGCTTAAATACATCGGCATGTCCTCGCTTTTTCTCCTCTTGATTTCGTGCTAGTGAGCAGTGGTCGTCGTGCATAGTATGCATAGGAATTGAACACTTGTTGCTTCCCTTCCGCCCGGCCCGCCCACTCTCCCTTGATCCGGTACATCGCAAAGCTTTTATAAAGGGGGCGAGAAGATATGTGGGCCAACACACCTGACAGAGAAGGTCATGTTGGGCGAAACACTTCAAGTTCGCGACACGGCCCGTGCACATGACGGAGAAGAGCCCGGGCCGTGTTTACTGGTGATGCGGCTGCAACAAGGGTCAACCAAAGCTGGCGGGGATGTGTTGTCTAATAATAAGTATATGTTTGGTTGGCGCACATCAAGCGTTGGAGTACAAAGTATTTGTTGTAATGTTTGTTCCGCTGTGTGTGTTGCATTTAATTGAGGGCAAGTGCTGTCAGGAGTGATAGATCGTCTGCACGAATACCGCCCTAGAGGTGGCAGTAAAAACTTTTGTTTCCAGCGTGTGGCGGTATAAAAGGGTCAGGGCATTTTCGTCATTGATGGCTGGCTGCGCCTCGCCTCATGGATATCATCATGGACTGTTTGAACGTTTGAACTAGTAGCACTGGGTTAGAGACCCCGCCTTGGGTTGGTGGGCAAAAAAAGTAATGTGCCCATTGCTTCACAAAAAACGATGAAAAAAACTGCAGGTACTGCTGTAGTGCTGATAACAGGACCGCGTGCGGCATTTGGTACACCATAGCACCTGAAAAAAAACGCTAATTCTAAGTAATTACAAGATAATACAAACGTCTGGGACACGATATTGGTGGTCTCGGCGCGTGTGCTGTGTCATCACACTCACCGGCTCTTGTCGAGAACGTTTGTGCACCAAGGAGTTACTCAAGTTCCATATATTACTAGGGAGAGACAAGACACGAACGAGCAGCAGGCAAGAAGGCCCTGCTGCAATAAACAGCAAGTCCATATCCATCACATCTGCGTAACCCCCTCGGAGATGTCGGAGATGTGCATCTTGCCGAGTACACACACAAACAGCCCCCCTACTCGGTACGAGATAGGATCTACGAAACCTCCCGTACATATCGCCAGGTAAAAACGGCAACAAATCCAAGCACCATTCTTCTTCATCATATCTGCAAATCATCCCAACTCCCGGAGGATATCTCGAATATTCAAATTAAAGGTTTATACTCGACCTTAATCCAATATGGAACTTCGCTAAGAGTCTCAACAATCCATCACCCCTCTCGAGGAAATGCCATCAGCAAAATCTGAAGCAGCCAAAACAAAGAAATCATCCTTTCAAAATTACTCCGCAAAGATCAACATACATACATGAGAGTCACGTCATAAAAACTTTTGGACGGATAACTCCGGGAAAACGCGGCATCTATACTACTTTGGACAAGATCGTCGCACAAAAACCATGGTTCAGCCCATTGACCAATCTCTCATAAGCATCGGTAGCACATGGGCCTCAACCATGTCTCACCAAAATATGCCAATTCCTTCCTCCAATACATCATCAGTCATTTTGAAAAGTACGGCAAACCTCTCACCAATTATTTTACCGTTCCTCTAACATCGAGACAACATCGATTCTTAACATCTAGCTCCCTGCGGCACTATTTCCCAAAAACATGAAAGCTTAAGCTTTACGGCCCCCCCGCTGTATCACCTCCCAAAATATAAGTTCGAACATCCCCCTTCTGCATTATCTCAAAACAATATCAAAAGCCCCCCCCCCCTGCTACAGTACCCCCCAAAACATAAAATGCAAGTCATCCGGTACTATTTCGTCTGGATCGCAACTACTGAATAAACAACGTTAGGAATCCCAAAACATAAAATGCAAGCCATCCGGTACTATTTCGTCTGGATCGCAACTACTGAATAAACAACGTTAGGAATGCAAGAATGACACTCGATGGTAATCCTGAATACAAGAGAAAAATAACTAGTGCAATGATAAGCGTGGCAACCCCCCCCCTCCCATTATTTTCGTAGCAGTACCTAAAGAACACAAACGCATATTATAAAGACAAGGGTTACAACGACACAACAAATAAACCTGCTGCATGCAGGAACAGACTCCTGTCCCCCACACGACAACAGCCAGCAGCAACAGGGGCAACACGCAAATAATATAGCAAAACAGAGGGCAGGACAGGACCGCAAGGAAGCTTCAATGCCGGATGCAGCCCAAAGGGCCTTCCTTCTATCTTGTATGACCGTGAGGTACATGGAGACAACCCCCTGTCACTCTAGGGGTGGTGCCCTGACAACCAACCACGACTAAGCTCCATTGACCGTTCGCCGAACCCAACACGAGCACGTGCTCATCACATACACGCATTGGGCTGCGTTGGTACATCAATACCTGCAACATAGCAGGAACAGAAACATCTGGAACGGGACGCCGGATACTGCCCCCCCCCCCCCCCCCCCCCCCCCCCCCCTCTTCTTCCCTTCCCCCCTAAAAAAAAAAAAAAAAAAATTTTCTATTCTAACAAACAAACCCCCCAATTCCACCCCCCCCTAACCAAAAAAAAATCTTTTTTACCCCAAAAAAAACACCCACCCCTTATTACTTTTTTTTCCAACACCAAAAACACCCCCCCTCTCCTTTTCCCTTAAAAAACTCTCTCCAAAAATCCCCCTTTTTCCCCCACAAATTCCCCCCCCCCCTTCTTCTTTTTTTAAACAAAAAAAATCTTTCTTTAAAAAATCTTTCTTCAAAAAAACCCAAAATAAAAACCCCCCCCCCTTAAAAATTTTAAAACCC
>FN648519.1:96522-115171 GCA_000310025.1 Ectocarpus siliculosus
AAGGGGGCCCGGGTTATGGCCCCCCCCCCCCCCCCCCCCCTCCCCCCTCCGTAATACGAAGCGCGGAAAAAAAACGAAAAAAAAAAGTTGCTGATCGTAACAAACGAGCCCCTGAGTACAGCCGCGCGGAGGCGAGCAACGAAGCTGTCTGACCACGAAAGAACGATCGTCGCATTGCAGCTTGTTTGATCATGCCGGATACAGCCGCCGGGGTCGTGTCCTCGGGAAGACCGGTCGGTAGAGTGCCCGTCTTGACCCGGCGGAGTTCCCCTGCCTCCGATTCGTGCTTGTCAACAAAACAATCGGGTCGGGACGAAGTTCATAGTGCGAAGAAGGGCAAAGGTAAAGGCACGCGTGCATGAATGGGTTAGACACCAAAGAGTACGGATGAACATACCTAGTGGCATCGTTTGGAAGCATATCACACATATGATCCGGCGCCCATATTGGAAGGAAACGCAACACACAACAGTACACATATAAATGGGCTGGCAGACGATCAGCGGCATCGGCACTCACTCGAATATGTTGCGGTCTCCAGCTTTCTAGGAAGGCGTCGTCCATGCATTTGCGGACCGTTTCTTCGGTTTAATCTCCACCCTGAAGGAATGCCTCGGCCCGCCGGCCGTACCTAAGCGCCGCGTCTACGACCCCGTCCTCGTCAGCGGTCAACGTCGCCACGGTGTCTCGTAACTAGTTAACCTAAATGAGGGGGCAGCGGCAAAGACAGACAGACAGCGCGTGTTTTGAGCACGTAGGATACGTTTGGAGCAGCTGTGTTTGCCGGTGCATCACAGTCGCCGAAAAACAAGAAAAAAACAAGGTGACGCAGCCTGACACTTGTCTCGGAAGTGGTACTACTCTTGCGTCGGCGTCAACATTCCCTGCCCTGTAAGTATTCTAGGTCACCCATGATTCGAATGCCAATAAAAGCTTGACAGCATTGCACTTTACTCCGGACTTGGACAGAGGAAAAAAGCACGGAGGGAAGTCTCCTAGTATGCACAAACCGCTGAATCACCCAGACGGCGACGTCGTCGGAGAAGCGCTTCTTAGCCCCGAGGTAAGGGACCGCAGTCATCACCGATGCAGCGGCGGTGTTGGGGTCGTGCTTGCCCTCGGACGTACGCAGCATGCCATCGAACTTTTGCGGTATCACCTTCTCGTTGCACGTGAAGTTGTCGCCTTGCCTGTGTGCGACGAGGAAGTGATCGACACCGGTTGCAAGATGCAGCGCCTTCTTCGGAGACACCAGGCCACCTCCCCTGGAACCGTACTCCACGACCAAGCCATGCTGTTCGAGGGTGAGTTGCATCTCCACCTGCCTCAAGGAGTCTGAAAGATTCCGACAAACGATTACAGACCGAACGAAGGACACGAGAGAAAATAGTCAACGCGGGGGAGGATGACGCACATGCTTCGCGCCGCTCAGCGGTAACGATTCTTCTTCTGGAGGAGGGGGATGTGTTTCACGAACGAAGGAGAAACATACCCACAAATTCGAAATCGTCCTCCCGACTGACTTTCGCTCCAAAATATAGTGAGTGCTCGGGCCGAATGTTCGAAGCGGAGAGGCGCACGTACCTCCGCGGGGTCCGCAAATATATTAATGTATGTGTTGTTGTTTTCGTCCTATTTATTACAGCGATTGTCCAATCTTGGTGGGGATACGTTTTTTTTTGTTTGTTGTCGTTTTTCTCACATTAGCTCTAACCCACAAAAAAATGAGGAGCTCGTCTCAAAACCCGGCACACACGACACCGCGAAAGAAAACAAAACAAAAAAAATGGGGTACAAGAACCCCAGAGAAAACAAAATGGGGTACAAGAACCCCAGAGAAAACAAAATGATAGAAAGAAAGACCAGCTACCGCATCGAGGGAGAAAGAGAGCCTCGAGAATACCGACCAAAATAAACACAAAGGAGAACAATTCCCACACCCACCTACAACGCCGGAGGGTTCCGTGCTGGGTTCGCGCCGACCAAGTATCTCCACTCCGTACGTTACTCTCGTTCCGTGCATGTTGCTACAGTTACTTATCACCCGTGTATTTTTTTTACCTCTACCCTCACACAGACAGACCGGAGGAAATCACATACCACATACAAACTTTGTTTGTTCTTGTTCTACTTTTGTTGTTCGTGCCCTACCATCTTCATGTGCGTTCTAAAATATTTGTGTTGTGTCGCGAGAAAGGTACAGCAACGGTGCTAACGTCGAAGAATTGGTAATATCTACTCACTCACGGGGCTTCGACCTGTATTTCGTTCTCACGCACGCACAAGTTAGTTCTTATTCCACATGATGGGGAATCGAACTCACGACCTCTGCGACGAACGGTTCTAAAGTTACTACTTGACCACCGGGGCGACCGGCTGTGCGTGTTGAATCTTCGTTTTTATCGTGAAAGGGGCCCAGCCAGCCAATTCGGAGGAGACGGTCCTGACGTCGGAGTTTATCGCTCTCACCCGCGGAGTAGCTAGCTGTACATTTTCCACGCCATGGGGGATTCGAACAATCGACTTTGCCACTGGCGGTTTCGACGCCACTAGACCAAGCACTAAACCCACCGAGCGGGCCGGTAGGTACATTTCAGGCGAAGTTAAAACCGAAGGACAAACAGGACAATTTCTTGCCGACACGACACTACATCATGTCGTCTAGACTTCATTCAGTGTGGGTATGGTGTAATACTATAATGAAGTGCCTGTTGTTATCTACAAGAAGAAGATTGGTTCCGACACGTTTGAGTGTCTTCTGGAACACCATACATGCCGCTCACGGCGGTGCCATGGGCAAGTAGCCTACATACTATGTATGCCGGACGCCCCGGTGGTCTAGTTGGTAGCCTCGTAACCTTCTAGAGGTCAGGTCAGGGGTTCGAATCCCGGCGTAGGCGAGTTTTTCTTGAAAAGTGAGTTTTTCTCTCGCTTCCGCTCCTGGCCAAGTGGATAGCGCTAGTTCGTGTGTACACAGAGGGAAGAGAGTGCTGAACTCTTCTCGCATTAAAAATTGAAGGCGAAGTACCGCAGGAGGGGAGGGTAGAGAGAGCTCTTCTGTGTGACCACGGGTTGGAATAAACGGCACTAGTGCTGTGAGCGCTGATTTGAAGTGAAGAACAAAAAAAAATAAAAAAAAATACTAAATTTATGGTCTAGACTACTACTGTAGTTTTGAGTCAACGCGAACAACGACAAATCCCCCCAATGACTTGCGTCCGGCTTTGGTAGTTTTTGGGTAAACCCTATCTACTCACCGTCAGAACAGAACCCCCCTCAAGGCCACGTCGCTGATGTTACGATAGCACACGCAACGGTTGGGTTCCGCCCACTCCAACAACTTGAGAGTTTCGATCCTGTGTTGTGAAGAAGAAGAACAGGAGAACACGTTACTACGTGTTGCAGGCATGCTGCGTAGATTTGGAGATTTTGTCTCGTATGTATGCATAGCAGCATCAGCAGCAAGTTTGAGGCGGGTGGGATGTTCCTGGTGAAAGCCATACGCACGTACGTAGTACGTAGGTGAGCGTAAGCCTACAGGAACGCTCTCAGTATTGCAGCTTTATCAATGCTGGCTGCACTCGGTCGTGACGAATTGTCATCGACCGCCACATTTTCACGCGAGGTCTACCAAAAATGGTATGCATACATTTCCTCCATCACGCAGTACTACCGCAGCAGTCATTTGAGATGGACTTGCGTGCACTCATGCATGCATGTAGGAGGGCACAGGTACGTAGACAACGATGATGTATGTATGTGATGACTGCGAGAGAGAGGTTCATCCTGACAACTGCGAGGAGCATGATGACGACAAACCGGCAGCTTGTTCCGCACTACTTCCGTCCAATCCCCCCTTGATCAAAACACACACCTGCGGCTCCCGTCGATGTAGATGGCACGCAGCTTGTTGTCCACCATGTCCTGCGCCAGATGTTCATCTTCCCCGATGTCCAGGAACATGATCTGCGGTGGGGTCGTCGCCATGAAGCCCTTGGACTTAATGCTCTCCGTCAGTCTCTGCACACCAGCTGGGTTGACCTGCCTGCTGTTCTCTGCCGCTGCGATGCTCTCCATGGGTACGTACGTTGAACTCTCCGACTGCGTGCTTCTTCTTCATGGCTTCAGACACTTTCAGTTTCAGGCGGTCCTCGGGAGCAGAAGAAGGAGCACCACCGCCTCCGCGGCCCCCGCGAGCCCCTACGCGCGACCGGCGTGATGATGAGGACATGATGATGATGTCTGCAAAGTAGCAGCTGAGCCGGTAGTTGGTTGTGGCGCGGCCGCTTCTTTGCGCTATAGTACAAGGTATTGTCCGCCTGGCAGCGCATGCATGCGTGCCGCGTCAACCCAGCCCCCTGAAATGAAGACCCCAGTTGAACCGAGCCCTCGCGATGGGTCAACATGAACGCTTTCTACTGGCCCACGGCTCCCTCTATCTTTCGCCTGGGCTAAACACCGAGGATCAAGAAGGTAGACAGTATGATTCCGAACTTGAAACGATGTGGAAGATGGCATGATCAATTCTAGCTTTCATCGATATGCACGAGAAAGAAAAGAAACTGCCGCAAGCGGCGGGGAGGTTCTACGAACGCCGTACACCAAAAAAAATGCAACAGGTATTTCAGTGGAAACAGATACTTCAAAAAAGAGGCGAATTATGATTCTGAACCTTCACGAATACATAGAGCCGGTTCAAATCGCAACTGCAATTTCGGAGAGTTACATTGGACATACGTGGTCGTTGCGGAAGTTCTGGGAACAGTTTCTGTGGTTCGACCAGGGTATTTTCATTCAGACAGTTATCGATGACACTTTGAATCAAAATGGCGTATCAACCTGGACATGATAAGAAGGATAGGGGACATCGCCATGCGTATCGCCCGTCGAGGTGGGGCCGACCTATGCCGTTACTAATCACAAATCAACCGCTCCACAGAACGGACGCTGTCTGTCTGTGTCTCCGAACGTCGGCACGTCGTCGGTCGTCATCTCATCCTCCTCCTTCCATCCACATCCATCCCCACATCAATCATCACCACCATCAGAACATACATCAATGCTATACATGAGCATGGATAAGATCGCGAAGTGCCCCGCTTGGCTCTTCGGCCCACCTACCCCTGAGCGGCAAAAGAAGGAAGAGCAGTCCAGACAGCGGCAGGAGGAGAGGCTCGCTTCAAAACCTACCTCACTCTCTCTGTTCAAGGAAACCAAAACAACAAAAGAGGATGTCCAAGCGGAGCTGGCCTCAACCCTTGCCCGCGCAGAGCGTTCATCAGACGGTTCTACGGGATCATGCCAAGTACATGCGAGGGCAGTGCTGCACTTTACGATGCACGGAAAGGTTTAGCACGGGGAAGGGAGCCGGCGCAGGGGCCGTGCGCGACTCGTATACAACGGAGACTTTCTGAGAAGAGAACAACGGGAGGAGTTTCGGCAGTTTGGGACGGAGGGAGACCGTAAGGCGTTCGTCAGCAAGCACGTTCCAGTGGCGACGCTAAGCAAGGGAAGCATGATGGCTGCGGGCTCCCCGGTGTGCAACTTTGCCTTCACGAAGTTCTTCGGGGTGACGTCGACCTTGATTTGTTCATGCAAGGGCTCACCCAAGGCACGGGCATCTCCTTCCGCCACGAGGTGCGCCGTCTGTATAATACAGCAGCAGTTGTCTTCTCGCCATGTACGTATGTATATTGTTATTTGTATACATATGTATGTACTGGCTTGCCAACACACAGAAGCAGCAAGCAGCAGCAGTCACACAGCACCAACCACCAGCAGCAAGCAGCAGTCAGAACTCAGTGAGTGAGTGCCGCCGTGATGATGCATGGCTACAAATATATCATCTCGTGCAAGTATGTATGTATGTGTGTACCTGGTTCTTGCCGGTATTTTTGCCGATGCTCATCATGTAACGTCAAACTTATTATTATTCTAGAGAGGTTATAATCGATAATACATACATATGATTACTAAATGTTTGCTATTCATTTAATATGCATACAACCTGCGCTCGGTGACTCATTTATTATGTATTTTCCCGCCCCCGCCTCGTCGTGCCTACTATTGCTCCCACTCTCATCACTGCTGTCCATCGGTGTCTACGACGAGAAGAACGGTGGTGGTGGTGAAAAAAACACTCGAACATGATAAGAAATGGTGTTGCTACCTTCCTCGAGCACATCCAGAGAGCGCGCGGGCAGTCGATGCCCAACAGCTCCAACACCTACTACCTGTCTGTACATCAAGCACAAGAAGGTATAGATAGTAGATAGGTTGACGACGACACTGGCATCACTCCCGACATGTGTGGGGACCGCCTGATGATGATGACGTCGTCCCCGCTTTCTGCGCCATTATTAATAGTTCTTTTTGTATCTATAATATGTCCTCTCTCTGTCGTAGTTACTAATATTTTTGTCGAGTTGTCGCAATAAACTTCTTTTATCTTAATTTCTTTGTATTTCTTTGCAGTTTTTGGTGCCTCTATTCTTCCACGCCGACCGACGGTATTCCTTCATCAGTAGCACGACTGACTGCTGCTGCTGTAGGATGCTTGTTGTTGTGGTGTGCTCGCTCGCGGATGGGTGTCTTCATCTCAATAACCATGAATTTGCTGCCACCGAGTACTTTATAGCCCAACCCCGAGCTGTCTGTGCCGAAAGTATCGTTGATGAGATATTTTATGTAGTTGTTGGTATTGTTACATAAGATTATGTTTGAACTATGCCATGCCACCGCGCAGTATTGTCTTGGTATGTATGTACGTGCGTACGTCGTATTTGTGTATGTATGCATGTGCATGTATGTATGTAAAATGTTGTGTATGTACCCATTTCGGCTGCACTCACTCCCTTTCTTTACCGCAGGACTTGTGCCACGAATACCGCAGGTACTACAACAACGGAAGGGCCTCCGTGCGCGACGTCGCGGTGGGCGTGGACGTCAAGTTGTGTAGCCGGGACTACTTCTACAAGACTTGGGCGAAGACTTATCCAAACTTGAAGCTCAGAGCAGGCGGCGACTTCATGAAGTGCCAGCTGTGCACCCTGTTCAAGGGCGAGATCTACGAGGGGTGTTCTCTCCCGACTACGTCGAGGGCCCTACGGCCGGTGGACGCAGCAGCAGCAGCCGCCCCGCAATTTGCCCGGATGTCTCGTGGGAGGAAGTGGACAGTGTTGTAGCAACGTGTCCTGCGCTCATCTCCGGCGGTAAGAAGGTCCCAGCGGGGGTAAAAAGGGGGGAGCACCAGACAACGACGATGTTGACGACATCCCCACAGCAGGCGAAAGCAACATCAGGGTGGGAACAAAACGTAAGGCGTGGGCTTCAAAACCACCGGCCGAGGGAGAAGAGGAGATGGAGGAGGAGATGGAGGAGGAGGAGGAGGAGGAGGAAGAGGAGGAGGAGGAAGAGGAGGAGGAGGAAGAGGAGGACGAGACGTTTCGGAATGAGGGCGCGGGTTTGCAGGAGGTGGTCCGGCGGGAGGCTGCGGAGGGGGGCGTGGAGTAGGAGAGGAGGGGCCGGAACTCCAGGAGGGTGGAGCAGCCGGGAAGAGAGACGGTCGGGGAGGGAGGTCCCATGTCTCAAGAGGGGTCGACCACCAGTACCCTTCGAGTCAGTACACGGGGATGTGTGCCGCGGCGAAGGTGGAGGGAGGACGGTGGTGGTGATAATAACTAACTAACAAGAGACGATGATGATGGTGGGTTGGTTATGATACTGAGCTGCTGTGGCACGAGAATGGCCAAACGCCACTACCTGTTGAGGGGGCGAAGGGGGGGTTGGTACGGACGACTGATTGCTTGTTTTTTTTTCTTCTTTCTTTTGACAGGACGGGGGGGCAAGTCGTCCTTGTTGCCAAGCCCGTCTCGAGGTGGACGGTAATCGTACGAAGCTTGCCTTTTCTCGGAATAGGGGTGCCCCTACCGAAATCCGAACATACCGGCGAACGCCCTGCCTCTCAGGCCCAGGTTGCTGTTGTTGTGTCGTTTTTTTTTTTCCTCCTAGTCTATTCTCGAAAAGGCCGGACATATTCATTGCTTTCGTAAGCAAAGGTAGTGTTGTTTACCGATTTCAACAATCTCAACGGATTCCAATATTGTTCTTGGCATTTGTTTGCTGTCACGGTGTCTTTTTAGTTTGGCAAGCATTAGAATTGAAGGAGCTAACGATCAAAAGTCGGATCTGGAATGCCAACGTGAAATTTATTTTCGTTGACAAGTTTTATTATTATTTTTCGGAGAAAACATCTTGTTCGCGAGAAAATCGCGAAAACGTTCTCGCACAAAAAAACGTTGTAATCGACAAATTGTTGTGCCTAGACATCTCATGTATATCGTGACGGTTCATTTTGTACTCCGTCGTTGAGTGCAATGGTTACTGGCGGCTGGCCCACCACATGAAACTCTGCATACCGTGGGAAACAGAACCCTACCCCACGCTGTAGGGATGTACTTGCCCGGAGTATTTTGTTTGGTACATGACGAATATTTTGCATGGTACTTTTTCTACTACGTGCGATAGAGGCGAGCGGAGGTGACCACCCGTCCCCTCCACGGCGGAAACAACAATCTCCCCAAAAAATACCAACCCGGCCAAGGGTGCGCCCGCAAAAAGCTATTCCGCACACCTTACGTACCCCCCCCCGGGATGGACCGAACAAAAATATTTCGACTCTTTGCTTCACATCCGACTTATTTCCTTGGACCCCACTTTACGCAAGCTGCCTATGTATGTATGTATATGGGGGACACATCGTGTTGTACTAGGTTGTACTACCTACCCTTTTCGTGTGGTCACAGCTTCGGGTTTCCCAAGAAAGGATCATAGCTCGTACACAAGGAACCCCACAGAAATTATACATTCCCGACACCGAGCCCCCCTGCATATTGTAGGAATTAGACTACCGACCCCCGCCCCCCCGAAAAGGTCCAACATAAGGAAGTGGGAACGTACGTGTCGATAATTATGTTTCCGGGCACTCTCGACCCGGCGCGCATTTCTTCACGCTGTGCCGACGTCCATCCACACAGGCACGCATGAATCCAACACCGCCCACATTTTGCAACGGTTCAATCTCTTAACGCCTAGCCGGCGATTGAGCTAAACTGATTTTCTATATTTATCCGCTCCGGCGTCCTTTACCACTTCCTGAAATCATGCAACACGCACAACAAGGAGTTGAGCACACGTTTATTGTTTTCTTTCGAATTGCATTTATTAATATTTTCTACCGCCCGAGGGAAGAGAGAGATACCAAACTGGCAGAGAGCACATTTCCCGCAGACACGTTTCTGCGGCCTTTCTATCGTGCCTCTGCCTCTCTCCCAATAAAGACTGTCTCTCTCTTCCCTCCAAACAGCAACTGAGGGTGCCCTCTCCTGCGGTGGAGGGAACCAATCTTACTGCACACAGTAGTCTCAGATGACCAAGTCCCTAAAATGGTACCCTATCATTTTCTTCGCCTCACATACATACAGCTATAAGTTCTACCGGATACTTAATCCGTCCTCTCCTTTCCCCCACCTTCGAAAGAAAAGGGGTGGGTGGGTGGGAAAAGACTCCACTTCCTGTCAGCTCCAGAGGCTGGCACACCGCTAGAAGCCTTCTATGTGACCACCTCGCTAGTTGTCTCTGCGATACTCCCTCTCTGGCACGCTAAGACTCTGTGGACACAAGGCTTGAACAGAATGAATGGTAACATATGCGACTCCTCCTCTCGACCGAGGGGGCCCCGCAGTACGCAATGCGTTCCGGGTACCCCAATATAAACAGAATGGCAACTCGAGTTGTTTCAATAAACCTCGATTTGTTTTGTCTACGCCGTTGTCTACGCCTTAAACAAACCTGCCCTTTATTGTTTTCTTTCGAATTGCATTTATTAATATTTTCTACCGCCCGAGGGAAGAGAGAGATACCAAACTGGCAGAGAGCACATTTCCCGCAGACACGTTTCTGCGGCCTTTCTATCGTGCCTCTGCCTCTCTCCCAATAAAGACTGTCTCTCTCTTCCCTCCAAACAGCAACTGAGGGTGCCCTCTCCTGCGGTGGAGGGAACCAATCTTACTGCACACAGTAGTCTCAGATGACCAAGTCCCTAAAATGGTACCCTACCATTTTCTTCGCCAACATCGAGGTCATCATGACACTACTCGTGCAGTGGGATTAGCTCCTGTTACTGCCTACCTACCGCACACAGTGCTTTCCCCCGATTGCCTCCCGACTCGCTATGTCGTACCGAACAGGACACCCCTTGCGAGTCCTCTACTGTGGGCGGCTCCTACACATTCCTCTGACTTCATCTTCCCGCCCTTCGGGATACTCGTTCCAATGTGTTGCCCCCAACAGCCATAGACAGCAAATTCCCAAATCCTTAGCTAAATGGTGCAGCGCGCGTTAGTTTCTGGGATTCACCCCTATTTCGTAACTATTTGCCTCGAAGCTCCGCGGGCTTGGGCATACTTCAGAACTTGCACTGCACAACCTTTAACTAAGACAGGATGTTAACGGCGCGTCATCGGGCAACGTTGCACAACATGACAACGACGCCACCACCAGAGCAACTGCTCCGCCGTCTGCTCTATATCCCGATCATGGGTCGTTAACCTCATCCCGATTCTTGGATCGCCTGATGCGATGCACTAGGAGAACCCCGACCACTCCGGCGTGACGACGGCAGGAATAATCGGCACCCGGCGGTGATACGGGTGGCTTCCTACACACCGCCGCCGCATCGACCAGCTGCCACGCTCCGCGATTGAGGACCCGATGAGGTCGTCCATCAGGTCTGAGTTCGCTTGTGCCTTAAATCTCGCTGCAGCCCTTGTTGCCATGCCGTCGGGCCGCCCTCATTCGGCCGTGTGTTTTAATTCACTCAGCTCTCGGCGACCCCTTCAATAACATCCTTTTGATTCCACCGCCGCCCCTGGGCCGCGGTCTGCGGTCCGCGGAGAAGACCGTGCACGGCACGGGCGCCTTGCTGCTCCCCGAGCGGGCGTAAGCCCTGGCTCCCATGAAGACGGTCGCGGCGTGGTCGCGGCGTGGGGCACCCGGCGGACATATCCGCCGTCATGGCTTCTGAAAGGAAACACCTGGCGTTGCCGGCCACGATCCCCACGCACCGGTCCGCCCGCGTCCTGCCGCCCTGCCCAGGCGTGACCTCGATTCAATCGCCATCTGCGAGTGTGCAAGCGCTCCCTTTCACAACAAGCAACAGAGCAAAACGAAACCGAGTTGATGCGTTTCGTCCACGCGAATAGCGGAAAAATTGGCATTTAAATATTTCGTGCGTACATCGCACGAATGCCGACTGTGTAAATGTGGGTAGTGCTGTTGAAATAAGCCCCCCCAAACCAGGCCACCAAAACACGATTGATGTGTTTCGCCCCGGCACATACCGATTGCACATCATCTGCACGATATACATGACCAACCGCGTAACCGCACAAACTCGGCGGCCGCAGGAACGGCACTACTGTATGAAACAGGCGGCCCTACCACAGAACCAACAACGAATGTTGGTTGTTTTGTCCTGGCGGATACTGACAAATCCACACCATGTTCATGATTATACTGGATAGTGAGAATCGCTCGAACGCGACAACCGCGGGAAGCACTGTTGTTGCTAGGAACACGCCCACACCCACGGCCGCCATTCACGACTCATGTGTTTGGTTGTCGGCATAATATATCCGCGTGAATCGCCCACTGCGAAAACCCTGTCAGCACTGTTCGAAACCAAGCCTATAAATCATGGTCGCCAATCACAAATTCATGTGATTCGCAGTGGCAATGTTGAAAACATATTGTGATTGCCATGATTGCCGGATGTTTTGCGAATGCGCTGGCCGCATTAGACAGCGTGTTGCAACCGGAGCTCCATCACTACTCGCAGAAATCACCATGATATGACTGGGACACGTTGGATTGGGTGGTCTAAGCAGATACTGGCAACCAAGTTCTGATCGACATGTCTGCAGGAATCACACGAATGCGACGGCCTCGGTAGGCAACATCGTTGCAACAACTACCGCACCACCGCCAGCCACGATTGATGTGTCTTGTTCCGGTAGACACTGACCGAGCACAATATGAATGGATGGTAAGACTGCGTGAATCGTCAAAGCGCGACCATCGCACTTGGCATCGCTTCGAAAACCTAACGCTCCCACCCCATCTGCAAAACATTGTAGACGTGTTTAGTTCCGTCGCCTACTTAAATTATATTCCTCGTGATGGATTCATGGCTGCGTGAACCGTGCAAAGCGACATCTGTGATATGCCGCAAACTTCATGACCGCCAAGCACAAGTGATATTTGTGGTCCCCGCAAAAGAATGGGCTGCGTAGACCGCACGACTCGACACTCTGGTATGTACTGCTGCGAAAACAACAAGCCTACCAACCACGGTCGCCAATCACGATCCCGGCAGAAATATATCTGCTTGAGTCGCCCACTGCGGAACCCCTGTTAGTTAGCACTGGTCAATACGAAGCACCGACCTGGACCGTCAAACACGATTGATGCGTCCGGTGCCGGCATACACAAGTCTGCGTCAATCTGCGACAATTCTCGTACGTAGCACTGTTCCGGTCAAGCTCACCGACCACGGCCCCTAGACACGAGTCATGTGTTTGGTCCCGGCATAAACTGATCTGCGTGAATCGACCAATGCGACGACCCTGGTAGATATCCATGTTCAGAAACAAGAAGCTACCAACCACGGTCGCCAAACACGATTTATGTGCTTGGTTCCGGCATGAACAAATGTGTCTGAATCGCCCGATGCGACAATCCTGACAAGTAGCACTGTTCCAAAATGAAGTTCACCAGCCACCGCCGCCAAATACGATTGGTGTGCTTGGTCCCGGCACACCCAAACCGGCGAGAATCGCCCCATGCGGCAACCCTGGCAAAATCTCCCCATGCCACAACCTTGGTAGGAAACATTGTACAAAGTGAAGCTCACCAGCTACGGCCGCCAAACACGATTGATGTGTTTGGTTCGGCATAAACTGATCTGAAGAACCGCCTCATGCGACAACCCTGGTAGGTTGTTACAATGGACCACGAGTGACAACATCAAATATCGACATCCCTTGTCGGGGACCATAGATGTTGAGAGGTTTGTCCCGATATCCATTGTCCAAAACAGTGGATTTTGAAAGTTCCTTTCAACCTCCCTTGTCAAGGACAACAAATTATTCAAAAGGTTCTGTCGATATCTGTTGTCAACCGTAACAGATTTCGATGGTGCCTATCGATATGAATTGTGCATAGCAACAGACGTTCAACGGTTTTCTCCGAAGCCATTGCCACTGGGTTCATGACATGTCATCGATATACATCGTTTACTGCAGTAGATTCTTGAGCGGGCTACCGATATATATCGAAACGCAACATCGATAGTCGTTATCTCGAGCAATCTGTCCTCAAGGTCGTAAAGGATATCCACTTGCACGAGAACATGTTCGAAGGCTTCTTCTAATACTGCCCGCAATGTTTATCGGAAGGAAGCCTTCGAAGTCTGTTGTTGCCAACGATGTCTATCGTGACATTCGACAGGCATTTCAATTTGCAATAGATTGCACAAGTCATCTGTCAATAGGCTCGGTCTTTGGCAAAAGTGCGAGAAATCCAGCGACCGATCACCCTTACCAACGGCAATATACTCGTCTATGTAGCAGCAGAAATAGAAGCCTACCTGGTACACGGTCTATTTCGTGGTGTGGTAGGTAGCAGAAGCTCACCAACCACGGCCGTCACCCCCGATCGGTACCAGGATAAAAACAAAAAAAAATCTGCGTGAATCGCCCCATGCGACAACCCTGGCAGGTGGGACTGTTCAAAACGAAGCTCACCAGCCACGGCCGCCAAACACGATTGATGTATTTGGTCCCGGCATAACCTAATCTGCGTGAATCGCTCCATGCGACAACCGGGGTTAAGTAGGGCTCAAACGTAAAGCTCACCACCACGGCCGCCAAACACGATTGATGTGTTACGTTCCGGCGAAACTGATCTGCGCGAATCGCCCCACGCGACAACCCTGGTAGATAGCCATGTTCAGAAACGACAAGCTCACCAACCACGGCCGCCAAACACGATTGGTGTGTTTGGTTCTGGCATAAACAGACTGCGTGAATCGCCCAAGGCGACAACTCGAGGAGGTATGTAGCGCTGTTGCGAAAACAAGTCCATCAACTCCGGCCGCCACTCTCTACTCATGCGTGTGGTTCTGGCTGCTACGCTCTCTATGTCTGTGCGTGAATCGCCCCCGGCGACACCTCTCGTAGTTAGTGCTTGATGAAAACAAAACAAGTACACCAATCACGGCCGCCACACACTGTTCATGTGTATGGTTCTGGCAGTAATCTCTGTACCTGTGCGTGGATCGCCCCACAGGCAACAACTCTCGTAGGTAGCACTTGTTGAAAACAAATAAGTCCACCGACTCCGACCGCCACCCCTATTCATGCGTGGGTTTCGGCAGTTACATTCTCTGTATTCATGCGTGAATCACCCCCGGCGGCAACTCTCGTAGGTAGCGCTTGTTGAAAAACAGAACAAGTCCACCAACTCCGGCCGCCACGCGCTATTCATGTGTATGGTGTCGGCATTTACACTCTCTATATTCATGTGTGAATCGCCCACCGGCGACAACCCTAATAGGTAGCGCTGTTGACAAACAAGCCCACCAACCACGGCCGGCACACACTTCTCATGCGTGTGGTTCCGGGATTCACACACTTCTGTATTCATGCGTGAATCGCCACACAGGCAACAACCCTGGTAAGTACCCCACCGACCACGGCCGCTACGCACTATTTATGTGTGTGGTTCCCGCATTTACACTTTCTGTATTTATGCGTTAATTGCCCCACAGGCAACAACCCCGGTAAGTAGCGCTGTTGACAAACAAGCCCACCGACCAAGGCCGCCACACACTTTTCCTGTGTGTGGTTTCGGTATTTACACTTTCTTGGTATTTATGCGGGAATCACCAACAGGAAACAACCCTAGTAGGTAGCGCTCTTGCGAACACAAGATCACCACCCACGGCCGCCACACACTATTTATGTGTGTGGTGCCGGCATTCATACCCTCTCTATTCATGCGTGAATCGCCACACAGGCAACAACCCTGGAAAGTAGCGCTGTTGCGAAAACAAGCCTACCAACCACGGCCGCCACACACTATTTGTTATGAGTGTGGTTCCGGCATTTACACTTTCTGTATTCATGCGTGAATCGCCACACAGGCAACAACCCTGGCAAAGTAGCGCTGTTGGGAAAACAGGCCCACCAACCACGGCCGCCACACACTATTTATGTGTGTGGTTCCGGCATTTACACTCTCTATAATCATGCGTGAATCGCCACACAGGCAACAACCCTGGTAAGTAGCGCCGTTGACAAACAAGCCCACCAACCAAGGCCGCCGCACACTATTGATGTGTGTGGTTCCGGCATTTACACTCTCTATATTCAGGCGTGAATCGCCACACAGGCAACAACCCTGGCAAGTAGCGCTGTTGCGAAAACACGTCCACCAACCACGGCCGCCACACAATATTTTTGTGTGTGGTTCCGGCATTTACACCTGCTGTATTCATGCGTGAATCGCCACACAGGCAACAACCCTGGTAAGTAGCGCTGGTGGGAAAACAAGCCCACCACCCACGGCCGCCACACACTATTTATGTGTGTGGTTCCGGCATTTACACTTGCTGTATTTATGCGTGAATCGCCCACAGGCAACAACCCTGGTAAGTAGCGCTGGTGGGAAAACAAGCCCACCAACCACGGCCGCCACACACTATTTATGTGTGTGGTGCCGGCATTTACACTTTCTCTATTCATGCGTGAATCGCCACACAGACAAGAAACCACCCTGCTAAGCAGCGCTGTTAAAAAAACAACCCCACCACCCACGGCCACCACACACTATTGATGTGTGTGGCTCCGGCATTCATACTCTCTGTATTCATGCATGAATCGCCACACAGGCAACAACCTTGGAAAGTAGCCCTGTTGCGAAAACAAGCCCACCAACCACGGCCGCCACACACTGTTTATGTGTGTGGTTCCCGCATTTACACTTTCTGTATTTATGCGTTAATTGCGCCACAGGCAACATCCCTGGTAAGTAGCGCTGTTGACAAACAAGCCCACCGACCAAGGCCGCCACACACCATTGATGTGTGTGGTTCCGGCATTCATACTCTCTGTATTCATGCGTGAATCGCCACACAGGCAACAACCCTGGAAAGTAGCGCTGTTGCGAAAAACAAGCCCACCAATCACGGCCGCCACACACTATTTATGTGTGTGGTTCCCGCATTTACACTTTCTGTATTTATGCGTTAATTGCGCCACAGGCAACATCCCCGGTAAGTAGCGCTGTTGACAAACAAGCCCACCGACCAAGGCCGCCACACACTTTTCCTGTGTGTGGTTCCGGCATTCATACTCTCAATATTCATGCGTGAATCGCCACACAGGCAACAACCCTGGTAAGTAGCGCTGTCACGGAAAACAAGCCAACCACCCACGGCCGCCACACACTATTTATGTGTGTGGTTCCGGCATTCATACTCTCAGTATTCATGCGTGAATCGCCACACAGGCAACAACCCTGGTAAGTAGCGATGTCACGGAAAACAAGCCCACCACCCACGGCCGCCACACACCATTGATGTGTGTGGTTCCGGCATTCATACTCTCTGTATTCATGCGTGAATCGCCACACAGGCAACAACCCTGGAAAGTAGCCCTGTTGCGAAAACAAGCCCACCAACCACGGCCGCCACACACTGTTTATGTGTGTGGTTCCCGCATTTACACTTTCTGTATTTATGCGTTAATTGCGCCACAGGCAACATCCCTGGTAAGTAGCGCTGTTGACAAACAAGCCCACCGACCAAGGCCGCCACACACCATTGATGTGTGTGGTTCCGGCATTCATACTCTCTGTATTCATGCGTGAATCGCCACACAGGCAACAACCCTGGAAAGTAGCGCTGTTGCGAAAAACAAGCCCACCACCACGGCAGCCACACACTATTTATGTGTGTGGTTCCGGCATTTACACTTGCTGTATTCATGCGTGAATCGCCACACAGGCACCAACCGTGGTGAGTAGCGCTGTTGCGAAAAACAAGCCCACCAACCACGGCCGCCACACACTATTTATGTGTGTGGTTCCGGCATTCGTACTCTCTGTATTCATGCGTGAATCGCCCACAGGCAACAACCCTGGTAAATAGCGCTGTTGCGAAAATAAGCCCACCAACCACGGCCGCCACACACTTTTGATGTGTGTGGTTCCGGCATTCATATCTCTGTATTCATGCGTGAATCGCCATACAGGCAACAACCCTGGTAAGCAGCGCTGTTGCGAAAACAAGCCCACCACCCACGGCCGCCACACACTATTTATGTGTGTGGTTCCGGCATTTACACGTTCTGTATTCATGCGTGAATCGCCCACGGGCAATGTTTGGGGTGCTCAGCAGGATACTGATCTACGGGGCCTCCGGGGGTTACGTGAATGATGTTTGTGTATGATGGACATGATACGTGCGGGGCCCCTCGTGCCTCCGCCGTGCATGCCACTCTCTAATCAACCAAGGTCTTGAGTCAATCTTCTTTCTCTTTCGGCCTCTGACGGGCTACCGCACCCAAACACAATACTGCTCCCTCGGCCATGCCAACTCCAAGACCGTGTACGAGACCGCTAAGCAGATGGGCATCAAGGTGACCGGCACTCCGGAGTACTGTGATGGATGTGCGGAGTCGAAGGCGATCCAGCGCTCGGTCCCCAAGGTCATCTCCCCTTCCCGCCGGACGACGCGGCCTCTTGAACGTGTCGCCATGGACCTAGCCGGTCCTTTCGGCTCATCCAGCGGTGGTGCCAAGTACTTGATGCAGATCTTGGACCACCACACCAACTACGGGTGGACTTTCTTCTTGCGGGAGAAGAGTGGTGCAAACGTCGTGGGCGCGTTCCGTGCGTGGTACGCCTCCATCAAGGCTCTCTTGGCTACTCACGGGGAGCTGGGCTGTGTTTTGACCGACAACGGTACCGAGTGGGTCAACGAGGAGTTTCGGGGACTGCTGGCGGAACTGAACGTTACGCGGGAGCTTACGGCGGTCGACGGGCCCAAGAGCAACGGTCGTGTGGAGCGGAGGATCGCGCTAGTGATGGAGGGAGGCAAGGCTGGGTTTCTGGAATACCCGAAGCTTTTCCCCGGAGTTATGTACCCGACCAAGGCGCTGTCCTTCCGGGCCATCTGGCCCGAGGCTTTCGCGTGGATGAACGATTCTTTGAACATCGCTGCTGAGGTGAGCAAGGAAGACAAGAGGTGCCCGGAGGTTAAGCTGTACGGCAAGAGGAGGATCAGGGTGGCGCTGCCGTTCATGATGCCCGGCTTCCGCCACCGTCACCGCCCGTCAAAGATGCACAGCAAGGGGGAGCGGTGCTTCTACCTGAACTCAGGCCACGATCATTCCTCGGCGACGCACAAAATTCTAACTCAGGCTGGGGTGCCCACGTACTCCGAACACTGTACTTTTGGATTCAGCAGCGAGGGCTTTCGGGGGGATGGACGTTCTTGGGGGTCGGTAGGAGGGATGGCCGGGGTCCC
>FN648519.1:115271-180226 GCA_000310025.1 Ectocarpus siliculosus
CGGCGACCTCTGGCGGCAGTGTTTTCCCCGCGGCGGCGGCGGGTGGAACGGCCGGGGTCCCCGCGGTGGCGGCAGGAGGGGCGGCATCGGCAGCAGCTCCGGCGGCGACGGCGGCGACCTCTGGCGGCAGTGTTTTCCCCGCGGCGGCGGCGGGGGGAACGGCCGGGGTCCCCGCGGTGGCGGCAGGAGGGGCGGCATCGGCAGCAGCTCCGGCGGCGACGGCGGCGACCTCTGGCGGCAGTGTTTTCCCCGCGGCGGCGGCGGGGGGAACGGCCGGGGTCCCCGCGGTGGCGGCAGGAGGGGCGGCATCGGCAGCAGCTCCGGCGGCGACGGCGGCGACCTCTGGCGGCAGTGTTTTCCCCGCGGCGGCGGCGGGGGGGGCGGCCGGGGTCCCCGCGGTGGCAGCAGGAGCGGCGGCATCGGCAGCAGCTCCGGCGGCGGCGCCGCTGGCATCAGACGGAGCGTGGACGGAGGTGGAGCATGAGGGTGGTACCGGCGTGCGTCGGCAGGGGCAGCAGGGGTTTGTAGCGACGCCCGCCGTGACGAGGTCGCGGGCGAAGCGAGATGGGCGGGTGCCGGGGATTTTCGCGCTTCTAGCCATGGAGGACGAGATCAAACGGTCCATTGCCGAGCTTCCTTCGCCGGGCGTTTCTGAGCCAGACTTGCCGACAGGGCCGGCGTACGACCAGGAGACGCCTGAGACATACGCGGCGGCGCACGCGGGGCCACACCACCACATCTGGACCCACGCCGAACACAAGGAGTTTTGCGGGCTGAACGCAGCGGGCACCTTTCAGGAGGTCGGGGCGGAATAGCAACGAGGAACGAACGTCATCTCCTCCAAGTGGGTGTATTCATGGAAGGTAGACGAGTTTGGGCAGCGTGTGCGTCCTAAAGCTAGGTTGGTGGCCCGTGGGTTTGCGCAGCGTGAGGGTGTTGACTTCTTTGAAACTTTCTCCCCTTGCCCTTCCATCACGAGCATTCGTTTGTTAGCCGCTATTGCCTGTGTGCTGGGTTGGGATACGTGCCATTTCGATGCCGAGCAAGCCTTTGTCCAATCGGAACTGGATGAGGTTGTGTACATTCGTCTACCCCCTGGGTGCGGCGCGCTTTCCGGTAAGGTCGTTCGGTTGAGACGGAGTCTTTACGGTCTGAAGCAGGCGTCCCGCACATGGCATCACCACTTGATGCGTGGCATGAAGCGTCTTGGTTTCGAGTCTTGTGCTGCCGATGCGTGTGTGATGCGTCTGATCGAGAGCGGCGTAGTCACCATGGTGGTTGTGATCCACGTGGACGACATCTTTTCTATCGGACGTAAGAGCAGGTGCGACCAGTTTGGTGTAGATCTTAACCGGTATGTGCCCATCTCCAACCTTGGGGAACTGCGCTGGTATGCGGGTTGCCGGTTTTCTCGTGACACGGCGTTGGGGACAGTGACTATTTCGCAGCAGGCTGTAGCGGAGAAGATCGTCGCCAAGTTCGGTGTGACGACGAACAAAGAGACACCCATGGTCGTTGGTTTGAAGCTTGAGCAGTATGACGCCGACGAGCCCGATGTTGACGCGCCTTTCCGGTCGCTGGTGGGACACTTGATGTGGCTGGCGAATCAGACTCGCCCGGATACTCTCAACGCGGTACGTGGCGTTGCGAGGTATTCGCACGCGCCGAAGCGATTGCACTGGCAAGCGGCTTTGCATGTCTTGATGTATGTTAGATCCACGAGCGAGTACGGTATTACTTTTCAGAGGGGCATGGTAGGAGGAGACCACATGGAACTTTTTGTCGATGCGGACTTCGCCAGCAAGGCAACCGGCCGGCGATCTGTTTCTGGGGCACTAGTGATGTTCGCTGGTGCGTGTGTGATGTATCTGTGTAGGACGCAGAAGAGCGCCACCTTGTCTTCGACGGAAGCGGAGTACGTGGCGATGTCTGAGGGGC
Source organism: Ectocarpus siliculosus (assembly GCA_000310025.1). Classification (NCBI taxonomy): domain Eukaryota; class Phaeophyceae; order Ectocarpales; family Ectocarpaceae; genus Ectocarpus; species Ectocarpus siliculosus. Next base: position 117,210 of record FN648519.1, read on the forward strand.
TGAAGGAGGCTATTTTTCTGCGGTATCTCTGGAGTTTTATCTTTCCGGGCGTGATGTGGGGTGCACTCCGGTGTGGGAGGACAATGTAGGCGCTATTCACTTGGCAAGTAACCCGGCTACGACCCCTAACTCGAAGCACATCGACATTCGCCACCATTTCATCCGTGAGCGTGTCGCGCGGGGCGAGTTCAAGGTAGTCCACGTACGTTCGGACCTACAACACGCGGATTTCCTGACTAAACCGCTCCCCAAGGAGGCTTTTTGCGCTCATCGCGACTTTGTGACGAATATTCGTTGATTTTGTTCTTTGTGTTTTCAGCGGGGGGGGCCTTTTCCTACGTGATGTGTTTTATTTGTGAATTTATACTGGCCGTTGATTTGCTGTTGTTATGTTTCTGCTCTCTGGTACGTACGATGGATGAGGTAGTTCTGCACAAGAATCATGGGGGGGGGATATTGGTATTGTTCCATGATACTAGTAGCAGGTGTTTTATTTGTTTTTGATTTGTTTGTTTGGTTCCTTCGTGTTTGGCATGGATGTTACAGCGGGGGGGCTGTTGGACTGGTATATTTGTCAAAGTATTGGGTATTGGAGGAAGGATTTGGCATGTTCTCGTAAGTCATGGTTGAAGCCTTTGTGCTTCCGAAGGTTATTTGAGCTGGTCAATGAGTTGAAACATGAATGCTTATCTGAGGAATTTGTTCTGAGTTAAGTCAGGACGTTGGACACGTTTTCCCAGAGTTACCCGTCCCCTTTCTGACGTGATTCTGATGTAATGTGTATCTTTGCTGGGTATTCTTCCAAGGGTGACTGTTTGTGTTTTGACTGCTTGAGAATTTGGTAAAGCATTTTTCTCAAGAGGGTGAATTGTTTATTGACAGACCTTTTAGGGGATAGTAATTTGATATCACAAGACTTTGAAAGCTTTGTACGGCATTGTTATGTTGACAGAGTTGTTTGAAGTGGAATGGTGGATGATTTATCTGCCGTTTTACCTGGCAGTTCGTGAGGTAGGTGTCGTAGATCGTATCTCGTACAGAGCAGGGGGGCTGTTTGGGGTGCTCAGCAGGATACTGATCTACGGGGCCTCCGGGGGTTACGTGAATGATGTTTGTGTATGATGGACATGATACGTGCGGGGCCCCTCGTGCCTCCGCCGTGCATGCCACTCTCTAATCAACCAAGGTCTTGAGTCAACCTTCTTTCTCTTTCGGCCTCTGACGGGCTACCGCACCCAAACAGGCAACAACCCTGGCAAGTAGCGCTGTTGCGAAAACAAGCCCACCAACCACGGCCGCCACACACTATTTATGTGTGTGGTTCCGGCATTCATACTCTCAGTATTCATGCGTGAATCGCCACACAGGCAACAACCCTGGTAAGTAGCGCTGTTGCGAAAACAAGCCCACCAATCACGGCCGCCACACACTATTTATGTGTGTGGTTCCCGCATTTACACTTTCTGTATTTATGCGTTAATTGCCCCACAGGCAACAACCCCGGCAAGTAACGCTGTTGACAAACAAGCCCACCGACCAAGGCCGCCACACACTTTTCCTGTGTGTGGTTCCGGCATTCATACTCTCAATATTCATGCGTGAATCGCCACACAGGCAACAACCCTGGCAAGTAGCGCTGTCACGGAAAACAAGCCCACCACCCACGGCCGCCACACACCATTGATGTGTGTGGTTCCGGCATTCATACTCTCAGTATTCATGCGTGAATCGCCACACAGGCAACAACCCTGGCAAGTAGCGCTGTTGCGAAAAACAAGCCCACCAACCACGGCCGCCACACACTATTTATGTGTGTGGTTCCGGCATTTACACGTTCTGTATTCATGCGTGAATCGCCCACGGGCAACAACCCTGGCAAGTAGCGCTGTTGACAAACAAGCCCACCAACCACGGCCGCCACACACTATTTATGTGTGTGGTTCCGGCATTCATACTCTCAGTATTCATGCGTGAATCGCCACACAGGCAACAACCCTGGTAAGTAGCGCTGTCACGGAAAACAAGCCCACCACCCACGGCCGCCACACACCATTGATGTGTGTGGTTCCGGCATTCACACTCTCTGTATTCATGCGTGAATCGCCACACAGGCACCAACCGTGGTGAGTAGCGCTGTTGCGAAAACAAGCCCACCACCCACGGCCGCCACACACTATTTATGTGTGTGGTTCCGGCATTCGTACTCTCTGTATTCATGCGTGAATCGCCCACAGGCACCAACCGTGGTAAATAGCGCTGTTGCGAAAACAAGCCCACCAACCACGGCCGCCACACACTATTTATGTGTGTGGTTCCGGCATTTACACTTTCTGTATTTATGCGTGAATCGCCACACAGGCAACAACCGTGGTGAGTAGCGCTGTTGCGAAAGGAAGCCCACCACCACGGCCGCCACACACTATTGATTTGTGTGGTTCCGGCATTTAATACTTGTTGTATGCACACTTCTGATCATACCACGATCGACTGATCGCTATTAGTCTAAATCAACAGTGCTAACGTCAAGGTATGCTTGGTGCTGTCCAGCAACTTTCTCAGTACAATTGTATGTACTCTGGGAGGACTTCAACGGATTCCGTCGAATCGGGCCTCGATTGTCACGGCAAGTCTCCAAGAATTTATTGTAACTTTGTAAGTAGTGTCCACATACATACTTCGCTGGCAATTTCACAATCTCTGGCTTTTATCGACTGCAGCGTAGATCTAAATCTGAATCCAGAATATCCCCTGTGATACACACTCGTGTACAGGACACCATGTGATCCAGCATTCGTGTATATACTTCCATCGCGTATCGACACCAAACAATAATACTTTGTGGGTATTGTTTTGCTTGGCTGTGGCCACTACACACTCGTTAGAAGCGGAGCCGGTATTGAAACCACGTTCGACATCGTGAACGTAACGCCACAGAACCCACAGTTATTTTTTTTTTTCTCCCGCATCGATGCGGAACAACTGCTGTATTTACTAGTGTATGTATATCATGCACATGACTGCGTACTCTTCGTACGGTGGCAACAGCCGTGACAGCCAGCGCTGTCGAAGCAGGCCCACCAACCTCGGCCACCAAACCCGGTTGATGTGTTTAGTCATTGAATCACGTGCGACATGGGTGACTGGGTACGCCACCGAATAAACTCAGCAGTAGCGGGATCTCTCTCCCCATGCAAACACTCCGTTGGGGTTGTGGTTGTGTCTCTCCTTTTTTTTTTGACACACCAAAACACATTGTGGGTTTTGCTCTCTTCCCACATCATCCCACATTGTCATCACATCACAACACATACCGCTCAGTGTTGCGCCCTAGATGCCACGCCTGCCGGCGCCTGGCGTCCTTGCTCTCCTCTCCGCTCTCGTCCCATCTCGGGACCCCGAGTTCTCAGTTACGACTGCTGTAGCTCGGGTAGCCCGATTTCCCAACTGGAAGAGGAGGCAAGAAAAGACTCCACTTCCTGTCAGCTCCAGAGGCTGGCACACCGCTAGAAGCCTTCTATGTGACCACCTCGCTAGTTGTCTCTGCGATACTCTCTCTCTGGCACGCTAAGACTCTGTGGACACAAGGCTTGAACAGAATGAATGGCAACATATGCGACTCCTCCTCTCGACCGAGGGGGCCCCGCAGTACGCAATGCGTTCCGGGTACCCCGATATAAACAGAATGGCAATTCGAGTTGTTTCCATAAACCTCGGTTTGTTTTGTCTACGCCTTTGTCTACGCCTTAAACAAACCTGCCCTTTATGTGCGCCAATAAAAAAACACAAGGGACCGAACCAACTACGTACGTCCCTCCAGTGCCGGACGACTTCCCGACTGTTTTCACAATTGTTACCACATACGCAGGAGTTGCGCAGCATGTTCCAGGTCCATTTTCCTTCTCTCAAAAACCAATTTCTTGCAGATGGTTGCTGACGAGAGAGCACCCTCTCTGTCCTCCGAAACCCAACGAAACCAAACGCCGCAACTAAACTCACCGACATGGGGCAGAAAAAATACATTATTACCAGAACACTAACACAAACACAGATAATACCCGTTAGTCAGGAGTTTCCCACATGTATGCCTCCGACGACTCAACTACTGTTATAGCTTGAGCCACTTCTTGATTTCCTTCTTCCTCGGCGGCCTTAGGATGTCCATGTACTTGCCCCAAAAAAACCGCCCAAGATCCATGTCCTCCGGGAACACGTACGATAACACATCATACGGCTCGGGGAGATCGAGGCGTGCGTCTTCGCTGAGTATCTGGTGGGTGGGGCAGAAGTGGGGTTGGGGATACACGCGCACGTTGGGCTACAGTTACTGATCGTTCCAATCATTATTTAGGTTCTTCACATTCTCCGGCCCACACACCGTACACTGTGTTTCCGCGCAAACCCCATGCAGTCAGTGACGGAACGGAATGATATTCGAATTGGTTCAATCTTTCACGCGCCTTGAGATAACCTCAAACTTGTTCGACGAGTGAAACTCCATACCAGCGTTCAGACTAGTGGCGGTGAGGGGGGCTGGGAAGGAACAACTAGACAGAAAGCGTACCCGCATAGTGAACTAGGGAAATTTTCTCATCAACAATAACAAACTACGCTACATGCAGGTACCTCTCGATCGCCCGAAGTGCCATGTTCGGTGCCTTAGGACGAACTAGGAGAACGGCTGGAGGTACCAGCGCACTCGAACGCTCTCCTGAAGCCGAAACCGAAGCCGAAGCCGAGTCCCCTGTTGTTGCTGCTGCTCCGTGAACACCCGTTGACGATGGGTCCGGCGAGACGACTACGTTGGCAAAGGCCCAAGAGCGGGGAATGCGTCCAGGTACCAACACCCTCGACACTGTGGTGAGCTTTCCGTCCTTGAACGAATACTCCGTGTTGTGTATACAGTCGGACTCGTCGTCCGACATAGACATAGGTGCTTCTCCAGGCTCAAGGCAGGAAGGCCCGTGAGAGATCCGAACCGCCAACGTCACTGGTTTGTCGCTCACGTTTTGACTGGACACCAGCTCAATAAGCAAATCCCGGTTACTCCCCGGTAGCCCTTCCGAAACCACGTGGCCGTGGACCATCATCAGCCTGTCTAACCCGGCCGCAGTAGACGCAACCTCGAGGCGCCGATTCATGTCCCCCAGGTTGGCCAGAGGATCGTACGACCCAAACGTCCCACGGGTCTCTTGCCAGCCTGCCAGTGGTGAAAGGTTGTGTCACTGTCATCATCGTTACATGGTATGCATTCACACAGCAGCGTTGTATGCATTCACACGGCAGCGTTGATGGCTTTCACGCATCAATGCCGTCATTTCATCCATGCATAAGAATAAATGGCGCCCGCAAATGAAACATACCTAACAACCAACGAACGAGGCCAACAGCAGCACCAGCAGCAGCACAAAAATTGTTGAGCGTGTCTGTGGGGTGCGTGACCGTAGAAGAAACACAACCCTGCTTGGCCAGCATTGCTTGGTGCCCTGTGAGTTGACATCCTGATTACCGTGCTCCACCCCCCACTCACGTGTTCTTGTCCATTGCCAAACTGCTTGCGCCCCATCCCCATGGCCTTGGCAATTGACAAGATTTTATCTGATGGTCACTATATCCTCTTCCACGTACAAACGCGTCTGCATATCCTCCAAATCATATACCGAAGCGACTCGTCTTCATCCTCGCCGGTAGTGGCAGCAGCTGATGTAACCTTTGACACAAGTCACGGAGGGGCAAAGCAGTAAGACCGACCGCGAGTTGAAAGAGACAGCGTTTGTGTGGCGGTGGGTTCGCTCCAACGTTATCAATCATGTTGGCGTCAGAGAGACGCCGGCTATTACAAGTTCAACGTGGACCCGGTAGCACCTGTGATAACAGACTTGCGAGGGGGGCGAGAGGGAAAACCAGACCGCTTTTATATTTGAGGAAAAAGGAAAAACAATCGCTTTGTATATTTGATTGCGGCGAAAATAAGAACGAGAACCAAGTCAATTAACTCGATAATCGCACGGGGTTCGGTGGTATCGCACGGTATCACCGATACCGAGCCCCTATTTAGTGGCTCCAGGGCACTCGCTGAGCAGGAGGTACTTCGCGGTATTGTGAATGGAGTACGCGCCATTCGCGGGACTGCTGCTGTCGGGTTTATTGTTTATTATTCAGTATCGCACGTACCTGTTGATATCGCATCTACCCACTCTATGCGATGGAAAACCAAGAACCAATGATGTATCAAACGACCGCTGCCCCCCGTGCGTTCTCACGCATCCTTACTGTACTTCGAAGGTAGGTATACTGATGGGACTGCCTAAGTCCAGACTGTCGGGGAGTGAGTGGTGGCTGCAGTGGTCGTGCCAACGTGCCACGCCTCGGTGCTAGGGTAGGGCTCTCTCTCTCTCTCTCTCCATCTCTCTCTCTTTTGAAGGGCGTCTCCTTGTTTGGCAAACTATCCATCCGTCTTGCGAAAGAGTTCCGGATGACACATACCGTAGGGTTTGCTCTCTCTCTCTCCACTCACCGGCACAGTATGAACCAAAGGTGTGCTCCCAGGTTGCTCCAAAGATCCACACCGCTCACGGCTACTGGATACACCCCGCCCGCTGCTCTCTCGGGTGCCCAGCACAGCTCGGGTGCTTGACCAAAAAATATATACAGTCCTCATCCGCGTGGTTGGTTGCTGCTTGATGAGGTGACGTGGTGAGCTGCTGTCGAAGGAGTCGATTCAGACTGGGGCCGGACGGAGCAGCACGAGAAAGGGCGCTGGGATGCTGCTGCACTTTCTACCTAACCTTGAACAATACAACCAAAGACATCATCAGCCGCTAGCAGTTAACGGCGGTGGCCACCCGGACGAGGCTGGGGGGAACACACACACGAGCGTGCGTGCGTTTTTTTTTTTTTCTTCGTTCCGAAAAAAGAAAGAGCGGGTGGGCACTACAGCAGCGAGCTCTCTCGGATGCGCGTGCACACAACGGCCGAAAAGCAGCTCTACTGTGAAGGAACGAGCCCCCGAGGAGGGGAGGAGTGCTCACGTTTGGTTCCTCAACACGTCTATGTATGGGTGGGCTGTAGGGATGTGCGGCAGTGCAGGTGAGGGTGTGTGGTTGTTGGGAGAGGCAGAGGTCACGCAACACACAGACAAACACCACGCGTTTCTTGAAAAATTATTCTCTAAAAGACAACTGATCACCGGTGAGTTGCTTCTCTATCTCTCGGCGGACCCAACGCAACTGCCAATCTAAGGTGACCCCTCAGTACATGCCAGGGTACGTGCTCACCACCACAGAAGCTCGCCTGAGGCCGTTTGGGGCTGCTCCAGACACGTGCTTTTTTGGAGAGGACTTGGGAAAGGCGGCAATAAAAAGGTGTTTTTGATTCCAATCCTCAAGTCAAAAGAGGGGTTTACTTGCCGCCACAAGAAAATTCTCAAACTGATGTCACGAATTCAAACCGAAGTTCAATAATTCCCTGTTAAGTTCATTCAACGCACCACCCTAACCAGTTGAAAAGAGAGCAATCAACTCGCACAAGGAAAAACACGAATTCCCGAAGGGGTTCATCCCATCTTCGGGGCACGTCGTGCTTCGGTAAGCGTGGTAGCGTCAGGAAGGCTGCGTTGGCGGTAGACTTTCAGCTCATCCAACCACCTGGTTGTTTCCGACAACATTTGAACGTGCACGGCAAGTGTGGACGAGAAGGTCCCAAGTTTGTTGCTTGTTCCCCCTTCTTGTCGAAATGGTTGTACTGGAACACGGGCCTATCGGTGAGGTTTAGGCCCCATTGGAAGTGGCAGCCTGCAACAAGATTGTCAACACACACACGTGGCCAATCGGCTCATCGAAAAACCCTCTTCAGGGAGGACGAAGTCAACCCTCTGGAGGGTTTCCATGTTTGTTCGACCATAAGGAACATTTCCGGTCAACCCTCTGAGGGACTTGAGAACAGACCCTCTAGAGGGCATCTATGCTGTTTCCTCAAGAAGAGAGTAATAAATCCTCTAGAGAGTTGCCAAATCCAACCCTCTAGGGGGGTCGCGTGTCAAAGTCCCTCTGAGTACACTAAAAAAAGCTACTGTAGGGGGCCGAAAAACACAAAAACCCTCTAGAGGATATTCTGTTTGTAGCCTCTGCAAGCTGAGAGGACCCCGAGAGGGCTGCCAAGTTCATCCCTCTAGAGGGGTTGGGTATTTCAGTCCCTCAGCGGGTTAACTGAAAAAATTCCTTATACCCCATGGGGGGCGAAGAAAAAATGAAAGCCCTCCAGAGGATATTCCGTTTGCAGCCTCTGCAGGCTGAAAAAAACTCCGGAGGGTTGCGAAACCCAGCCCTCTGAGAGGCTTGTGTGTTCAAGTCCCTCAGAGGGTTGTTTGCCCATATTTCCTTATATCCTATTGGGGGCATAGAAAAATAAAAACCCTCTCGATGATTTTTTGTTCGTAGCCTCTGCAGGCTGAGAAGACCTCCAGAGGGTTGGTAAAGTCAGCCATCTAGGGGGTTTGTGGGTTAAGGTCCCTCAAAGAGTTGTTTGTCCATATTTCCTTATTCCCTACGGGGGATCGAAGAATAAATGAAAGCCTCTAGAGGATAATCTTGTCTGCACCCTCTTTGCATGCTGAAGAGACCCCCAGAGCCTATTAAGGTTTTCAGTTTTGAAACCCCACTGTACAGGGTACACTGCGCAAATTTGCACAAACGCTGAGGAGACAGGTTTCTATTAGATCTATTTTATATTACTCAACAATAAAAACGCGTGTTGTACGTGACACGCTACACGCACGCGCTTACAATGCGCAGCCCCCCGCCCATGCCCTCTCATTCCATACCGAGATTATCCCACACCCGTTACTTGGCATGAAAAAAAGCGTTCGCCATGCGCAAATCCTGGTCTGTACTCTATATATTTCTGCTTCCGATGGATAGTCATCAACGCACATCTCGCCAACGAAAGCCCCTGCATCTCCTCCCAAAAGCCTTCATTCATAATTTTTCCGTTACCTAAACAAGGAAAATGTTGTCTCATACCGCTCCCCCTGGGGAGCCCCGGTGTAAACTGATAAAAAACGCCTCCTGTAGGACAATCTCGTCACACAAGGAAGGGTAAAAAAAACTGTGGACTGGGATACGACATCATGCACGGCGAGAAACTACAACGGGTTAGTCAGCCGTACGGTTAAATTTGTTGTCTTCCTGGCAAACTGCCTTCTAGTCCTGCCCCGACTCGAGGTCGCCGCCCTGGTCGCCGCTTTCTCCACCGTTGCCGTCGACTTGTTCGTTCCCTTCTCCACCATTGCCGTCGACTTGCTCCTGCTGGCCCTCGCGGTCGTGCCCCTTTTCGTGCCCCGACTCGTCGCCGTTGCCTTCTTGCTCGTTCCCCTCGACCTGGTCGCCGAGCCCGTCCGTCCCGGCTTCGTCGACGTCGCATTTTCTTTCGTCCTCATCGTTATCGCTATCCGACCGGAACCCGACGGCACCAGCGTCGAGGTCATTATGCATGATGTCGTTGCCTTCAGCCTGGTCGTCGCCCCCTGTGTTTCACATACGTACATGACGTGGGGTTTAAGAAAAATCGTAGCATTCATTAGAATAGGTGTTTGGAAGCAGGGGCTATATGCGCGCGCTCACGGAAGGGTTGACCATTGCGTAAGAATTAGGGGTACTAGCGTTAGTTAATCATGTTATATATATACTCACAGGATGGTCGTCGTGACGTGATATGGGAAAAAAAAAAAATGCTCGATTATTGTATTTCTACAGCAGCATGGACCAGACGCCGACTGTACATAGCAGTCGTACGAGTGTCGACTTAGTTGTGCTGTCACAGCATTTTCCACGCACTTCTGCCAGTGCTGGTTTGTTGATTGGAGCCTTGTAGGTCGAGATACAGCAGTGGGATTCTCGAGGTGTGGAGGCCAAAAAGTGAACCAGAGCAAAAAATTGCATGCACAGCTCGATTACTATTGTATTCTTATCCCTTACCCAGATCATTCAATGTAAGTATTGGATTTGGTTGGGTGAGGCCTCCTGCGCGTGCAGGAGGGCCTCGCCACAAGTAACCCTTTGGGCTGGGTGTACCCAGGCCCAAAGTGTTTGAATGATCAGCAAGTTCATGAATATCGTAAGCATTGTGTAGGGCGGGTGGGATGGTCTCAAATATACCCCTTCTTCTCTGCTCTGGCGTATTTCGGGAGAGGAAAGGGGGACTAAACTAGGTGGGGTCATTTTCCAACATCCTTTCTGGAATATCTGACTCTTCCCGATTTCGTTCCGAAACCTAGATGCGTCTCAAATCCGAGATTACTGTTTTATTCTTATCCCTTACCCAGATCATTCAATGTAAGTATTGGATTTGGTTGGGTGAGGCCTCCTGTGCCGGCCTGTGGTCCCGCCCATTACTTTCTTGTTAATTATCCGATCTGTCACATCTTAGTTATTGACCACTTCTGAGCTAGGTCTCGCCCACCCAAACTTTCTTTATTTTTCGCGGCGAGCACACGCAGAGAAATCGCATGTGAAGTCAGCCGGCAACGGCAACGCGTTTGAGTCTGCGTACAGCTCGCTACGGATCCTCTTGGAACCCGTTGCCCCCACACTAGTAGTGGCGCCAACATATCGCTTCGCTACCCTCTCCGTACGCCACCCGGCAATTTTCATGATATTGTCCATCGCCGTTCCGTCAAGTGACTGCGCTACAGAACCTCCGACGCGGAACGAGTGCATAGTGTAGCGGTGCGGCAGTCCCGCCGCTCGCAGATGCCCTTGTAGGGCAGCCGTCATCTGAACCGCCGTAAGCGGAGCGCAGCCCCGAGTTCCATCCAGCAGAACGATAGGAAACAGATGCCCTTGGGACAAATCCCAGCCAATACCCTCCGCCGCACTGATGTAGGCCGTAACATTGCTTACCGCACAAATAGACGGGCAAGCGACGTCCGGACGCACGGCCACGGCATCAACAGAGTCGCGGAGGGTCTTGCCAAACTGGAAGTTGAAAATCAGACCCTGCCCCGCGGGCAACCGCAGAACTTGCGATCCCATAGTGAAGGAGAGATCATGGCCTCGCCGCATGGAGGCGAACGCCAGCGAAAACAAAGCTACGTCCCGAGTGAGCTCAATACGTTCCGCCAAAGAGGACGCAGTCTGCGCGCGAGAGCGCATGTCCCTCAACAGATCGATGAGGACGTGCGGTAACATAGCCTCTGCCTGGTTGACAGCGACACCCACACGTTTTTGTTCCTCCCCCGTGAAGACGAGGTAGGAGTCGACGAGAGGACTACAACAGGGGTTGCCCGAGCGCGTGGCAGGGTCCCAGCTGCTGTCTTTTCCCAACTGTTCTTGCATCGCCATCTTCAGCTTGGACACGATCCCTATCTGCATGGACGCGGCGGCATACCGCTTAGCACATGGCGAGTTTGGAAGACAATCGCGGCCGTGAGTCGTGCCGACACCAGGGCATGCCCTGTCGTGCACCCACTTGGTACCACTACCTTGTGTGTCCAAGAAGCAGAGATAGTCAAACACGTCTCGGTCCGACGCCTGCTTCCAACCCCGACGTTGTTCAGTCGCCGAAAGTATGAAAGCGTCGAACCCGTCCGCTACGGCGCACTTGCGCTGTTGAGCACGACGGTTAGACGCGGCCGAGAGGACCTGATCACCACGAGCGCGCAGCACGTCGAAATCGATCGACACCCGAGCCGCTTGAGGGTCACGCGGTACCGGACGCCCGCGGGCAGGCTGAACACCGCAGGACCAACAGTAGTTGTAATGTCCCACGTTTTCCGTCTGGCACGACGAACACGCGACAAACTGAACACAGCCGCCCGGAGGCAGGGTGGGGACCTGTGATACGAAGCACAAGCCATCCACAAGCCAAAGGGAGGGAACTGGGCAAGATGGACGAGAGTCGCATGCTGCATTACAAGGTCCCGGTGTCAATCAAAGAGATTGTTTTTCTTGAAGAGCGGCAGCCACCTAAGAACAAGAAGTAAAATCAACCTCGTAAGCTACCATGGACCACCTCGGGTACTTCCACTCTTTCAGGGACCCGTCTGGGCAGGGCCACTGAAAATATCCCCCCGCATTAGGCGGGGAAATCAGCAAAGACCGCACTGCCGCCTGCTGCACTCGAGGGAACCAGTAAGACCTAGAACGTAGGCCGGTACAACAATAAGCGCATGCGCGTGGCACTGCGCAAGGTGTTGCACTACGTGGCCCGCCATCACCGGCGGCGGGAAACAATAACCGAATGCTCGATCCAGAGTACCTGGGTGCAACGCCACGTCTTGGGCGAAAACATCTACACCCGATGAACCCTCGCAATCATAGCGCGAGAAAAACGGCAGAACAACGTCCGACTCCGGGATACGTTGAGCCGAAGCGTCGGAGGCCATGAGGTCGATAGTAAACGGCCCCATGTCCTCCCAGAGAGCCTGAAAGGCCGCCGGGTTGAGCCTGATGATGCCCGCACGCGAAGGGCGAGATATATCATCAGCGACGACATTGGCAGCCAACGGGACCCATTTGAGGGACAGCATAAACTCATACTCGACTTGTAGCTCGAACAAACGAACAAGAAGTGCATGCGTTTCCGGGTCGCGCGCCCGCCCCCTGTTGAAAGATCCACACACCGCGTTGTTGTCGACGTCGATGAGCACGTGCGCCCGCTGCAAGGAAGCCGGAAAGCGCGCACAGAATAGGCGCAACAAGTGGTACAACGCAAACATCTCTTTCTTGTAATATGTTTGTGTAGCCAATCGTCGGGGAACACGCCACCTGCGCGGTATTGAGCTCCCTTAATGTTGATGGCACCACCCCAGGCATGGGAAGACGCGTCTGATGATCCGTCGATTTTGATGATGAGGTGGCTCGCTCGCTGCCACGGCCCTTCGTGTGAAGAAGCCGTCAGCGACAGCCACTTCTGGAACTCTTGCCGTAGATCCGCGTAAGCATCACGTGTCAGATCGATCTGACGCTGGTTGGTTTTGTCCATCGCGGAAAGGACGGCAAACATGGCATGCGTCCAAAGCGACGCCGGCCGAATCGCCACCGTCATGCTCATGCCCTTACCCGCAACGCGTTGCAGCGTTCGGTAGGACACGCCCCCATCGGCCAGAGCTGTCCAGCTTCTCTTGCGGGATCCGGAAGGTCATCGTCTCCGAATCGCAGATGATGCCGAGGTATTGTAGAGCTGTGACGGGTCGAAGCTCGCACTTCTTGAGTGACAGGAACTGTCCGCAGAAGAGCGAAGTCAGCATGGCGACGTGAGTCGCTTCCCCGGCTGCCAACCACTGATCCGGCGCCGGCCGACCATATGTGGCCAGAAAGTTTCTCCGCGAAGAATCATCGAGGTATGCGAGAGAAGGGGCGCCTTTGGAACGCTGAAAGGCCGCCTTCGCTTCGCCGAGAGTATGGTAGACGTACGGGCTGAGGCTAAATCCGAACGGGAGGACGCACCAGCAGTAGTCGACGCCCTTGTAGGATAAGCAGAAGAGAGGCCATGACGATGGCCGCAGAAGAACACGATGAAACGCTGAGGAGTCGTCGAGTGACGTCATGTAGCATCCCGACGACGCAATGCTAGCCACGCGCGCTACCGTGTCCATGGCGAAAGGTATTTTCCGTGTGCAGCTGTTAAGCGGTCGAGCGTCATAGATAAGACGCGGTTTGGACGTCTCCACCGACAAAGCCATGATCATGCGAGGACGCACCGGACCGGTGGAGCCCTTGACGTCAGCCCACCGGAAATGCAACCTCGGTCGAGCAAGGATTGCATTTCCGCCTCGACGAAGTTGTCAAATTTCAGCGGCCAACTGTGGTTGGAAGAAATGCGCTGCGGGAAATGATCAATATTGTAGGGGAGAGACGGCGACTCGCCTCTGAATTTGGGAAGCAGAAGGTCATAAGGGTCAACGCCATCCCGGATGTACGAAGTCAACGTATCTCGTAAGGGATGATCACGGAGAATGCAGTCCTCCCAGAACCCAGCATGGGCTCGCACGAATCCTGGGACGAAACCCTTGGGATCCCACACGGGAGCCTGCCATGGCAAGCGACGTAAATCGCCTTCCATCGGATCCCGGGTGACCTCGTCCAAAGTAGGAAACCCGCGAGAGGCCGTGGGAAAGGCGCCCACTTGCGCCCACTCGGACTCATCTGGCGGCAACAGGGGGGCCGGGGGCATGATCCACTCCACACTTTTGTGGCGGAGGTCAAGCGTCCGCAGCCAGTTCTCTGCTGCAACCTACCCGTGAGTAAAGTGTAAAGAACAGTTCGGAGTGGGGCGACACAGACAACAATTTCGAATTTCGAACCAAACCAGGAAGTGTCTATGAGAGCATTGGGCATGCGACAAGACAAAGGGGGCGGTGGCGGGGCGTCGGGAATACAGAGATCAAGATCCCCCCCCCCTACTATATATATATATATATATTTATTTTTTTTATATTTGTTTTTGAAGAGAGAACCTGGGCGCGGAGAGGTGACCGCACGGGTTCCCGTCAACATATAAAAGGCACACAGCATGGTATATATATTTCTTTTCGGGGCCCAATTTGTATGGCCGCGTGTGAAATTACGTTACAAAGCGAACGTCGATTCGATGCTGTGTATCCAGGCGTACCGTCGAGAAAACATGACAGCGCACGGACCAACTAACACAACGTCTCGCCGGGCTTATACAAGTGTAAGTATACCTACTCACAGACGGGATTGCTAGCTACGGCGATATTGGTGTGCATATGGGTTGGTGTTAGTTGGGCGTGCACCACGAGGTACGTCAGTAGGGTCATTTTCCAACATCCTTTCTGGAATATCTGACTCTTCCCGATTTCGTTCCGAAATGCGTCTCAAATCCGATATTACTGCTGTGTTTTTGCTACAGCAGTATGGTCTAGACGCCGAACGACGTCCGCGTACTACGGCAACGACCTAACTGGATGGGATGCTTCCTGCCACGGCGAACCATACAACCATGCGATGCAATCATCCGTTCGTGTGTCGTGCGGCTGCCACATCTGTCGACGACAGGTACACGTAGAGTTCTCGCCATGCCACATGTGTCGACGACAGGTACACGTAGAGTTCTCGCCATGTTGTCGTTACCGCGCAGGAAGACCCCTCGGAGATGCTCCACATGGTGCTACAACGACAGCAGTACTACTGTACATCCATGTCGTAGGAGAGTGGAGTTGTGCTGTCACGGCATCTTCCACGCACTCTCCTACCGGTGCTTGCGTCGAGTCTTGTAGGCCGAAGTACAAGAGTGGGTTGGGTTTCCGGGTTGTGGAAGCAAACCTGCCTGCAACAACAGAGAAGGCGGTGTTCTAATTACTACAACATCCCGCTAACCTTTTTTTTTTCGCCACATGTGGTTGCATATTTCTTTGCCACTGCCGAAAAAGACCACTGGATCTTTACGCAGTCCATCTTTCGCATTTATTTACACCGAACGCAGGACGGGTCTACCTTCATCATTGATGTTGTTGTTGTTGTTGTCTTCCCAATAAAACCGTTCCGATCTCTCTCTATCCAGTACCTTCGTATGTCCGTACTGATCCAACACTTGATGCGGTCGATTCTCGTGGTCACAGGCTACAGTAACGTCCCGTAAAGAGGTACGCTCAAACAAACTGGCCCCGAGGGGTCCGCAAGTCAATAGAAATCAACGACAGATATTCTGGAGTCCTCCGCTCCCTCTGCGCGCTATGCGAGGTAACACCTGAGAGCATCACGGGCCAGAGAGAACGAGGTACACCCCCTTGGTTCAATCTTGGTGCTTCACACGCAAGCAGAGACAAGGCCATCTGACCCAGAAAAAGAGAGAAAAAAGAGCGACAAAGAGAAAAAAGAGAAAAAGAGAAAAATATATAAGGAAACAGGAAGAAAAGACAATCGTTTTCCACGACGCAAACGTCGACGTCTGTCTCCGTTTTTTGTTGTTGTTCCCTTCGCACTCTTTCCTTGCGGCGGTTTTCACACCGACTTCGAACCAGAACGTGGGGTGCAATTTCCTCTCTTCGTACCTTCCTCGTGGGCCTTCTCCATCGTTATGTACATAATGTGTACCTCGATTTTTCGGCTCTTCGATTCCGATAGACAAGACTACGGACTGACATATTTCCCTTTCACCCCCGACGGGACCGCGCGCTCGTTGAGTGCCGAAATTCTTCACCCCTTCCTCGCCTCTGCCAGCACCGTCCCTTCTTCCCGCCCCTACATATCCTCTCCGCGTAGCAAGCTCATTGAGGGATCCGGACAATCCTTCTTCTTCCTCTATTCTTGCTCTCGGACACTCACCACCATCCGTCCTGGATGTTGGCCCCCAGCCCCATTGGGGGGCGGGGGGCCAATCCTCAACCCTAGTAGCCTACAGAGGGCGAGGTGAGGTTTGTGCGGACGGGTAGTACCAGAGCCTTTCGTGTTAGAGAGAGTCTTGAAGGTCCTGGCGCGTGGGGTTGAAGCGCTAGAAGGCGGTTCAAAGGCGCCTACCCGGCGTCAGGCGTTGCGCCCCACACGAAAAAAACACTGTGCCCCATTTTGTGCCCAAACACGCGGGGTATACCCCATTTTGTCAGTTGCCGTAAAATTGATCCAGGAAAAAACGGCTCTTGTGGACATTTTCAATAACATACAAACGCCTTTTCTTGCGTGCAGGGCGCACAGGACTTGGATTCCTATCTACGACTGCAGAGCGCGACACCAAGGAAATCTTCAAAGTTGTGACGTCATATGAAGGGAGATGTCAGAATAGACACGACGAACGTGAAAAAGGTTTTGTGTTGTCACCTTGGAGGTACGGGGAGAACGCTATCTTGGCGCTGTCCGCGGTTATCACATCGGAGTGCAGGAGTTCTCCAACTGGGCGCCCGGGTCTCGTGGTGAAGCGTAACGCTGCAGCCCACACACTGCAGCAAATGTTCATGCGTACACATTGATAACAGCATGCAGGCAGTGATAGGTTTAGTGCGGCGAACATCCAATACCACGATTTCTTTTCCATGCAGTCGTACCTCGGTGAAGGACACACATGGGGTTTCGCTGAAAAGGTGTTCTTGAGCCAGGCACGTGTCGCTAAGGTTTTGATAAACATAACTCACGATCCCCGGGATCGTGGCGTTTGATACATCAACAAAAAGGCCTTGGGCACGGGTACTAGTAGAACCGAATTGAATTGGAGGTCGAACAATATTAGGGCACCTCATTTTCATCTAGATATCAGCCACATCCCAAGTACACACAACACTACAACCAAGATGATATGGTGTATGCAACACCCGAACCCGTTTTATTTTTAGAAATAACCCCGGTCGACCGCACACACACCAAAAACTCGGAGCATAAATCTCTTACATTGAGGCGCAGACCAGAAATATGCTACCCCAAACATGCCGGAAGTACCAAGAACAGCACACGCATCCATCACATTCCGCTAACACTTTACTAGAGCCCCCCTCCCCTACCTTTGCCCATTGTTTGTAATTCAAGAGCGAGCACATGCACAACTTCCGAAAAGAGGTACTGGGTTTCGCGGTAATTTCTCTCCGTAATCAATTTTCCTCGGACGACGATAGGCGATGACTAGATTGACTGAGCACAACTAGGTCCTCGAATACCATCACGCCACTCTACACCCGCGGCTACAACCACACCCGTCCTGTACACAACACCAACCAATCAAATACAACTAACTCACAGGCTGTTTTGGCCGTCTTCTAGCCTCTTGAACATAGAGTGATTGCCCTTGTCGAAGATCTTCAGACGATCTTCAAGCTCCGCGTAGAGTCGTGAAGAACCCTCGGGAGGACCCTTAGCAACTTGTTCCAAGCACGCTGCAGACGTGGGCTCCATACGAAACATGTTCGCCGCACTGGTGATGATCGGTAGGGAAAACTGATTTCGAGGGAAACGAAGTACATACAACGGAGGAAGAACACAAGCATCGGACATACAGCAGTATGGTGAGGTGCTGAAGGGACGAGGGTCTATCGACGATCCGTGAAACGTTTCTTCTCGATGTCATCGTCGTCAATCCTTCTGCACATAGGCGCATCGATCAATCGCACGAAAAACTAGAATCCGTCCTCGGATCGAGCAACCAACCAAGTTGTAGGCATACATATTTATGTATTTTCAGCAACAAGGGGTCTTCACACAGTACAGCAAATGGAGTTAGTTCAGGAACACACATCATTACGATCCAATGGCCATTGCATTTCTGGTCGGCACTCTTAAAGCATGATGAACAAACGGCGGTCTATCGTTTCAACCCAGAATAGAGGGTCTAACTCGCGAACATTACCTCATATGCGAGGTCCTCCGTGAAGACGTCACCGTCGTATACTTCGCTCAAAGTTAGTGTCCTGCCAGCCAGCCTGGTGTGTCCTACGTCAAATGTCATTGATCACGTGGTTCTGGCGTGCTACTTGATTGAGTGTCTACAGGGACGACGTCGACGGAACAGTTCAGCGTTTCGTACGGACGGCGCATGGCAACAAACAAATAGGATATCGATCATTAAAAAATGAGACATCAAGTAAAATTCTGCTATGGAACAGTGTCATCATGCAATTAACTTTCGACATGACTCGTAACGCTGAAATACTATTGACGGACCGTAGCGAAGGAGGCATATGAGACTCAGGGACTGCACGTCTGGCACACTACACATAGGCGCCAAAGGCAAAAGCACAAGCGTGCGGGTTGCAGCCCATCGGACTAAAATATGCCGGGCAACGCTTCCATCAACGGAGATCAGCACTCTCTCGGTTTTGTTATTCTTATGTGATCTTGAATGGAATGCTCTTCGGATGGGGGTCATCATTGAATCATACATAAACGAGGGTCATGCATGAGTGAACGTCCTAGATCTTTGTGAGATACATACTACAACTGGAAACGAATGCGCAAGAGTAGACGTACTAGAGAGCTGACAAAACAATGCCCGGGCAAACTCCAGCACAACAAGTACCTCGTCACCGACGCCCTTGATGGTCTCATATTTCCTGCACCAACAGTGGGCAAAAACGACAAGGCAAACCATACAGTATTACCCTCTCTATCGCAGAGGAGGGTGGCCTAGAACACAGGTTTACACGAATGAAGCACACCGTTTCTGCTTTGGTGCAGTTCCCGTCGACCACAAGGTAGGAAATACCGTCCACGATTTCTTCTGGCCCTGACTCAGGGTCTGGCTCACCCTCTAAAAAAGGGGGTACGCAACGCCCATCGCGAATGATGTCGACGAGACCATGCAGAGCCTCCCGAGTCGCACGCCTCTGGGCTGACATGAAGTCGGAACCCCGACCAGAAACAGGGTTCATGGCGTAGTCTGAGCGATTGCCATCAAAGGGAGGATGAGCCGGCGGTGTTAACTTGAGCATGAATTCTGGTGGTGGAAGAACTGCACCTAATCCAAAATGGAAAAGGCGCAAGATCGCGAGGGGAGCATCATATCCACTGAAGACTTAGGCTCCAGGTTTCATATTCAATATCCCCGCGGCCCGCGGACATCCAGGCTGTTAAAATATGTCGTTGTTGCCAGTCACAAAAAAAAGTAGAAGTCGTATCTGATTATCGGACAAGAAGCTGTTTTTTGTTGGATCGGAAATTACACATATCTGCAGTAACATGTTACATTTCACGTTTTTTCCAAGCGGTCGCATGCATTCCGAAACGATGACAATTCTTGACTGGATTGCGCGTTTGTTTTGGCGTTTGCAGGTGCACACAACAAGGACAACGACATCGATTGCGCAGCAAGTACTGGTCGTAGCGAGCTCATCAACGGCTTCTACCACCTGCTATCCCAGCCGTGTATTTGTAGTTGCCGTGTGGCCAGTTGGGCTCAAAGCCAAATGTGAGCAACAGCAACACAGCCTGGACGTTTTCTTTCGTTTTGAACCGCACGCGTTTCTGTTGATGGTAACGTAAGAAGCCGCCACCAACGCCCCAAACTCCGGCGGTCGAGTAGCCTAAACATATGCTAACTTAGCCTGGAGTATGCAACCAGGGCGATATATACGGTGTGAGCGGCGCAAAATTTCGTGAGGGGTTGGATGTCTCTCTCTCTCACCTGCCGACTCGAAGCAGACTGCTCGACTGTCTGGGTGGTGGTCGCCACGGCGACACGTTCAATGAGGGCTCGAAGAGCAGCTCCTTTCTCGGGGGTCTTCGTTAGCGCGTCCATGATCGAACAGCCCTCGCCAAGGTTGTCGCCCTCGCCCAGATGGAGGTCTTGCGGTGAAGGTCTTCCACCCCCCGGTGAGGCTGAAGAGGAGTTCGATGACGAAAATAGCACTCCCTGCGAGCGCTGCTGACGGAACAAGGTAGGGACATGGATGGGCGGTAGAGCGTGTTGAGATTCAAAAGCACGAGCGCGTCAAGCGCGACAGAGTTTACACGAAGGATATTCGCAGAATGACAGACTAAGATACATACGATGAAGCACAGATAGGTGATGGTCCGTGAAAAAGTCAAGCTTTGTACTTAATGGGCAGGTTTACTTAAGGCGTAGACAAAGGCGTAGACAAAACAAACCGAGGTTTATTGAAACAACTCGAATTGCCGTATTGTTTATATTGGGGTACCCGGAACGTACTGCGTACTGCGGGGCCCCCTCGGTCGAGAGGAGGAGTCGCACGTGATACCATTCTGTTCAAGCCTTGTGTCCACAGAGTCTTAGCGTGCCAGAGAGAGAGAGTATCGCAGAGACAACTAGCGAGGTAGTCACATAGAAGGCTTCTAGTGGTGTGCCAGTCTCTGGAGCTGACAGGAAGTGGACAGGAAGTGGAGTATTTTCTTGCCTCCTCTTCCAGTTGGGAAATCGGGCTACCCGAGCTACAGCAGTCGTAACTGAGAACCCGGGGTCCCGAGATGTGACGAGAGCGGAGAGGAGAGCAAGGACGCCAGGCGCCGGCAGGCGTGGAATCTAGGGCGCAACACTGAGCGGTACGTGTGGTGATGTGATGACAATGTGGGATGATGTGGGAAGAGAGCAAAACCCACAATGTGCTTTGGTGTGTCCAGGAGAGACACAACCCCAACGGAGTGTTCTGGACGTTTGCATGGGGAGAGAGATCCCGCTGCTGCTGGTTTGATTCGGTGACGTACCAAGTCACCCATGTCGCACGTGATTCAACGACTAAACACATCAACCGGGTTTGGTGGCCGAGTTTGGTGGGCCTGCTTCGACAGCGCTGGCTCTCACGGCTGTTGCCACCGTACGAAGAGTACGCAGTCATGTGGATCACGTATGCATACACTCGCAAATACAGCAGTTGTTCCGCATCGATGCGGGAGAGAAAATTAACTGTGGGTTATGTGGCGTTACGTTCACCATGTTGAACGTGGTTTCAATGCCGGCTCCGTATCTAACGAGTGTGTGGTGGCCACAGCCAAGCAAGACAATACCCACAAACTATTGTTGTTTGGTGCCGATACGCGATGGAAGTACATACACGAATGCTGGATCACATGGTGTGCTGTAGACCAGTATATCACATGGACTAATCTGGCCTCAGATATGCGTTTCAGTCGTCTTGAATCACATGGTGTCCTGTACACGAGTGTGTACCACAGGGAAAATCTGGATTCAGATTTACGCTGCAGTCGATAAAAGCCAGAGATTGTGCAATTGCCAGCGAAGTATGTGGACAATACTTACAGAGTAACAATAAGTTGTTGGAGACTTGCCGTGAGGATCGAGGCCCGATTCGACGGAATCCGTTAAAGCCCTCCCAGAGTACATACCTTTGTAGTGAGAAAGTTGCTCGACAGCACCAAGCATTCCTTGACGCCAGCACGTTGTTGATTTAAAAGCGATCAATCGATAATGGTATGATCATGAGTATGCATGCAACAAGTATTAAATACCGTAACGACACACACCAATAGTGTGTGGCGGCCGTGGTGGTGGGCTTGTTTTCGCAATAGCGCTACTTACCAGGGTTGTTTCCCTGTATGGCGATTCACGCATTTTTACAGAGTGTATGAAATGCCGGAACCACATCAATAGTGTGTGGCGGCCGTGGTCGGTGGGCTTGTTTTCGCAACAGCGCTACTTGTCAGGGTTGTTGCCGGTGGGCGATTCACGCATGAATACAGGAAGTGAAAATGCCGGAACCACATACATCAAAAGTGTGGGCGGCCATGGTTGGTGGGCTTGTTTTCGCGACAGCGCTACGTACCAGGGTTGTTGCCTGTGTGGCGATTCACGCATGAAATCAGAGAGTACGAAGGTCGGAACCACACACATCAATAGTGTGTGGCGGCCGTGGTTGGTGGGCTTGATTTCGCAACAGCGCTTCTTACCAGGGTTGTTGCCTGTGTGGCGATTCACGCATGAATGAATACAGAAAGTGTAAACGCCGAAACCACACACATCAAAAGTGTTTGGCGGCCGTGGTGGTGGGCTTGTTTTCGCAACAGCGCTACTTGTCAGGGTTGTTGCCTGTGTGGCGATTCACGCATGGAATCAGAGAGTACGAATGCCGGAACCACACACATCAATAGTGTGTGGCGGCCGTGGTTAGTGGGCTTCTTTTCGCAACAGAGCTACTTACCAGGGTTGTTTCCTGTGTGGCGATTCACGCATGAATACAAAGTGTATGAATGCCGGAATTAGCATTCGCACCTCAGAAATTGTCGGGTACGTGCGAGAGAGCGGTAGGTCTATCTGTGTAGGTGAAAACGTGCTACAGAATAAAAGTAGTTTCTTCTCGTGTCGTGGTCACGCATGTTTGGTGTCGACAACAGTCGCAGGGGTGATGGGGCGTATTCTGACGAATACGTTGTTGTACTGCTGTACGAAACAATCCACATTCTGTCTCACAAGGACTGCACGCTGGCAGAATGGCTGCTGCTGTGGACGAACACATCACCATGCATGAGTCCAACAATATGCTGTACATTTGTGTACGGTACATGGTACAATTTCATGTCACAAAAAAAACAAACGATTTACCACTGCTGCTGCCGACTCAGCAATCTACATTATAGAATATTTTAGTGAAATATTTCATGGAAGTCCACGTTTCATGGAAGTCCATGGAAGTCCATGGAAAAACTGAAAAGTTTCATGGAAGTCCATGGAACTCCATGACACCATGTCCATGGAAGTCCATGGAAGTCCATGAAATATTTCATCATGGAAGTCTATGAAACATTTCATGGACGTTCAAGAAATATTCCAGTGACGCCTACTTGGTTGATAAATGCCGACAATGAGCCTTGGCTGTGTTCTACATTGGTTTCCATGAAATGCGTGCATGGGTTTCATTGGACTTCCAAGAAACTTTTTACTTGTTTCCACGGAGCTTCATGGACTTCCAAGAATCTATTCATGGAACTCCTTTCACTTCCATGAAAAGTTTCATGGAGCTCCTTGGACTTCCATGAAATCCAAGGAGTTCCATGAAACTTTTCATGGACGTCCATGGAGCTCCATGGAACTTTTCATGGAAGTCCATGGACGTGGAACTCTTCATGAAATATATCATGGAAGTCCAAGGAGTTCCATGAAATGCCATGAAATGTTTCATGAACGTCCAAGGAGTTTCATCAAAAGTTCCATGGAGCTCCATGTTCCATGAAAAATTTCATGGAAGTCCATGAAAAATATTAAAAACAAAATTTAAAAACTACCATTATAATAATTGAGATGAATCACACGGCGGGCTCAAGGTGCATCTGCACCAAGCCGAAAGAAAAGTGAGTGACACCATCCTCCGCCCATCAGCAGAGCCGCGGGAGAAGCCAAACGGCCGGGCACAACAGCCTCGCCGACGGCCTCCACCGCCAGCTCGTCGCGTTCAGCAATGAATGGGTGTCCCATCACAGCCAGACCCCATCTGGCGAACCGTCGGATATTGGAGGGGCGGAGGAAGTCGAAAGGGAAAAACACTTCCAACCTTTACCTAGCCATTGCCGAGTGAGGTAGGTGAGGTGCGTTTTGAAGCCGTAGTGTCGTGAACACCAATTAAAGACACTCAGTTAGGTAGGCCTACTGTACTCTACATAATATAATCGAAAATCGGGTGTGATTTTGTTCCATTTTGGGGGGGGCGGGGACATATCCCCAGGTATCCTCGAGTTTTCCGCCGACGCGTCGACGCTTAGGCTTCCCGCCCTCGCATGGTTTGCATTATCGCTGGCGCTGAGAAGCTGTGGAGATTGCAGAGAGATTGCAGACACGCCGTACTATACAGGGTCGTCTTCGCATTCTTCTCATGCATACCCCCACGAGAATCGAGGAGCAGCCGCTAGCCCGCCAGTCGACCGTGTGGCCTATTGGTCAAGTCAAACGTAAGAAGACGAACGCTACGAGTAGATTTGCGAGACTGTATTTCCTGTCGTGCAGTGCTAGAAGCAGCAAGGGCCAGATTGCAACGCAGGTTGTTCCAAGTGAAACGTGGTAAATGACCTGCTCCAAAAGAGTTGGATTGATTTCCAGCTTTGATCGACTAACTGCTGTATGGTTTTTTTCGTAGATATTGGGCGCTACGCGAACTACTGCAGGCTGCTTGGTTCCGTGTGTTCCCGTCGTAGTACGGCTGGGTCAGTGCGTGCAAGCGTCAACGACGACGAGATAGGTGCGGAACGGGTAGCGAGAGTCAAACATGTTTGGGTGCCATCCATCTACACTGTAGTAACCGTACGATATGTTTTCGACGATTAATGGTAATTTCCGATTTTCTCCCCCCTCCGGGGGGCTAGATTCTATGTGTCCGAATATTTTCCGTGCCCTTGTATTGTTTCATACACATGTCTCCAAAAGTTGAAAACATATGCGGGGCAGTACTAATGTAGTTTTCTGGTCGTTGCGTACCAGGTCGTCAGTGCTAGGGAAGTTGTCCTGATACACTTATGATACGAGGTATTTGTTTTGTCCGAGTTGTGTGCAGCGTTTCCTCTCCGTTTGGTGTTAGCCTTCGAGCTTCGCCTGTGCAGTGATGTCTCCTTCGATGTGGACGCAAGTGTTGTGTGCCCACGGACCCCTTATTCTACAGTGAGTGATATAGATAGTGAAAATGCTAGGGGAGTTGCTTTAGGGCTCCAGCGACCTGTCGCGTAAGAAGGCTTCCCTGTAAATTATCATTGGGAAAGACAAGCCACATATCCAGGCCTTGGAGAAGGTGGTTGAACAGGTAAGATGTACAACACGTGCACGTTAAGAATGACGCGTCTCTATCAGATTGTCTGTATATGCGGGGGCCATGCCCGTAGTCTTGTTTCGTCTCCATCAGCATAGAGACATAACGACGCTCGCTGGGTGTCTATCCAGCCTCGCCACCCAGGCCCTCCAAAACACCACCCACTGCGCCACTGACGGGAATGCCGGTCGGAAATTTGAACAAAGCATCGGCAGGGTGCAGGGTGGCTGCGCGCCCCCCTAATATATAATAGGCCTTTTGGCAAAACGTGAAGGGAGCATGCGTGACCGTTGGAAGCAGAGCAAACCGATAGACACTATCGTACTTTTGTACCCTCGGGAAGATAAGGATCCATGTATCACAAACCACACAGTAAGCATGCGACGCAGAAATGGGAAAATAGTACGACACAAACCCATTATAATCCCGTAGTCCATTTTCGCACACTACTGACATAGGCCGTGCCGTACGTTGTCTACGCGTACCGACCGTTGAATCCAACGAAAGGTTATTGAACATAAAATCAAAACCGTCACCCTGGCGCATTTTAGGGGGTTTGCAACGAACGGTGGTTTCGTACACACCGGGAGTGAGATCGTCGGTACAGTTCGTGTTTTCAACGTAACGTGTTTTCAACGGAACAGTGGGTGCTTCCCCTGGAGCTTCTCGGTCAACAGCAATTCGTTGTGCACGGCCATGTTCGTGAACAAGCAGAATGTACCGAGCACGCGGGGCATTCTCTTCACGACAGGTCCCAGTCCGGAAAGAAAGCTGTTGTTACTTTCCGCAACAACGGAGTTCCACATGAACCGTTCTTGTCCAGCGTCGTCGACTTCGCACAGAAGGGGGTTGTCTCGTCTCTCTGGATTACAGAACTCCCAGCAGTGTCCCTCGGTGTGTGTAGTGAAATGGAACCTGACGTGGGTGGCCGATATCAGAGTGGCAACCACAGGCATTGCTAGCGTTTCTTGCGTCGGTTGAACATTATAGTCCAATAGCGAACGACCCAACTGAGTCTGCAAGGTAACACATCGGAGTCACCGGACGCTACCGGGGCATCCAACGTTCTAGGAATCGATAGCGACGGTCAACCGTAGACATCCACGATAAAGGGCATTGGCAACAACGCCCAAACCCCGCTTAGACGTGCAAGGTCTAGACTATGTTGATGAACAGGAGAGCCAGTCTGGGACGACGAAAGCTGCAGTACATGGAATTCCTCACCGTGGGACACGCAGCCAGGGAAATGACCCTATGCATGTACCCCCACCACTCCGTGTCCTACGGCTGGGTGGGCAATCGGAAACCATGTCATAGGCCGATATATATGTATGCAGTGGTACCCCACACGTTCGTACGCGAGAGGCGATGTGAAAAACGATACGTAGGCGACGCGACACACCTACCTGTCTACCACGAGCTGCGTCCCTGCCCACGCCCATGCATCGGGATGGTTCTCGAGGAACGTACGGCACCTGCACGCCAAGTCGTAGATGAGTAGCTGGGGTCGAAGCGGTGGATCCGGTAATATCTCTGTCAGAGCACGGTGTACTTCCTCCATGCCCTCCGACTCCCACAGGGGCCCAGCCCCGAGAATACAGCCACACGACGCCGAGCAAACTAGGTTTCCCCAGATGTACTTCTTGTCAAACATGCTTGTCCTCATCTCGGCCGTCTGCACGTTGGGAATACGGATCGAGTTTGTCTAGGGTTGGACAAGTACGTCACATTCCAAGAGTAGTTGAAATTCCGCACTGGGTATAAACTTAAGCAATCCAAGCGTCGTTTTCACTCTGGGGGGCACATGCCATTGCTCTTCGTTGCTGTGGCGTTGCACCTGCTACACAAAATAGAGCATGTATTTCGGTTTCAGCATCTGGCGGCGTGGGCATTCACATCTTTCGTAATATGAAGGATTGGACAAACCTACTCTCACCCAGAATGGTGCAAAACAGGCGAAACGCCAGCCGTTATAGTTGCGCCCCTTGCTGTTGTTGTTGACTCCCCTATACAAGCGAGCTGAACATGACGACGCCTGGTGCCCAAAGAAGAAGAGCCTTGAAATAGTTTCCTAAAGAATGCGTCCCCTCCATGATCGACGCCCCTTTACAGGCTAACAAGCAACCAGGTGGGTCTGTTTGAATGTGAATAGATTGCTCGAGGCTGAGATAACGTGGATAAAATGATTGACATGAAGTTGAATGTGGTGGAGAAGACGTGGTTCTACGACACAGGGCCGCAAGCACCGGTCAGTTTGCTTTCACACTCACCTCGCACTACTCCCAACCCCGATTTACCCCAACCGCGATAACATACCTCATTCTGCTCACCTGCGGCGCGCGCGCGTTGCACAGCGTGGTATCCCCCAAGCGAGTTGTGGTGTCGCCAGGAAGCTTCCAAGGGGAAATGATCCTCGCATGTTAGCGTTCCCTCTTCGTGTTGCTGCTGGCACTGTTGCGGTACAGTGACATGGCACAGATGGCCGTGGGTTCCCTCGTTAACATCGCACCACCTGCACGATCAAAAACGTAAGGTATCAGCGTACGGTATGACGATTGTTGTCATCGGATAGTCATACCCCCACGGTTGTACAGGAGTTCAGCAGGTATTATTGGGCATGCGCAATATAGAAACAAAACGATATGTCGACATCCGGTTGCGCCTGCCCCCGCGGTCGCTTGGTACACGAACACAAGTGACACGTACAATTGAAGTTCCTCTTGGTGGAAAACTATTTTACCATGCCGGCCATGGACGGGATCCTCTTGATGAAAAACAATTTGTACCCGGCCGGTGATGGACGGGGATCGTTAGTCAGGTAGGCCCACGCACCAGTGAAAATGTTAGGCAAAGGGTGGCAGCGCCGAATATCGCAATGACAGGGATGTTTTTCAGTCTCTTCGTCATTCTGTAGTACAGCACAATGTAGGCACCTACAGTATATTCCTCCGAACCAGCAGTAACTCGTAGAGGGAACCCTCTCCTCGACGCGGATCTGAACCCAGGTGAGGTCGCCGTTCACCCCGTAGTTAGCCTTAGGCAACGCCATGGATGCTCTTATCTGCGGTTTGTTGGGGTTTTCTCTTGGTGGGATGCCCATTGTCACCCCACCAAGCCGGGTTGTTGTTCTTCTACCACGTCGGAACTCAACTCAGCATGCATGTGTTTTCGTGCCAATTTCGTAGGTTTGGGTACTTCGAGGCCGCATTTCTTGACTGCGAGCGGTACTGAAGTACTGTGGATAATATACAACGGGACGGAGGACCTTCTTGTCGTGGCTGTAATACAGTACTTCGCCTCGTTAACCTGAAATGTTTGACGCCAATATTGTATGCCTACATACCTGGACTCGCCCATCCCCGGTAGGTCGATCTGGCATCCGAACATAGCACACTTCCTCATTCTCGTGCCTGTTATGCCATCGACCACCACGCACTATATCATGTGCGCTTCGTCGTCGACCTCTACTTCTTTCCAGCAGTCATCACACAAACGTCCACTCCACATGCGGTCTTGCCAAAACGTAGACACGAGCTCGTCCATCTCCAGGCGGAGCCCCGGCCAATGGTTCAATCCACTGAGGTTTCCTGTCACGTCCAATACCCCGACCTCGCAAGGAGAGTTCGCGACTATGGGATAGTTGTTCGGCAAAAACCAGAGGAAGGGGCCTTAATGGAGCGTATCAGACAGTAGAAACAGGAAGGGAGCTGCCAAAGGTAGGAGCATTGGAGAGAGAGAGTGAGACGGCATTGATGACACTCCTGTGAGTTTAGCTTCAGAAATATTTTGATGCTCAGGCCGTTCTCAACCACGATGACGGGCGCTTGCTTACTAAAATCTTGCCGTGAAGCAATTTTCAATACGCGAGGAAGTTGAGGGTAACACAGCGTGTTGCGGGTAGCTATGCTGTGCTTTGTGTGGCAGAGCGAACTACTACTTGGCCGTGGGGGGGACAGTGCGTAGCGAGGTGATAGAGAGTAGGGGTTGGTATTTGCGCTCTGAATGCGGCGCAACATATTTCGTGCGTGCATCGAGAAATGTCAAAACAACTCCGTATCAGAATGAGCAAAGAACGATGATCGGTCGATTCCAATCAATATAGTATAACTGATGTCGAAGGACGCCTCTACGACGGCCTCGTGTTGTATTCGGGCATCGACGCGTATTGGAATGAAAAACGTGTTACCACAGAATTCGGGTTAGGCGCGTGAAAGCGCGTGAGTGACCAAAATGTATGTCATAAAGTCAGCTGACGTGAGTTGGAGCCGCAGCAGGACAACAGGACGATGTGGTGAGCACACCAGTTGAAGACCGTGAAGAATGTTCATGCTGCTGCATACGTAGGTCGTTCATGTGAGTATGTTGGATAATATTCCATTCCACAAACCATGGCACGAAGGGCTGTTGCGGTTTCCACAAAGAAATGTAGGCGTTTTGTGTGGGCTAGGTGCGTTGTCCTCTGAGGACGATTTCCTTCTAAAGGCCCACCGTGCGAGGTATGTCCGATACTAGGTTCGGAACGTTTGCCCGTGCGGCGTGGAGGTCATATTCGAATGAAATTAGGACGAGAGTTGTACACATCTCCGACAAAGGTGTTTGTATGTCGGGAAAAAGTTGGTCACAAAACAGAAGAATGTGGGTGCATGAATACATTCGTAGATGCCGGTGTGTACGCCCACCGGAATTTCGGGCAGCCTGTTGAGACTTTGTGGGCCGCAGTTGTGAGCAGGTTGAAGACGTGCCCGAAAGTATAAAAATTGAACATCATGGGCAGGCCCGACATGGTCTCTTCCATGAATCGGAATGAATGATAATTATCTATCATGGTTGTGCCCTGTACCCACTTTTGTCTACATGTATTTCCCAATGGAAAACTTCAGAGTGGAGTATGTGAAAATCGGCCGCCATGGAAAGGGAATGAAAGAGAGACAAATGACGACAGCACGTGCCCCAGCACCAGTCATATTAGAACCAGAACGAACGGCGTCCCATATCTCAGATTGCCACATATATACTTGAACAGCCACACGCGCGATACTCAGCGGTTTAGACTTCTCGCGGACCTGTGTGTCGTTGTTCCAGCGTGCAGCAAGCGTAGCCACGGAGTGTGGACGCGCGATTTTCGTACGGACTGTTCGAGTGAACCGGTCGCAAGATGCAATGACTGCTTGACGACAGACGAACGGCTCCCCAAACGGTCTCCATTTCCGAACACGACACAAACATCTCTCTGTCAACACAGTGCGATGTAACTAGATTGTTGGAAATATTCGTCGGTCTGGGGCTGGAGATGATTTGTGTACAAAGTGGTACATACAGTAGTTGGGTGCTTCCCCGCCTCGCACCGGGGCAACCGGGGTAGGCCCGCTAAATATACAGACTTATGAATCTGGAAGAGAGTGCTTGAATATTTATATGCATAGTTTCTTCAGCGTCCTAGTGCACGATGCACATTAAATTCGAAGTGTTGCGATCTATTCCGAGAAGTGCGTCGTCACCACTTGGTGATGGTCGGGGGTAAATTTGCATGCCCTGAATTCGAGGTGTTGCGATATATTCCGACAAGTGCGTCGTCACCACTTACTTGGTGATGGTGGAGGGTAAATTTGCATGCCCTGATACCTGGACACACACGGAGTCCGCGCGTCAGTCATGTAGATAAGGTCTGCACTGCGTAGTAGGCTAGGTTAGGAGGACGTTCGATTGCGTCCTCGCCACTTAGGCTCACTATCAGAAGAATAAGTAAAGGAACAGTCGGTCCTTTAAAAAAATGCACAGAGGCATGTCGACGTTTTTTTTCACGTTTCCGTGAATGGAGCAAGTTTTTTTTTTCGGTACGGCTAAATACCCCACCGGTGGGGTATTTACGGTGGGGAATTTTTAAATACCCCACCGGTGGGGAAATATCTCATAAGCCCCAACGGTGGGGCGGTTAACGCTTAATAAACACCCCACCACCTGTAGCTCGCTTTGGAATACTCCAATCAGCACAGAACTTCAACCAGCGTGTTGCAGCGTTGCAGGGGTATCATTGGATCCATCGTGAGGCCGAAACAGCACAGTTTTGGTGGTCCCACGGTTGGTGGGGAACATACGCCGCTACCCCACCGGTGTGGTAGATAACGTTATGGACCCCACGTGGAAGGTTGTGTTGTACAACCTGGTGTTTCGTCAGAACGGTTAGAAAGATCAAATTTATAGATAGGTAGGCATGTGTAACGGAAAGAAAAGAAAAAGAAAGAGATGCACCTTGCTCACAACAAAAGAAACATCTGAACGAAAGAGCAAGACAACAAGCAAAAAAGAGGAGGAGTAGAAGAGAGACAGAGGAGGAAGAAGAAGGAAGCGAGTGTACGGAAGGGAGGAGACAGACAGAGAAAGAGAGCAAGAGCATCGTCGGTTCGTTTTTGTTTTTTTTTTAAGCCGAGGCAAGCGTGTCTCGGGCGGAAGCTAGACATGGGTAGCGTGTTCTAGGCTGAAGCAGGGCATGGGAAGGCAAAAATGATGGTGGTGGACAAACAGGGTCAAGGTAAGCGTGTCTCTGGCTGCTGAGCAGCAGGGCACGGAACGACCGGTTAAGCCGAGGTAAGCATGTTGTTGGCGAGAGCGAGACATGGAAAGACCAGAAGGTTGAGGAAGCATGTTCTAGGCTGGGGCAGGGCATGGAAAGGCTGAACAATGCGAAGGGTGTGGTCAAGGTAAGCGTGTCTCTGGCCAGAGGGCAGGACATGGAACGACCGGTAAGCCGAGGTGAGCGTGCTCGGGCAAAAGCGAAGGCTTGAGCAGAGCATGGAAAGGAATGGAGGTTTGTGTCCAAGCTGGGCGACCAGCGGAGTGTGGTCGGCCTGGTTCTTATTACTTAAGGAAGCGTGTGGATTCCTTAGTAGGCTTAAGGGCCGGGAGGGAGGGAGAGAGTTCTACCTCCAAGACCCGGCCTTTGCGCGGCGACACAATAGTCTAATACATAACGTTATGGACCCCACCAGCTGGATCCCCCTCTACAAGGCTTCGATCGACACGCAAGTACACTGCAGGAGTTTTTTGTGATCGATGCACGTACAGCGCACAGCAGCAGGCAGCACCTGGGGCCGCGAACCGGTCAGGGAATCCCGAGGCATAGCGCCAAACACCTGACGTGGGTAAAAGCGAACACTGCCTTCTATTTTCTTGCAGAAGGCTTCGTCAACTCCCTTACCACGCACAGAAAATTCGGCGTTCTTGCGAATTTTCTGAAATGTACGAAAATGAGCGAACGACGCCTGCTGATTGGATGGTGCAGACAGTTTCATCCCTGGGTGCAAGAGCAAAGCTGCCTTCCCACTTGAGCCGTCTCTTGTCTATAATCCCTATCAATTGTCCGCTCGTATCGAGGGACAATTGAGAGGGATTATAGACAGCAACTGGCGGGAGCGTGGTAAACGGGGCACGGAAAGGAGGTTTTCAATACATTTCTCTAGAGGGAAAGCGAAACCTTCTAACTCAAGCCCTAGGTTGCTCGGTGCCTCCTTTCAACCGTGGGCTAGGTACTTCTTCTGCGCTTGCCCCTAGTAGCGCTTAGGTCACCCAAGGGTAGACAGACGCGACGCAACTTCGCTGTTGAACCCGCGGCGTAATCACCTCGCGATTCGACCTGTTCATTACCCTCATACTCCTCCACTCTACAAAGCATCCATACTACATAGACTAGAGGCGTCCCTGTGTACCCTGGCACCCCCCTGTTCGAGACGTGGAAAGGAGGAGACAATCATGCCGTTCTTCGCAAGGGAAAGCAGGCGAAGAAGATGGGGACAAAAAGTGTCCCCACAAGGCGATCCAGCCCAAAGGGGTTAAACACCACCAGGCACCCACTGCCAGATCTGCCCCCGCAACACTCCAATTGACACAAGACATGTATGCACGAATGTATTGCTGCGTTGCAGGGCTATCGTGAGACCCATGGTGAGGCCGAACGATGAAGGTTTTGTGGCACCACAGTCTGTGGGGTGAACAACGCATAGTATGTGCCACCGTCCGGTGTGGTGAAAAATGAGTTCAACACCCTGCCAGCTGTATCTCCTTGTACAAGACTCCAATCGAAGCAGAAGCGCCATGGTTAGAGCGTGTTGTTCAATAACACATAGCGTGCACGACGCAGTACACAGCACACAGCACACACAGAGCACCGCAGTAGCCCTGCGTTGGGCAAGTCAGTTCTGTGCAACGATTTTGGAGCGCTTCGATAGTCGGGTTTTCAAACCGGTTGTAGCGACAGAATATCCCCTCCTTCAACGTTGACCACAAACACTTCTTGCTGGGTTCCGCCCACGGTTAGCCCGTTCCTGGCCGGCAGCAGGACCTAAGTCCCCCGCGGTTGACAGTTTAAAACTTGCATTTGTAGAAATGGGTAGTGTCGAGGTGCCCTGTACCCAAGGGTCGTCTGCAGGCGGTTAAGCCTTTGTGCAGTTCCAGATAGAAGTCTGTGTGATGTTCAGACCGAAGTCTGTGCAGACCGAAGTCTGCTGAGGCAGTGACCGAAGTCGACGGTGTTGCTAAATGCCGCTTCTGGGACTTGTACTTTCTTTCTTCTTCTTCTTCAGCTTACTTGTAGAGGAGAGATGCTGAGGGATAGTTGGGGAGTGAGCACGGTGGGGCTCGCACACCTCGTGATGTTTCGCTACCATTACAATCATCTCATAAACCATGAATTCATTCATGACACCGTGTTACGTTCTACTGTACAAGACGTCATTGATCACACCGCATCTACGTATTATGAAGGTTCCGTCGTTGACAATCTTTTCCACGGCCACGTAGAGATGGGAAAATTGCTTGTTATTGCTGAGAGACGATCAGCAAGGGTCTGAGATGAAGTCGGGATCCAACTTTCTTAGGGGGAACACAGAGTAGATAATTCTAAGGGGGGATATGTGTACAAGAAGGAATACATACGTGCTGACCATCCCACTCCTATGAACAATAGGATGTACCCTATTCATGCTAGCAGCCACACTCCTCAACAATCTACTGCGCAAATTCTCTCAGTCTTGGTATGCATCATATACGAATTTGGTGTTCCAGAATTAATTGGAATTCCATGAAATATTCCATGGGCGTTCATGAAACATTTCATGGACGTCCATGGGCTTTCATGAAACTTTTCATGAACGTTGATGGATGTTCATGAAATGTTTCATGGACGTCCATGGCCTTTCATGAAACATTTCATGAACGTTCATGAAATGTTTCATTCACGGTAATGAAATATTTCATGAAAGACCATGGACGTTCATGAAACATTCCATGGGCGTTCATGGGCTATCATGAAAAGTCTTTTCATGAACGTTCATGGGCGTTCATGACACATTTCATGAACGTTCACGGGCGTTCATGAAAGCATGTCATGAACGTCCATGAAATTATTCCATGAAATGTTTCATGACAAGGAATGAAATTATTTCATGGAAAGTTTTATGACAAAAATGTCATGGACTTCCATGGACTTCCATGGAAGGTCATGGAAAAAATCGTGGAAGACCATGGAAGTCCATGGAACGGTTTCTTGGAAGTACGAAAAGGTACAAGCCCCTGCCGACTTGACGGATTACAGCAGGTTTCGACGATACAGGAGTAGTTTCGGGGACACAGCAGTTGCAATATCGGCATGTATGCGCCCATTAACAAACTACATTTAGAGGTAAACTGCAGCAGCACTGTACGCAGTGGGTAACATTAGCACCGCCCGTGGCACCAGCATGCTTCGAAATGCTACAGAGTCGGAGGTCCGGATACAAGAATAGGGACGCACACATGTGGGTATCAATCTTTGAACCATGAATTCCACCCGATACATGCTTCAACTTGCAGTGCGAGACGAAGAGTTGGGGTGGTATTGCGGGTATTGCGGGTGCGAGCGAGTGCGGCGAGACGAGAGAAAGACAGCGACACACACACACACCAGGCGGACACGCCAGGCGGACACGTATGTAGACAGATGGCGAGAGAGAAAAAGCAAGCTTCTCACACACCTGCTGCTGCAACCTCGAGGCCCGAGACATGATGGCTTCTCCTTTCAACAACCTGGCTGACGCTATCCAGCAAGTAGGGCATGCTCTCGGCATCTTGCTGCTCCGTACTTGCTCGCCTTGGCCTGAGGTGTTGCCTGGCGGCCTGCCAAGCAGGGAAACCGAATGCGGCTGGACCTACAGCAGCGCCGTTAACCGCCCTGTTTACTTAATCCTGCCGGAATTCGCCCTTGGTAACCACTACCCCTCTCTATGTTGGGCCCTACCATGGTGTCGCGCGTGTGGGGCCGTTGTCTGTGGCAAGCGTGGTGTGTTTGAAGGGGCATGCCCACTCACCACCACGAGCGGCGGGATTTATTTGGAAAGTTGCCTTGCAGCGCGTTTAAAATGAAGATGTTGGTTCCAAATATTTTGGCTCCAAATATATGGAAACTTTGGAACAAAAATTTGGAATGATAAAAACGACGCTACCAGGGTTGTTGCCTGTGTAGCGATTCACGCATGAATACAGAAAGTGCATGAATGCCGAAACCATACACATCAATAGTGTGTGGCGGGTGTGGTTGGTGGGCTTGTTTTCGCAGCAGCGCTACTTACCAGGTTTGTTGCCTGTGTGGCGATTTACGCAAATTCGCCTGTCACCGCCCTCCTCGTGACATTCATGGCGACACTACTGCTGTCGTACTCCGTGTGTTGTTGATCGCCATCAGACGTCCAAACCGAAGAAGTCGAAGAAGAAAGCCAAAAACAACGGGGAGAGAAGGCTTCTGATGATCACCGTCAGGTAGGTTGGACTCTACAAACACCTTCGATTCTGTTTTTTGACAAATGAGCATTAGTGGTTACTGTAGGTAAACGGTTGCCTGCATTGTTGACAGGCTACATGGTCGAAATGTATTGGTGCAGGCGTGGAGTTCAAATATCAAGCTCAGGAAATTCCTGCTCAAGCGCGCAATGTACACCCAGCAATGTTTAAGTGGCAGATCAATGATATCTTCTAGAGGCTTACAAATTGTGGTGGTCCTCTGTGCACTTGGTACTATTTGATTCCTTCCATGATTTGCTTGCGATCTTGTGTTCCTTTTCGACAGTCCGGGGCGAAGCCGAAGGGGAAGAAAAAGACGAAGTCACCAAAAGCCCGACCGCAGGAAGAAGAGGGCTCTGCCGACACGGTGGGTTGGGATTAGGCTGATACAAATCCTGTTTCAATTTGCATTTTACCGCGCATATCGTGTCAAGGGGGAACATCTGCGAGCCTCTCACTTAATTGCGAAAGCTATGCCAGACAAGTTGGGTGACGATAGACTGTGCTGCTGCCGCGGCGCATCGTTTATGCTTTAATAACCCTCTTTGGAGTCTTAAGACGTTCCGATCATTAGTTGATTACTTGCAAAAACTGGCGTGGTACAAAAAGCCGTCGAGTTGCCGCCACTCACACTTCCAAAACGGGTGCTGGAAAGTCCATACGTACGTGTACCCGGGCTGCTGGCGTGATGTTGTGATCAGCCTCTGATTCAAGTCCTCTTGGTGAATCCTGTTGTAATGTCCTCCACCATGTTACTGGACATGAGCGACAGTCCAACGCCAAGTCCAAGTCCAAGTCGAAGGGGAAGAAGAAGGCGCGACAGCAGGAAGAATCTGAGGACTCCGATGCCAACGACGCGGTAGGTTGTGGAGTACGGCTGGTACCTGTAGTGTTGCTTGGTCTTGCAGTCCGTCCCAACGAAGTAAAGTAGATAGTATAGTTTGGTACCGTAGCGTGCGTACCTCTGACTTGATTTCGGCGGTTGCTTCCGACAAAATGGCTGACGCTTGATGCTGGTAGCAATATTGGCGCAACGTATGGAGCGGTTGTGGCTGCAACGATTAGAAGTAGATGGTATAGTTTGGTACCGTAGCGTGCGTGCCAGCGACTTGTTATCGGCGGTTGCCTCCGACAAATTGGCGGACGCTTGATGTTGGTAGCAATATTTATGCGCAAGGTATGGAGCGGCGGTGTCTGCTGGTAGTGGGCAACAGGACACAGCACCTCACTTATTTTGGGTTTTTCCTCTACAGACGTACAGAGTCGGACTACAAGAGACTCCATAGCGCTGATTCCTTTAGGGATACTTTGCGTAACTGAAGGAGGCTCGCGCCGGTGTACCATTAACTTATTTCGATATAACCCAATAACGAGTCTAACCCTGACCTCCCGTTTGTTGTTAACCTGACACTATGCCTAGTTCGGTGTTTGCCTCCAACATCATAACAATCTACTCAAGGTATCCAATAGGTTGTCTTGATAGGGCGGTGACCGATACGCAATATGTCGACTCAATATTTAAATCTGCGCTCCTGTCGACCTGGCTTGAAGTATGCAGTGTTGGGTTTGGAGCGGAGGGTGGCAATGTGGCAGTCGGTTAGGGTCGTCGTGAGTTTTCCGCACTGCTGCCACACCAGTTTTGTTTCACTGTATTTCCTGACAAGTTTTTGCTTTTTGACGAGGCTGCGTATTCGGAAATATGTACTCCAACCCCCCCCCCCTGGCCCTCTCTGACCCTGCCTGACGTTCGGTGGTTGGGCATGAACCTTGTCCATCGTATGAGGGCCGCGTCATGTGTCCCTTGATCGTATGTTATGTGTAGGGCGTTCCAAATCGAGAAAGTTTCGTGTACCGTACCCCCCCCCCCCGCCCTCGCCTGTCTTTGCAGACGTAGGCTTTCGCAAGTTCGGCTATTCTACGTAACTTAGTAAATATCTACACACAAAGGTAAGTAGATTATCCGCAGGCATTACAAAAACATGAGGTTTCATTCATTAGTGCGG
Source organism: Ectocarpus siliculosus (assembly GCA_000310025.1). Taxonomy (NCBI): domain Eukaryota; class Phaeophyceae; order Ectocarpales; family Ectocarpaceae; genus Ectocarpus; species Ectocarpus siliculosus. Next base: position 155,154 of record FN648519.1, read on the forward strand.
TTTAATTCGATCTAGCCTCATGGACGCGGTGCATGTCTCTTACTCCTGACAAGTACCATGACGATTCCTTGGGTTGGTATTCCGTTGTCTGGCCCGGTAGGCTTAAAGGCTTACATCAGTAATCTTCAATCGGTGTCCTCCGAGGATTTGAAAGCACGATTTCCTCAGAGGGAGCAGATTCGGCAGCCTCCAGAGCATTACATCACCAACGGGTTGCTCTTGAGGAAAAATGTCGAACAGTTCATCGGAGGGCAACACTTAACAATCCTCCAGGGGGAATCTGAAATTTGAATCCGCTGGAGTTGACTGGATTACGATTTTCCCTCGGAGGAAGCCATTCTTGCTTCGTCGAGGCGTTAAGCCGCGGGCAGAGTTTTTTTTTCCAAAAACCGTTTTCTCCAAAAAAAGCGGACAAACCTCGACAAACGCCTATTTTTGTAGACCAACGGGCGCACAGTCCCTGCCAGCACACGCACGCCAAGACAACCACCCCTGCGGCGAGAGAGCCCCCCACGAGTGCCATAACCTCTGTGAGCGGGCTCGGACGCAGTTACCCAAGGGTGCTTGGCTCTGGAGACTCAAGGCTTGGTGCAGGTGTGTGTGTGTGTGTGCAGCAGCAGCCGTTGTCGGTTGTCGCCTTGCTGTGACAGTTCGGACTCTCCTTGCGCATGGCGTTGAGTTGTGTAAGGAATAGGGCGGCGCCTCATGTGAACGAGGGTGGCGGTGTGTTAGTCATACTCCGTGTTCGGTTGGGGTTTCGGCGTGTCAGGCTTCCGCGTGCAGTCTCCTCTTGCGGTGCCGATAAGAAGAAAAAAGCGGCGCGATTAACAAGCGGCGCGATTGCTGCTGCTGTGCGCTGTGCCGATCACCACACACACGCGACCGCGCGATGCACACACAGCGCCCCACTGAAGAGCAGTGTGCGAATCCTTGGGCTCGTGAGGTAAGCAGTCGGGGGCGTGCGCTCTCGTGTGGTTAAGAACGTCAGCATTCAGTCCGCAGCAAAGATATGTGTGTGTGTGTGTGGTGGTGGGTTCGGGCGTGCGCGCGCCTGTGGTTGTTGGCTACTTCGATTTTCGAGGGCCTACGTATACTGCAGCCGAAGCACAGGCGTCTCTGACCACCCTGCTGTAGTCGGTGACATAGCCGGTGGTATGGCGCTATCGACCTTGTCTCATACATGTCGTACAATGGTATGACATGTATGAGACAAGGTTCTTGACGCGGCCCCACCAATGCCGCACGAGGCCATGAGGGCTACGAACGAATGTACACCCTATGGAGTAGCGGTTTCGTTGATTCTGCACGAACCGTGTAGTACACCCGCTAACCAAACATGACCAGGCGACCGTGTGCGTACGCTGTCGCTATCCGAAATCCTTTTGCGCATAACTCCAACGGGAAACAGGACACGTCGCGATACAGCAGCAGTAGTATTGAGGGGGCCCGCTGCCGAGGGAATTCAAAGTAGAAGATAGTTCGCCGAATGCCATCATCCCAATCCCGGGCCTACGTAGGTGATTTAGGATGTTAGGTTTCCGTGTTGGTGCTTGGCCAGCGTAATGCTGTTTCTGTGATGAGCCTAACCCTAGCTCGAGGGTGGGTACGGCATGCATGCATACGCAAAGACAATCAGTCACACGCACATCCAACACTAATCTGAGAAACACTCGGGAAATTTAAGAAAGATCCCCCTATTGCAGGACCCGTTGTCTGGTGCTGTGCGAACCCTTCAAGCAAGAGGTGCAATATGTACATGTTGCTGCTGTGCACTCCAAATTGGGCCCGAGGGGGGGGGGGGGGGGGCCCCTCCCCAAAATGTCCCGGGGCTTTTAGGGGGGACGGCTCCTTAATAGGACACTCCCCTGACGAAAAATTAACGTCATTTGGTCGTTTCTAACCCTATTATCAAGCTTTTGCGCGAATTTCCCTTTTTTCTCGCGGGACGTCAAAATTCCTAACTACGGTAGCCGACGTAAATTGTTTACGCCCTTTTCCGCTGTCCCTCGCAGGATGCCGTTCACCGGGTCCGACAAAGCGGCGCTGCTTTTGCTCGCGTCCCTGATGTTTATAGACGACGATGACGACGACTTTGAGACACCTCTCGTGCAAGCCCTTGGAACCGCCGGGTATGATGAGGTCGCCGACTTCCTCGACGGCAGCGCCAGGGACGGCACGACCAGACCGCATGCAAAGCGGTACTGGGAGCGCACGGGACGATACCTGAGCAGCGCCCAATTCAGAAGTGCCTTTCGGTGCAGGTATGTCGCTGGCCCGAAAGCTAGGGCTGACAGTATATGCGGCGGTGTCCCTAGGACCACAAGGCTGTTCACCAGTTTAGGCTGAGCACCTCCGCCTCTCCTAAACGTAGATTTTGTGCCTTCCGTTCGTGTCGACCCTTCCTCAGTGTACATTTGCATGAAGGGGTAAGAAAAGCGAGAGCCGTCACGCGCAATGAGCCTGCATGGGATTGATATTTTTTATTTGCGAGCGCGCGTGACCGCTGTCCCTCCAGTCCTGTCTCAGTCTCCCCAAAGCAGCCCCAGCCCCAAACAAACGTATACCTCTTTCACACCCACAGCGTACACACTCTATGCTTTGTAGTTAACCCTGGTGCTTAGCAGCTGGTTAGGTTAAGCACAGAAAAGCCGATAAAAGGTGCCCGCGATCGAAACTGACTTTTGTCTCCGTGGAAAAACCAGGAAGACGACCTTCGCGACGCTGGTGAGGAAGCTATACGGAACGACGGACTTTTGCAGGAGGGGGGCTCGTGGACCATTCTTCGATCCCAGCGAAAGGGTTGCGGTCTTTTTGTGGCGCCTGGGTCACAATACGGATGTGAGGGGGACTTCGATCATGTTTGAGCTGTCAGAGGGGGCGATCTCCTACTGCACGCTCGAGGTGGCTAAACTCATCGAAGAAAAGCTTCGTCGGAAGCATGTCGCTTGGCCCAGCCCAGCGGAGCAGCGTGAGATTTCCACTGAGTGGGAGCTGGAGAAGGGTCTCAGGTGTGTACGACCCGTAGGTCTAACCCCGGCCTAGTATCGCCTAAACCCATCCAATCGGTGTTAGTTGCCCGAGTTTAACGCAGTTCAGTGTCGACCTGTGTGCGGGTCGGACTTGGCGTGTAGATCGAAGGACGATGAACGGGCCCTGCTGGTCCGTGCGTTGTTGTTCCAAGCGTTGGCGCGTTAAGTTACAAAGCCCTGAGCTCTGACCCTTTCCCGTTGTTGTAGCCTTTACACTTACCATCGCCGATGGCGCGCGCATATATAGACTAAGGATATGGGTACAGGGGTTAGGGGAGCGCTGATTGTGAAGACGGCGGTGGGCCCACCACCCTGGCCAATGTATAACTTCGGAGGGATAGGAGTGTATCTTGCGTACGCTCCATGGAGGACGGATGTTGAGCCTCTCCGGTGTGCTCTGGGACCTCTTGGCGCGAGTACGAGCTGTCACCCACGTATAACCCGTGACACTGTTCTCTTGCCCAATATCTGCGTTTGCATATTCGCGCGCCCTAATGACTACCACCCTCGCGCCCGATCTTGCACGTTCGGACCTGTGCCCCATGCAGGAACGTCATCGGAGCTATAGACGGGACCCACATCAAGGTGTCGCCCCCCGAGGCCCTGGCGAGGGCTTACTACAACTACAAGCACTTCTACTCCATATCCCTCCTCACGATCGTGGACAACGAGGGTCTGTTCCGCTGGTTCTGTTCCGGCGCGCCAGGGAGTTGTGGTGACAGCAGCGTCTTACAGCACAGTCAGTTCTACCATGAGGCAGAGGTGGAGCGGACGGTGGCTGCAGCAGAGCGCCGCGTCTTGGCCAACGGCGCGGTGATTCTCGGGGATTCGGCTTTCGCCGAGTCTGATTGGATGCGCACGCCGATCCCCAAGCCCACTTGCAGGGCCGAGCGGTTCTTCAACTACAAGCACTCCAGTCATCGCTTCCGAGTGGAGCACGCGTACGGGCGCGTGAAGAAGAAATTCCCGGCGCTTGCTAAGGGCCTCGACTGCCAAATCAAGAACGCCCCTCTCCTGGTTAACGCTTGTGTCGTGCTGCACAACTTCATCTTTGCACTGGAGGGCGAGTTTCCGAAGGACCAGGGAAAGGACAACGCGCCGACCAAGAACGGGACGGGCCACAATATTGTTGCCGGTTGCGGACCCGCAGCTTCGGCGAGGGCGCAAGAAGTCGAACACCTTCGAGACCACTTCCTGCTGAGGGAATGGGGAGCGCCTGGCTCGCGGGCGGACCGCCGCCGCAAGAGAGCCGAGAAGCGCATGAGGAGGAACAACGGGACGTTGACATGAGGGTCTTGCCCTTGCCCTGCCCTATCGTATTTCGTGGCCATGAGTTGTACGTTGGAGGCGTAGTAACCCTAAAGCCGTAAATATCCGTGAAGTCGCTCGTTTTGGACACTCCCCGTTGTGTCGTTGTGCAGGGGCTTTCTTGACGAGTTCGGGTAGAGGGAGGGGGGCTTGGCGCGCGCACGTGTCTGTGTGTGTGTGTGTGACACGGGGGTGGCCTGTTCCGGTGGCCTGCCCAGTGTGTGTATCTTCTGCTGTAAGAGGTCATGATAGGCAATACTAGCCCTCAAGTCGAAGTGTATTTGCCCGTTGTGGACTCTTTGTGTACTCTCTGTGACGCAGCTCGCGAGAGGGTGTCCCGAAGAAGCTCGCGGAAGCATCTTAAGTACGGTAGGCTAGTACACTTGTCATACGACCTCGTTACTGTAATGTCGTCGTCTTTGTGTGCCGGCGCGAGGGCGTTGCCAGCTCGCTGTGGACACTCGCCGAATGCGCCACTAAGTTGTTTTGCTCTCGTGTCATAAGGTTGTGGTGCGTGCGGGGGCGCAAATCTATTCCAAGTACCAACAGTTACCGTCCTTGGTTATGGACAATGCCGTCCATGTGTATCACATGCATGTACCGTTCGAGGAACAGGCAGCTTCAAATAATAATACACCAAGAACCCAGTCAAACAGCCATCTTTCCCCCTTCCTGACTTCATAACCCTGACCAAACATAAACCTCCTACATACGCCGAGAGCCTACCTACCCCCGTTGAGAAAACTCAACCCGCCAAAGCAACAGAGACATCCTTGGAAGACTATCCACAAAATACAACATCACATCAGAATTGCGTCTTGCAGAGCGACGGACATTTCAGCAGACGTGTCTTTCAATCAGCGCCAAATTCCTCAAATGAAACCATCATTTCAACCTACTGGTCAGCACTTCATCAGCATTCGGAACGCACAAAGGCTCCAACCATTACCAATCAGCACATACCAAGTCCTTTCCTTCGATGCAAAATATAACAACATCCAGAGCAGCAAAGATGGAACTATGTCCCCTAACAACCCAGCACACGAAAAAGCCATAGGGACATCACAATCGTTGCCCTTACAGCGGTCATCATCGTCTAATCGCCCCCACTCCGTGAGCAGTGGATAAAGTAAGGACGAAACAAGAATAGACATTAGGACGACGTCGGCGCGAAAAAGGAAAAGACAGTACTGCTACAAGGAAGCCGGCTAGCCCCCCGCCAAGTCCAGGCTGCTTATGCACCGAGCGCCAACACAAACAAACCAACCCCAACCACCACGCTAGCCGACCAACGACAGGCATCTCTATCCTAGTAGAATGACACGCTGCGACCGCCCAACGTCCCAGAAAACCAAAAGAAATAAACTAACCCCGATCGTATGAGAAATTTGCGACAATAGATGAACAAAGAACTTAGACATCCCTACTCCGTCCGTCGCTCAGCCTTCCCCGTGGGCGACATGGCACGCTACGTTCCCCCGAAAAATAATCAGTCCCACCACAAACATGAAAGATAGCTGGAAGCAAGCGGATAATACAAGACACAATCAAGTCGTCTCCACCCAAAACAAGGAAATTAGCCGAAAGCAAGCGGATAACACAAGACACAATCAAGTCGTCCCCACCCAAAACAAGGAAATTAGCCGAAAGCAAGCGGAAAAGCCGAAAAACAATTGAGCAAACCAAAGACAATAAGTCCCATGCGAAACAAGGAAGTTAACAGAAAGCAAGCGGATAACACAAGACACAATCAAGTCGTCCCCACCCAAAACAAGGAAATTAGCCGAAAGCAAGCGGAAAAGCCGAAAAACAATTGAGCAAACCAAAGACAGTAAGTCCCATGCGAAACAAGGAAGTTAACAGAAAGCAAGCGGATAACACAAGACACAATCAAGTCGTCCCCACCCAACACAAGGAAATTAGCCGAAAGCAAGCGGAAAAGACGAAAATCAATCGAGCAAACCAAAGACAATAAGTCCCCATGCGAAACAAGGAAGTTAACAGAAAGCAAGCGGATAACACAAGACACAATCAAGTCGTCCCCACCCAACACAAGGAAATTAGCCGAAAGCAAGCGGAAAAGACGAAAAACAATCGAGAAAACCAAAGACGTCGCGGCTACGCGGGCTTGGGCGAGGGATCAGTGTTCGGCGACAACGTATTTTCGCGGAACCGCTGATTTCACGCCTGGTATTGGCGCCGATGCGCGACCCTACCCTGCAGACACGGCCCCAACCACACTTCTAGTCCAAGCACGTGGCAAGGAGGGGGGAGGCGTAGGGAAGCTAAAGTAAACCTAAACCCCCCTGGGACCAAACACGCCCCCCTCCCCCCATTAGCTTCCTAAGTTAGGCTGAAGTACCTCTGTGCGGCCGCCGCCACCATTGCTTTGGTGACACCTTCTGTACCAGCCTTCTCCGACGCAACCGCTTGCTGCCACTGCTTTTCTGCCTCCTTCTTCTCGTCCAGCGCAAGCTTCCGTATCTCAATCTCCAGCTCTGCGGCACGGTCCGCGACGCCCGAGCTCGCTCCCCCGCCCCCACCCTGGCCTCCGCCCCCGCACAAGACCTTCTCGACTACACCCGCGAACCGCGAGAAATTATGTTCGCGCTGCTTGGCCGCCTTCTGGTTCATCTTACCCAAGACGTGCAGAGTGTCTTGGGGGGAGAACTTTTTCGACTTCCTCCTCGATTTACTCTGGCCGCCTCCGTCGCGCGAGGAAGAGTCGGACTCGGACTCGGAGTCGGAAGACTCGTCCCCCCCGCTCTGCCCTCCCCCGCTCTGCCCTTCACCCGCCGGTGACAGGGCAACGTCGGTGACCTGCTCTTCCTCTTCGGAGGAGCTCCCCGCCCACGAACCCTCGTCACCACCACCGTCGACATTGGCGTCCGCCCTCGCTTTTCCTTTGCCCTTCCCCGTGCCCTTCCCACCACCGCTCTCCTTCTTCTTGCCACCCCCCGCGCTCGCCTCGCCTGTAAGGTACACCGGCGCACCGCCGTCACCGCTCCCGGTCACCTTCTGCTTCGTCTTCTCGCCCTTCTTCCTGTACTTGCCACCCCCGGCGCTTGCGTCGCCCGTCAGGTCCACGGGCGCACCGCCCCCGCTGCTTCCTCCGCCACCGCCGCCGTCACGGCTCTTGCTCTTCTTCTTCTTCCTCTCCCCCCCGCCCTCGGCGTCAAGGTTCAGGGCCTTGCCGCCGCCGCTGCTGGCGATCCTCGTCCTCTTCGTTCCGCCGCCCTCGAAAGCGCCGCCTAAGTCAAAGCCCTCGTTCAGGACTTGCTTCGTGTTGACGGCCGGGTTGGCGTTGAACGCATCCATCCCCCCGCTCGCGCCAGTGCTTTTGCTCTCCTCCCGCCGTGCTTTCTTGTCGGCGTCGACCTGCCCTTTCCACCACTTCATCAGTGTCTTCATCCGCCGTTTGCCGAAATGCCTGCGGACCTGCGACCCGTTCATAGAGATGTATGAGCTATCCTTCTCGAGCCTGGTCACGACGTGCTTGGCGATCTCGTTGTACCACACAACCACGCCGTATTGGTTGTTGAAGGAAAACCTCTTGTTCTGCTCGGGTTGACGGTAGGGCGGTAGAGAGAGGACGGAGGAGGGTGCCCTAGTCAGCTCGAGACTCTTAGAGTTACTATAAACGAATCTACCGGTTTTCCCGGAGGGTCTTCTGCTGGCCTACTATTCTGGAAAGGAGGACCGAGACTACGCCCGATGCATCGATGCATAGCTAAACTTATGCTGTCGTACGTGGGTGCTCCAGGGTGAACCTGTACTACCAAACGCCCTGAAAACTTAATACTTCGCAATCTCGCCTGACATCGGGAAGCCAGCGTTTGTGCTACATCAGCTAAAGCATTGCCCAAGTCGACCTGCTTCCTGTTTGCCAGCATGAAGCGCTGGCAACAGGCCAACCCTAGCACTAGACTAACCCTTACCAATTCTATGCACCCACCATCATGAACTTCCCTCCACCCAGTTTGATGATGGTCTCGAAGATATTTTTCTTCTCGCGGAAGTCGTACAGCATTTTGCTCTGCGCGGCGCGGAGGGACGTCGGTTTAATCATTTCAGTACGCGGGACGCAAATAGTAAAATACAACATCGAACTCCTGGTCGACCCTTCCCCAAACCTAACCCCGGAGACAAGGTTGCCAGAGTAAATTATCAACCAACGGTAAAACCATCAAGCCGATGGATCGGGAGCGTGGAGCCGAAGACTACTATGTGGGCACGCGAGAGGGGGGGGGGCATAGGCGGGGGTGAGACCTCGATCCCTTCGTATATTTGCGCCGCGCAGCAATGGGCACAAGAAACACATTCGTTCGAATCCAGTGTTGCTTTTATAGGCCCGACTGTAGGCTACAAAAACTCGCAACCAACGAATACCAGGCAAGGCAGAAAGTACATAGCACGACGGGATAACCAGCACGTGCCCGGCAGCACCACCGGCGATGTGGAGGTGTCCCGAGTTCAACCCACTTAAGTCTCTACGTACGTCGACCGCAACCCCGACAGTCTAACCCCGAGAGCTCTACATGCAGCATGCTAAGCCTACCCCTACGTAAAAACTCGCGACTCGAGATTTGTGTCGTCGCGAGCGAGCATTCTATACTGGTGCGGCCAGAAAGCCGTTAAACCCCATATATTCAAGCGGCAGGAGAGAGATGCAACAGTGGAACACAGCGGGAACACAGCGGGGGGGGGTGTAGACTTAAATTTGGATAAAAACGCCTCAATCACACGCCACATGAACGCTGACCAACATAGATACAATTACAAGTCTATCCCTCGCAATTCCAACCACCTAAAAATAGCGGGAGCGTAAAACAGAAGTGCATGTACATAACCTGCGGCAAGATCGCAAAAAAAGAACCGCACCTCTCAAGAATAATTCCGTCATGTTCCAATGTTCTCCCGCTCTCACCGTGTTCTGTTTGTCGAACCCGTCCGGCACAGCACGGCTCTCGTCCTCGTCCTCGTCCTCCTTGTCTTCTTCTTCTTCTTCTTCCTCCTCCTCCTCCTCCTCCTCCTCCTCCTCCTCCTCCTCCTCCTCCTCCTCACCCTCCTCCTCCTCCTCCTCCTCCTCCTCCTCCTCCTTCTCCTCCTCCTCCTCCTCCTCCTCGTCGGCGCCGCGGCCAACGTCGTCATCGTCGTCGCCGTCGCCGCAGCCGCCGCCGCCGCACCCGCTGCTGCTGCTGTTGTTGTCGTCGCTCTCTGGCATATCCATCGCTCGCCGCTGAAGCTCTTCACGCCTCTCCTTCGCTGAAGGTTGACGCCCTGACGCCGTGTGACTTGCAGCTGGCGGCGTGCCTTCGTGCATCGACGTATAGTCACGTCGCGTCTTCCCCCTAGAACTCGCCCTAGCCGGCGAAGAGACAGGCTGCGCTGTGTGTCCTCCAGACTCCGCACGAGCAGCGGGAGGCGCCTCAGCTTGCGCTAGGTCCGCCAACGCCTCTGCAGCATTAGCCGTGGCAGAGGCAGGGTATGTGGCACCATCAGCGGCAGCGTCCTCCTTCGCTGAGCTCCGCGTGTTACGCGGCGGGAGGGAGAGGCCGCGCCTCGTGCGTTGCGAGGGTGCTGTTTTTGATTTTTTTTTCGCTGCTTGTTGCGGACCGCGGCCGCTGCTGCGGGTCGCCCTGGTGCCGACCACAGGGCGACCTGAACGGCCTGAGGGTGCCGCGGTCTCCCCCCCTGCTTTATGCGCTCCTCTTGTTGTGGGTGCCATGATGCTCAAAGTGGAGTGCGCCCCGCACACGCGGGGCGCGAAACGAGCATTCAAAAATGACCACCCCCCCATGGTGGCTGTGAAATAAGAAGGTAGTGAAAGAACTCGAGGCGGCGCAGATGAAAGCAGCGAAAATCATCCTAGGATGCTCCAAGCGCACAAGTAATGCAGCAGTCAGGGCAGAATTGGGGATCCAATCCCTACGGTCGGGAAGAGACGTAAGGAAGCTGACATGGCAGTACCGCATGTGCGGGATGGGAGAGGAGAGGTTGCCGAGAATAGTATGGGAGGCGAAGTGGGCAAACAAAAAGAGGGGTAGACAACCCACGGAATGGGTCAAGGTTGTAGAGGACGTATGGAAGGGATTGGACATCGACGAAGATGAAACGCTGGAAACGGAGGGTCTACAGGGGTTCAAGAAGAAGATATCTGTTGCTTGTGCCGAGAGAGAAGAACAAAATCTAAGGAAAGAAACCAAGGATAAGGAGGGTCTAGAAGTGTACGGAATGTTGAAAGAAGGAATAGGGTTCAAGGATTACCTACATGGACCAATGGATGCAGGGACAAAGCTTAAGGTCAAGTTCAGGACCGAGGACATAGGCCTTCGCGAACGTCGACGAAGACATAGGACGGTAGACGACGAAGACGACAAGTTCAAATGCGATTGCGGCTTCGAATGCGAAGACAGTGTTCATGTAGTTGCGGAATGTCCGTGGTACGAAAAGGAGAGGGAAGTGTACATGACTGAGCTGGGAAGAATACAAGGGACGTACAGGGAGATGTTTGAGGCATGGAATAGAGAGGAGAGGACGGTAGCGGTACTGGGGAGTAGAAAGTGGTTTGAAAAAGCGGGAAGTGACATCGGTAGGATAGACAGACTAGGAAAGACATTTTTGAGCCACCTTTGGCAAAGTAGGAAGGAACGATTGACCATCGGTGATCGGTCCTGTGGGAACAATGCTCCGTCCTCTCGAGGACGCGTGGTCAATGGTCTAACCGCTAAGGCATGCAAAGCATAAGAGTACGCCCCCCCCCATGGTGGCTGTATTTTGGCGTTTTGGTTTTTCGGTTTTTGGAATTTTTCAAAATTGAACGCGGCTTTATTATTATACAGTAGTCTAATTTCCTCCTGTGGAAAAAGCCCGAAAATATTCCTCCTGAGGTATCAGACTTGCATTCCTCGGGAAGGTGGAGGGTGTCCAAGTTCCTCCAGAGGTTACTGGACAATGATGATATCCTCCAGGAGAGGAATGAATGTGAACTTCTACAAAAAAGATAGATGCAGATGTATCCGCTGGATGAAAGAACCTGAAACAATGCTCGCGGGGTACCGCCGTAACAATCGTCGGGAGGGTTCTTCCGGCGGGTTGTTCCTCCGGAGGGTGTTGGTTTCTAAATGTCCTCTGTTTGTTGGGCATGATGATGTCTGTTGCTCTGGGGAAGGAAATTATCAGCTGAAAAATATCACGGCTGCGGCTTTGGCTCCATCACAGCAGCACAGAGCACAAACAAAAAAAAAAACGACGATAAAAGAGGCCACGGGCTGCACGAGTCAGCAAGTAAACACTCCAGCATACATGCTGCGGTGCTGCTGCGAGACACAGCCCGAGGATGGTTCCTCGCCCGTGCCGCTGTACACAAAGAGGAAGCGCAGGCAGCAGGTGTGCGCGGAGGAAGGCGCCGTGGTGGGCACACAGTAAAATTGGCCAAAAGGCGGTCGGGGGAGTCGGGGCTCCAAAATGGGGTGTCGCGATTCAGACACGAGCCCCCTTCGGCCGTTGTGTTTTTGCTTCGGCCGTTGTGGTTGGCTGACCATGTGACACACACACCCCGGCACGCACACATGCACGATGAGCGATGAGCACCAGCCTCCGCAGACCGCTGCCACTGTACATCGACGTCCACACACCACAGCATCATGAACCGAGCAGAATGTGTGCCATCCTGCTTGGTTTTCACGAGCAAGGTTCTGACAACAATGGACCTGGAAAGAGCCTTGGCAGGGACGAGACAGAGAGAAGACCATCTCCTCCTTACGATCCCGCGGCTTGTTCGAGGTAAGTGCCGCAATGTGAATGGCAGTATAGTAGAGGGATGAATTAGGCAGAGAAGGCCCTGTGCGAGCGTGTTTTGGTGATTCCGTGGGTATCGTTCCTTGGGGCTTGCTTCATTCTCCGCGGGGGAGGGTGTGTGGTTTGCTCCTGTTTTGAGACAGTACGACGAGGAGGGGCCCACGTGCTCAACATCACAGCTTGTCACATGCACTATGCGCCTGCACTATGTATGCGTCTGGCCAAAGCTTACAGACCAGCGCAGTCCTGAGTTCATGCTAGCCAAACCATCGGGCGCGGTACCATGGGTAGTTCCACCTGGGCAAACCTGGGCTGTACCCTGTGTGGGCGATTTTTTCATGGCGGCGCCTGGAAAAAAAAGAAAAAAGGAAGAAAGTCTAGGCCTTTCCCAGACTATAACATTATTGTGTAATGAATAAAAAACGATAATATAGCGTCTCATGGGGGCCCATGAGGCACTATGAGGAACCATGAGGTCGCATGAGCTACTATGAGAACAGGGTCATGGGGTCCCATGTAGTCCCACGAGATAGGCCATGGGGCACCACGAGAGCATTTCCGTGTCAGCCCATGGCATGCCATGGCCGATCTCATGGGACTTTGGGAATAGTGAACCCATGGTGCACCATGAGGAGACATGGGGATAAAAAACTGAAAACAAAAATAATTATGAAAATAAAAGTGAAGTATCGGACCTCATGGTGTACCATGGGCGACCATGGCGCACCACGGTTAAAAAAATACAGAAAGACAAAAAAAATGAAAAGTTTTTTTTTGTTAAACAATCTCACGGGGTACCACGAACGCCCATGAGTCTACCAAACCTCCCATAGTGCACCACGAGGACCCATGGTCACTCACAGCGGATCGTAAGATATTGGAAAATAATCTTGAGTAAACAAAATATATTTAAGCCAAATATCCTTGAGTAAAATGGCCATGGTGCCCCATGAGATTTCTCATGAGATTCTCATGAGATCCATGGAAAATGTGTGTCAAGGGGCCTCATGGTGCGCCGTGGTGAACCATGGTGTTTCATGGTGGGTCATGGCGGGTCGTGAGATCCACAACAACTAAAAAAGAGATATTTTAGCGTCCCCATGGGCGCCCATGAGAATGTAACGGTGTCTCATGTCCTCCCATGGCACCCCCTGGACTATTATGAGACAGCCATCTCATGGTATCCCATGGCACCCCATGGTGTGTGATGGGGTAAGTCTCATTGTATGTCATGAGACCCCATGGTGTCCCATGGGGCACCACGAGACACCATATTGATTCTCATGGGCGCCCATGAGATAACGGCATGTTGGCGATAATTTATTTTTTGTTATCTCACGAGACCCCATGGTGTCCCATGGGGCACCACGAGACACCATATTGATTATCATGGGCGCCCATGAGATAACGGCATTTTTTTGGCAATAAGTTTTTTTTCTCATCTCACGAGACCCCATGGTGCCCCATGGGGCACCACGAGAGACCACATTGAATCTCATGGGCGCCAATGAGATAACGGCATGGTGGCGATATTGTTTTTTTTGTTATCTCACGAGACCCCATGGTGTCCCATGGGGCACCACGAGACACCATATTGATTCTCATGGGCGCCCATGAGATAACGGCATGGTGGCGATAAGTTTTTGACGGCATCTCACGGGCCCCATGGGGCACCACGAGATACCATGGGCTGTTATGGGCCACGCCGTGACGCCCATGGTCCGCCATGATCACAAAAGAATCGTCTTATTGGTGCACCATGGTTGTTAGGATGTGGTAAGATAAGCGCCTGTGGACGGCGACGTCTTAAGACAAGTTTCAGAATAAAATACATGAGTACTGCTTGTAAATCTGTAAATGTGTCTATCGCACTTAATTTCCTCCGAGTCTAAGACCATTTCCTACACACCTGATTTCCGGGATCGCATTATTTCGGCTGGAAAAAAGTCCGGCCGTTCTTACCGTGACCGAATTTCCTAGGCGGACTCTTGGGGGGTGTACAACAACCTTGACCACATTTTCATCGAGTGCGACCGGAGTTCTTGACGTGCCGCTCCCGTAAAGCGCTCCCATCAACCCTTCGCTGAAGGACTTTTTATTCTGCACGCTGGCTGTTGATGATCGCTCGGCACGCGTCCCTAAAAAAGAACGTATCGCATGACACCAAGCATGGAGAGGCCGCAACAGGCCAAACCGCCACGTGACAGGAAAAAGAGCCGTTTTTTGTCAGAGAGGGGAGGACACCGCAACCGATTCCTCGCTCCCCAGGCCACCGATCAAAGCCAGACTGGTCCGGGCGTGCTCTCTGTTCCTTGGTCTCTCCCGGAGTAGATTGTATCGGTAGCTCATTAATCCAATCATTCGAAATCATCGTCTGCGTGTGCACAAGCTGTCTGTCTGTAGAATTTTGTTTCCAGGCAGCAAGCAGTATATTCTCAATTTTTCACAGTTCGGAAAAGCAACGGGCACCACGCGCATGCTTATCCCCGTCAATGGAGAGTACACGCTGCCCACAAAATATACCCCGGGAGAGACCAAGGAACAGAGAGCACGCCCGGACCGGCCCGGTTTCGATCGGTGGCCTAGGGAGCGAGGAATCGGTTGCGGTGTCCTCGCGTCCCTGACAAAAAGCGGCTCTTTTTCCTGTCACGTGGCGGTTTGGCCTGTTGCGGCGGCCTTGGTGTCATGCGATACGTTCTTCTTTAGGGACGCGTGCCGAGCGACTATCAACAGCCAGCGTGCAGAATAGAAAGTCCTTCAGCGAAGGGTTGATGGGAGCGCTATACGGGAGCGGCACGTCAAGAACTCCGGTCGCACTCGATGAAAATGTGGTCAGGGTTGAACAAAATGCCGAAATTGGAAAGTGCTGTTTCTCACGAAAGGAAGTCAGGTGTACAGCAGCCTACCACAAGAACAAGACCCCCAATCGACAGATAAATCAGACTTCGGTTTAAAGAACGGACTTCGGTCGAAGAACGGTCCGGAGCCGTCACCGCATTTAAATTCCGAGAAAACAGCGGAAAGACAAGAAAGCAACACGGATGGCATTATCTGGGAACACCTCACGTACAAGCGCCCGAAAAACCTCCAACTCTCCGTCGCTTCTGGCGCAGGTAAGCCGTAAGCCCCTACATTGGCGCGTACATTCTGCTGGTACCTGGCAGGCAGAGACGTTGCCGTATCTTTAGGGTGTGTAGCAGCACGGTGCCCCCATACGACCAAACCGAAATCCTTTCGTCGTCGGAGAGAGAACGAGCCCTTTCGTTGACACACAACCACACGCCCCGGAATGCTTGTGACATCCTACCTGGTGTAGACCTTGGAGGCTATCCCTCGCCTCCTCACACATGCCCGAAACCACTCACATACATACGCAGCACGTTGTTAGTGGATAGACGGACAGGCAGCAGCAGTAGGGATGGAAGGGAACAGGAAGAATGAGAAAAAGGCGCGACAGATGTAGTGGTCAAAGAATAAGACATAAAAATCTGCACGAAGGCGAGGTGGGTACTCTAGGGTCCATAGGGTGGTGGGTGACGTACAGCAGTACTGCTGTACTGCTGTACATGTGAACGCCCCCAGCAGCAACACGCACCCGCCCGTGTAACTTGTGTCCCTGCCGGTACCCTCTATCTAGATATGTGTATGGCGGTGTACATATCCAGCTTTGTTATTCCCGTGTGCACTGAGGTTCTTGCTGCTGCTGCTTGCTGTTGGAGGAGTGGGGAGATGACACAAGCGCTTGGACGGGAAAGCCAGGTATGGTGTTTGTCTCCCACAGCTGCAATTGCAATTCATTCTGCAACATGGTTCCGCTTAACGTATGCTATGCTGTAGCAAGACACGAACAGTGAATGTGCAAGCGATAATAAGCGTAAGCGGTGGCACCGGCAGAGCTCGAAGTATTTAAGATGCTCTACATACCAAGCTCTCCCGCGGCATCGTCCTCCGACGCAATGGAACTGTCTTCTTTTCATTCGGGGGGGGGGAGGGGGACGACTCGCGCGGGAAGAGCGAGGTGCACGAGAACAACTCAACTTATGCCTTCACTAGTTAAATGATAGGACCGGCAGTAGTAGCGTTGGAGTGTTGTATGAGCCCACCCGTACCTCCTTTCCCCATCACCGTATGTATACTCGTGTACATGGGGAAGGGAACATAAACGGCGTGAGGGTGCTTCGCGGGGCTTCCGCCCTCGCTGCTTCCGCCCTCGCTGTTGCCCTGCCCCCCCCCCCCGGCATGATATGCGTGTATGATACGTCTGCATATCATTTTGTAGGGCAATTCGGGAGTTGTTCCGGAAGAACTAATCATAGGAGTAGAGATTTGGAGATGTCCGTCCTCCCACCAATCACATGTCGAAAACGTACTTATGTACTGCTGTAGGACATCATGTAGGAGGGAGGTACTGTAGCTGATTGTCTGACGGTCACGCTGGCGAGAGGGTGTGGCGGGCGACAGACTTACAGCACAGACTTACAGCACAGCAGTGCATGAGACCGCTGTTCGGACAAAGGGCAGCGAAAGGTATACGTTGTAGTAGGCGTCGGGTTCGACTGTCATGGGCGGTTGCCTTCTGGCGGCACCACAACAAGCAAGCGAGGCGACACAGCAGTTGAACGTGCTGCTGCTGTAATCTGCAGTTTGGTCTTCGAGCTTGGCACACAGATGGAGCCCCTCCTCAAACAGAGACAGCAAGACGCACACACACTGCCGTAGGCCAAAGGGCGACTAAGTACCCACATACGAGGCGTCGCGGGCTGTTATTGTAGCCCGTTGCCGTTGCTACTAGCTTAAGCTAGGGGGGCACGTGTTGCACATTACACCAGGGAAGCAGCTGGTTAATCAAAGATGGATGATAGGTTCGTCCACACCAAACAAAACTTGAACTTGTCCCCGGGCTGCCCAGCAGCAGTCAGTCCTGCGTCCACGGGAGACTGCTGTGGACGGGTGATGTGTGAGCCTATGCAGTGGCAGTGGTGGCCTCTGTCTGAGGTTCCTTCCATAGTTATCTACGTCTCCTCAACTCTCTCTCTACCCCGCTTATTTTTAGCGCTTCGTGGGAATTAGGTCAAAAGTATTGTTTGGAAGCGGCGAGACCCTTCCATGTTCATATGCATGTTTACGATCATTCGAGGCAGCGTAATATCGCTGTGTGCCTCACCCCAGGGAGGTTGTACATGCCTAGCGCTACGAAGAGACCTACACACTCTATCGGTCCGCTTGCGTTTGAGGATGTAAATGTATGGGGTGTAATTTTATCGACGGCGTTCGAGGTTCGAGAGTGTATACGGAGCGCAACATGACCGACCGCGTTCGAGGGGCTAATTCGCACCATGAACGAAAACTGTACACGTGTGACTGGGTGTCAGCGTTTCTGTAAGCTCGCTGTGTGATGAGGGTTTGTCCTGTGTACTCCTGTGTAGTCCCACATGATCGCCCTGCTTCGGGCTGATGTTTTTTACCATGCGGCCAATCTTTGCCCTTCGTCTATTCTAATCATTCTGCCACAATGTCTTTCGGCCAGCTCCATGGCCAGGGCTGGCGTCGCTTTGGCCGCCGCTTCGAATTGTGGTTGGGGGATACACGTGGAAAGAGGCTACGCGAAATCTTTGAGGCCGCGTCTGCGGGAAGCGTCTGGGTGAGGTGCGAGATTGAAGACCGTTTCCCAGTTCAAGGAAGGCTGGATCACGCTTGTTGCAGGAGTACACTATTATTGTCTCGTTTTTTGGGGTTGCAGAATTAGGCGATGCATTTACTGGCAATCTCTGCACGGGGGTTTGAAGGGCGGAAGCAAGGACGACCCCTGCTCCGCGTGCGAGGTTGAAGTAGGGGGGCATCGGAAAAATAGTGGTCTAAGCAGTGGTGTGGCAGAAGGGTTAGTGATTGACTTTGGTAGCGCCCTCGTGCTTTTTATCGTCGGAACGGGTTCTGTCGTAAGCGGCGGCATTCTGTTGAAGGTCGACAGGGAGCGATGAAGACAAATTAAAGGCACGTTGTTCGTGTTAGGGTGAGGGCTAGTTTTGATGACGTAACTGGAGGTCATATCAGAAAGTAGGTATCTGAAAAATTGGCGGTGGTTTTTTGCGAACATCATCCGTAGGTCCACACTTCGTGCACGTTTAGGCGCGTGCTCGTTTTCCACTCCTCCCGTACTTAGTTGTACGCCCCCCCCCAATCTTCTTCCGTGGGAACATTTCCTCCCCCAAGTACGATGAAGGTCCATATTTTTGTTCTTGGTTTGAGGTTATCGATGGGAATCGATGGTTCAAACCTTGGCGTTTGGGATTGCGAAGAACACATGCATCATTAAGCGATGCGTTGACGAATGCTGGCCGCAGAAAGATGCTGAACGACGAGTTCCCTAAATAGCGTTCGCCGTGGAGAAGCCGGACGCCGCCCATCCATATGCGTGGTGCTTTTTCCGCTTCGATCCTTTTTCAACGCGGCACCTTGATGTTGCCCAAGAAGCATGTGTCTGCCGTCTACCATTCATTGTATTCACGGTCTACCTTCCACCACGGTGAGGGAAAGGCTGCCCCCCCTGGACTATAGTCTTTGAGATATACTCAAGCAAATAAATCAAACCCCTCCGCAGCAGGTGAAGATACACTTCCTATGCGTTCGACTCAGCTCGCACACCGGATCCGGAATGTATTACCTGGTATGTGAAGAAGTAGGGGCAGCACAACCAACCCCATTACCCAAAGTGAGACTATTTACAAGACGGACATGTTTCGCCCATGGCTGGTGTCAGGCTTGATGTGGATGTACAACATAAAGCCCTGGCTGATTCCATGTCTGGACAACCTTCTGCATGTGGTCCTCCTGCTGTTGCTGGTGTTTGCCCGGCTGCGGCGACGCAGGGACCTCAGGCCTGGCGTTCGAATGCGTGGCTTACTTATGGGGAGGAGATCCTTACCGCACACTATATCAAGTAAGTGGAGGAGAGGCAGTTGTAACCGAAGAGGTGCGAAGTGCTGATAGTGCTCAGACGACAGTGCTCGGCTAGACGAGGGTTGGGTTGACTGTCTTATTTGGTTGACGTCTTCGCCGCAGTCGAGCGGTACGGATGCTGCTAGTGTTTCGCCGGTATGTATAGCCTTGGCTAGACGTTTAGTTAGCCGTTGTGCATGGCAAGTTACGCCTAGGGCCCATGTTGCAGAAAGGCCCCCCCCTGACCTAACTGACGTCACTTTTGGACACCCAGTTTCCGTTCTCGTAGTTCTACCGAGTGTTCGGGGTTACTTACTCGCCCAACACACGGACCCGACCTACGGCGAGTGACTGAAAAGATGCTGATGCTGATGCCGATGTCGTTCCCGTCAGGTGAAACAATCCTTTTGCGTGGACGCCAGGAATCTCGCTTGGATCAGAGGAATCGGTTCAGAAGACGGTGAGCACTCTTCTACATTCCCTGTACCGCTTTGCCGTGTTGATGGGTTACTCTTAAAAATTCAGGTCATTTAGTTATCCGAGCGAAGCGATGTTTCCAATATTGCCAGAGGAGACAGTGCAAGGTATGCTCCTTCCAGAAGAAAGAGTTTGTACAGTCCGTTCGCCTGATCTAACTTGTAGAGAACTGACTTGATTTTACCCCGAAGGGGTCAGCAGATGCACCTTTTGTTTTTCTTTAGGACACAGCGGATTGCAGCAGATGACACACGCCCGTTGTCAGCACACGCACAGCAGACTGCGTAAGCATCACACGCACAGCAGACTGCGTACGCATCACACGCGACACACACGCACAGCGGGCGACAGCATCTGTTTTCGATGCCGCTGGATTCTCTGTGATGTCATGAGGCTATGTATTGCTGTCGCGCATGTATTTTTTCGACCGCCGAGCTCAACTGCCAGGTATGTGAGCACAGCAGCACATTAGTTCTCGAAACCTAGGACGACGATCGCCATCGCACCGCTTCGAGCTTGTGCTCCATTGTGGTGTCATACAGCGTGGCAGTTATGTTACGCATGGGTGCTGGGTGTGGGAAGACCTCAGTGGCGGCGTGTAATCCGACATTTTATATTTTGGCCCGGGCACGAGGGCCGCATCGGTCGCATCGGCAGGCTAAAAAAACAAACCGTATTTCACATCGCCACGATGCTCTCGCCACACACAGCACCCATGCCTCACACAACTGTCACGCTATATGACACCACAATGGAGCACACGCTCGAAGTGGTGCGATGGTGACGCTTGGCGCGCTAGGCGACGAGTCCTGCCTGACTGGTGTCCTGCTGTTTCGCTGGCAGTTGGAAAAACAGCGAACAGAAGAGGAGGGAACAGTGGGTTCAGCACTATTAAAGTATGCGGGGGGAATGTACGACGACGAAAGCGCGATGTGGACGGGGGTGGGGGTTGGGAGGGTAACCTGTATGTCAAAGTGAACGTAACCACAGCTCTCACACCAGCACAGCAGGTACGTGGAGTAGTATGAAGTGTTTGGTGTTTGCACCCTGTTTCCGCCCGTTGACTCACACATGTGACGACAGTTACATCTATCAGCTGCCGCTCGCTCGTTGTTGCGAGATATACAGCTAGGATATATTTTTTGTCAGAGCTTAGCGCTCGACTTGGAACGGGCGTGTCATGTAACAACAACACCAAAAAGCTGTGCTACTATCTTCGTTTGTATTTGGACAGGATGCTCTTTGTGATTGCCGTCGTCACGTGCGTTCAACCACCTCGGTACCGACCGCACTATGTAGATGATTGGCCCCCGAATGCTCAGCTGCGTGTTATGACGGCGGGGGGTATGTTTAATTTTGCGCTTTAGGAGCTGAAGACCATTCACCGAAGCCCGACGAGGAAGTGTGGCCAGTGTCTGACTACCTTGGCTCTCGAGGACCAGGCACCCCCAGACGTCACTATGTTTTAGCCCCTGGGAGCGTTTGGATGAGAGACCTCATTGCCGGCATATTATTTGTAATTTCTAGGCCTAACTAGACGTGTTGCGAAAGGAAAGATAGTACTTTTCAAGGGTTAGGGCGTACTGCAGTTTCCCAATGCATGCGGCAATGAAACGTACCGCAGAGTGCTCGCCTGGTGCTACTGCTACCGCTGCCAGTACGGCTTATGCGTCATGCTCTAGGTCACACGAGCCCGCAGCATGAGTGAACAGCAGTTAATGTGGTTCGCGTCTTCGTGTTCGTCGTTCGCAGGCCAAAGCTGGCTGCCGTATATCAGGCCACCGTCCCGGAGGGTGGGAGCATGTCGGCCGCAGCGTCGGGCAAACACATGCGGGGAAATAATCACCTACGTCGGATATGAGGGCGAGGTCGTGGGGGGTGGGTGGTGGGGGGGGAGGGGGTTGCGTCGAAGTTAAAACGTTACCTGTAAGGTTGTTTTTGTATAGGGTCGATGCACAGAGGGTAATCCGCTCGCATTTCAGCGCCAAGGACAGAACTCCACATGCACAGAACGCAAGGGGCCTGGCGACGCGCACTGGTTTGTCGTTATTCTGTACCATCTGGTAGCGTTGGGCGCACACAGGATCTGCCTGTGTGCAACAATGCCATGCTGCCTTTTGAATTACATGGGGTTAGTCGGGGCATGCATGCAGCCCGGGTAGACGTCCTCGCCGGCAGCAACTCAAGCGGTCATTTCCTAGTGGGGAACCGCAGACTCGCCCAGAGGAAAAAAAGTTCAAATTCATAGTTGGCAGGAGAAACGGTGGTGCTTTTCTTGTAGCCGGCAACTCGTAGGGTTCGCGATATCCCACTGTAATGAGCGGTTTCGCCGGCGAAGTGGTGTTTCGGCCGTGGTCGCCGTGCGTGTCGTGTACATCGATCTTGGGAAAGGTGAAAGGTATGATACGCATATAGAGTTGCCTGCATTTAATGGGTGTTTTCCCAACCCGTAGCCACATTGGTCAACGTGTATTTGCAGGTAGAAAACTTTGATTCGAGGATGGCTCGATAAGTGCACATCTCCCGCAGAGATGCGTCGAAAATGCTAATACCCCGTTTGGTTGGTGCCCTGTGGGGGCGGCTGCCAAAGGGATACATACACTTTTGGTCTGCGCCTTTGAGGGCGTTGTAATTTTCGGCGTTATTTTATAATGCTCCTTGGTTGGTCCTTCGCAGTCTTTGTGGCCATCAATTACCCCAGGCTTCATCCCCTGCACACGTTTGGACGTTTCCGATGCTCTCCAGGGCTTTGTACATTGTGGCATCCTTGCATTTGGAGATTGTGTCTTGCTGTGTACATTAGGTGGGGGAGGGGGACAAGCAAGGGACGGCGTTTTTGCTATCTTTTTCCCAGTTATGTAGTAATGTAGGGTTGAGGTGGTGTCGCGCGGTTCGCGTGGTCGGGGTGCAACGCTAGGGTGATCATACGTTCGCTCTCTGATAAAGGGCGGGTATAGTCAAGGGTGGGATTTTCCACGGGGTGGGGGTCGTGTCATCAGAACACCCATGGAGGTGTCCTTAACCCTTTCGTGACTGGGTTCTTTCTGGATCTTCCGCGTTTTTTTTTGTTCTGCCGGGACCGAATAGACCGATGAGTCATGAGACACACACACACGACACCTGCACTTGAACGTTTGCACGTTTGTTTGCGCACCAACAGGTTCCCACATGGGTCAACCGCACGCACCCCATGGTGCCACAAAGGTTTAGTGCCCAACAGCAGCGTAACCCTCACGTGAAGAATGTGATGAGTGACCGATAACTACACTGACTGCTGTACTGCTGTATGTAGGTGCTGTCGGAAACCGGAGGAGAGAGAGAGGAGAGGGCGCCGTATTTCTTTACCCCAAACACGATTACATGGTGATAGTCTACATGGATACAGCAGCAGCAGTAGAGATACATCGCATGCACAGCAGTTCTACCCCGCCGCCGATGCAGCACACTGGCGCAAGGCATGGCACCGCCTCCAATGCCACTTGGTTGGGTGGTAAATCCAGCGGAGACAAGAAGCACACACGCACGCGGTTTGTTTGTTGGATGCATGCATGCGAAACGAAATGAAAAAGCACCAGCAGCAGCAGCAGCAGCCCGCCGCAGCAGCAGCAGCAAGCACGAGCCGCGCGAGAGATAAACTATGCCTTGTGGTGGCGGTTGGTTGAAGACGGACAAGGAATACACTCGAACACACACGCGCGCAGGAGAACTCGGGGAGAGGCCTCGTAAGCTTGGCCTTCAGTTCTGCAACCACATTCCGAAGGCAAGGAAGAAGGCACACAAGTCAACAGCGAGAGCATGCTTTATCGTACCAGATAAAGACAGGTTTTATCATGCCTCCTATCGTGCCTGTAGTCACGAAAACCCTCTCAAAAACGCGAAGGCACGGGGGCGGGTGTCTCTTTTTGACACTTTGTCACTCCGCCACAGCCTGCCAGCACAACAGCAGCAACAACAGCAGTACAGCAGTACCAACATCACCACCATGGACCCAGAGGACATCGCTCAGTTCTGGGAGGCCAAAGCGGCTGAGTGGGACCCAGTGAATGCTCCCCTAGTTGTGTGGGACGAGCTGGTTCTCATCGCGGACACAACACCCCAGCTCCTGCCCGAGGCGACATCTGCTGCAGCCAGGGCGGTTGGGAAGCGGTTCTGCTGCCACGGGGACAACGAGCCCCAGCCCCTCCCAGACATAAGGGACCTGGCAGCAAGGAGGACCGCAGCTCAGCAGCACCCCGGACTCTGCGGGTACCACCACTCCCGCTGGATCGGGGATGTAGATTTCTCAAAGGCAGCCGAGAGGAGCTCGGGGGGGCAGGTCACAGCGAAGCGTCTGAGGAATCAAGTAAGTATAGTACAATTGATATTTGGCAACCCCACAAATGATGGGCTGCTGACCCAGATCGGTTGTGCACCTGCTGTGCGCGTTGCACCTCGTGTATTATAGGTGTGCTTCACGTTCAGCTTTGTTTGACATGGTGGCTTGTAAGAAGTGCTACAACAGCAGTACACTAGGCCCACAAACTTCAACCTGGACTAACGTGCGTGTGTTTTTCGAGCCTGCGGATCAATGCAGCTGCCAGACAGATCATATCACCACACGAAGTAGACAGGAAAGAGGGATGAGAGACCTGAAAGACGCGTTTACAGCAACCCTATCCCTATGAACCTCCGCAATGCTCAGCAAATGCTCTGGAAAGACAAGCGGCGCCCAGCGCGTCGACTCCCCTTTTGAGACAGATATGGTGTTATCTTCCGTATCAGTTAGGTTGGAGACTCTCCCATTTCGTACGAATAGGCTGGCAGCCCGCAGCTTTGTACTCCCCGCATTAGACAGTAGTAGGGGTAACGATGTACTGGGGAGGCCGAGCATAATTTTCTGTCTTGTCCGAAGTTAGGTTTTGTAATCCGAACGGGCGGTTAGTAGTCCGAACGGAGAAAAAGACGCACGCGCCGCCCCATTGCGTGAACGTCTGTCTCTCACAGATACTGCATGCCACGTAACGTTTGTTGGCTCTCCATTTTCCCACGAAAGACTGGAGTGCACGCTCTAAAAAAACAAGCCTACGTCGTCGTTTTTCCCCCCGCAACGTGCAGGCTTCGTTCGACGTGAGCACCCGCCTCAACGCGAGGGGTCGTGGCGTTCAAATCACGAGGAGGGACTGCTTCACGCAGGCGTGCCGCGCGGTGTGGCCGGGAGACGAAGCCATACCAGCGGCCATTGCGGAGGCATTGTCGTGATTCTCGAGCGCGTGTTTTAGGCTGATCATGGAGCCTGAGGGGTGGGGTGGGGGGGTGGAGAGGGTTTCGTACTTACAAGAGTTTCGAGCAGACCCTCAAGGTTTGCGCTTGGCTAGTTTGCAGGGCGTCGTGCCCCCGCATGACTTTGAGTTCGCTGGGTTTGTCGTTCAATTCGCTGGGGTTATTTGGAGAAAGAGTGCTGCAAGGCACAACTCGGTGGAACAACCGATGGTGCAATGGTGTGATCTGAAAATTCCGTATGTTTCGTCGCATGTTGCAGGCGCA